>CM040240.1:70293630-70893630 GCA_022545495.1 Chrysanthemum lavandulifolium | reverse complement strand
TTGTAACATTCGATGAAACATTTTTAGATGACGTACGACACTTTTTTAGATTACGTACTTTAGATGAGACAAAACGCAAAGTAGATTGCTATATTATAACTTAAACCCTTTTGTTTAAGTATTGGATATATGTTTGATTGTGGATGGAATAAATGTCACTTAGCTTGGAATGATGCCTTCTTTATAGTATATGCCCTATCTAGTGAGAGCCACAAGATGTGCCTACTTCATGGGGTGAGGTTGTGTTTTACACATAAGGAAATGTAGTTCAGTGCCTCTTTGTTTCCTATTCCGTGATGCTCTGGATGTCTGGTTCTCTTCTAATAACAAGCTGCTTGGATGAATGTCATGGAAAAGCTGAGCTGCTTGTTCTGCACCATTATGCTATGTACTATTTTATTGTGTAATGGATAACCATTTGGATTTGTACTCTTTTTTCCTTCTCCAATGTTTTTCCCACTGGGTTTTACTTGAGAAGATTTTAATGGGGCATTTCCTTTTGACTCATCTGTTACGATGCTGGTCTGTCCATGAAGGTATTTTGGTCTAATAGAGTTCTGCTCATGAAGTCTTGTATGCTGTGTGGATATGGATCTGATTCTCCTTGACTGTATCATGGTAGTTTATGTTGTAGGCTCAATTGTATTGTTGTTTTTATTTCTGTTGTGAGCTATATGTCCAATTTTGAAGCTTGGGAATTCTTCAATGCTCCATTGAATTGTGCTTCTATATAAGTTTATGTGTGTATTAATATATCTTTACCTCCCCACCCCTCAAAAAAGTAATATTTGATGTTGAGTTTGAAGATCATAAGTATTGGATATATATTATTGGGTTAATCCCAATCTACCCATTTACCCATACGACCGGTCAAACCAAAGTGGTCAAATACAGAAAGTCAACAATGACAGTTTTATTTTTGACAAAAACAATGACAGTTACACAAAGTAACTGCTAAATATGATTACAACATAACTGCCATATGGCAGTTATCTCCCAACCGACACAACTCTTCAACATACCCATTCACTTATATAAATTGATTAGCAATTGTAACAGATTATGATGATAACATATATTTGATTTAATACAAAGCATTTACAGAACTTTGTTTCATTCCTTGTTTGGTATATTTTGATTTTGACTTAGTAAGATCATTGATCCTTAAATCGTCGAGGCCAACATATACTACGAGAAGCTGCTATGCACTCATCGAGAGAATCGAACGTAGAAATTAAATTTTGAATAACCAAGTATCCTGTGTTGTTCTTAAAGAACTTGATCAATGTTGTCATGCATCATATTATTTAGCTCTTTCACAAATCTATTCATCGCGACGACACTTGGCAAAACTTATAGGCATGCATCACGTTCGCACCCTGTTTTGTTTTAGTGGTATATAGTAACTAGCAACACTTGAAACATTGCCTCCTCAACCAATGGTTGGTCATGCATAGGAAGCCTTCCCCACGCAAAATCAACTACATTTAATTGGACATAAGTCATATTTGATACGACATAGTTTTGCACGGTTGTAAAGTTGGTCGACTTTTATTCACCATCAGTGCAATAGATCTCATGTACTCCTAGGCGACATGATTTGGCCATACAAGTTCCACAATGTGACGTAATACTTTGTTACATAGGTATTGAGTAGCGGAAATAGGAGATGGCAGTTCAGAAGGCTAAAACAAATCCATAATTTCCCAAAGGGGTAGGAGGGTTGAACTTAGAACGTGCATCAACTACACACATAAACCGTATCTCATCTTTAAGATTAGGTTGGAGAGCAATGGTATGACAACACCAACAGCTGGCTGTTAGCATGCATATCAAATGTGGAACAACCTGCTTGCAGGTGCATTGGACAGGTCTATGTAGCGAAATCCAGCTCTTCTATGATTCAATTTGTTAATTTTCCTCAGCTCATATATACTTAAAATGCTTCAAATTTATGTTTTCTTTAATTATATAAATATTTGTGCATAACAGCTGAATCGCTGGTTTGCATTTTCACTCACCTCCATTATTTCTTGTCACCCACCCCTTCGCCATTGGCACCACACTTACAAAACTGATTACCAAATAGCCGTTTTTCTTCCACTTTTACCATCACCATTTCAGCCACCATCACCACCCTCCAGTGCAGCCACCACAAAAACCATCACCTTCTCCTTCACCCAGTGCTCAACCCGGCTTCTAGTGGGATCATTCATTTGTATCATCTTCAGGCTAGATGATCAATTAGGGACCATTCATTTGTATGACGTGAGATATTTAGGAAGTATGTACTTCATTAATTTAGATGTTATGGAAGGTACGAAAGGATGTATATGTTCAAGAAATGAGGTGTTTGAGGTGAGGATGAACAAAAACGGTGTTGGTTTGATTGGAAAAGTTTTTTTTGTGGAATAAACGGGCTCCATGTAGGCATTTGCCAATTTGTAGGTCACCCAATACACGAAATTGCATGAATTCAAAAGTATGCTACATGGAACAACAAAAACAATAATTGGCTACACAGAACTACAAAAGTGGCAAGTTAAATACATTTTCGTGTAATTACTAATTAGCCCTACTATATATATGATACATAAAACATAGAGGGACGCATACGACCACTTTATTATGTATGCTGAAACAAAAGTAGCAACATTTTATATTAAAAGTTATAAAAGCATGTTATCTAGTTGCCTAGTGAATGATACCCATATACGGGGTATCAAATTTTCGAAAGATTAGGTAACTTTTGTTCTTCGAGAGCTTGATTGTTGTTGTCTTGCAACATGTTATTTAGCTCTCTCACAAATTTATTCATTGCAACGCTTGGCAAACAAATAGGTACTAAGATCCCACGCTCACACTTGGTGTTTCTAAAAGGTATATAGATACTAATATTTGGCGGATCACCAACAATCCCTCTGGAAGTCCCAGCATATATCGCCTTCCCCCACCCGAAATCAACATGTTCAAATCCGGCACGGGTTAAACTTGCTACGCTAAAGCTTCGAACATTTGTAATGCCCGGTCGTCCTTTGATTACCATTAGGTCGGCAATAGATCTCATGTATTCTTCAGTGACATTAGATTTTGCCTTCATCACAAGCTCAATGCGTGACTTAATGGTTTGTTGCACAGGTCTTGAGCAGTTGAGATAGCAGCTGAGAAGGCCAAAACATTTCCATAATACCCTAAGGGATAGGAGGGTTGAACTTTGAATGCGCATCCACGGTGCATATAATCGCATTTCATCTTTAGGATTAGGTTGTAAAGCAATTGTGCGACAACGCCAAATGCTGGCTGTTAACACATCAAATGTAGAACAATTTTGTAGGTGTGCGGAAGAAACCTACGTAAGGCTGTAACCTCAGCTGGTCTAAAGAAGAATGATCTTTGTGTCATGTCATCTGATGAGGTGATTGTACCTTCGTTGTCTGCCACTTCATCATACTCGTAATGATTACATGTCACACGTGGTGGTTCCCTTGCAGAAAGCAACTCTCTATGCCACACAGGCAACAATGAAGGTGTTAATGCACCACGTGCCATCTCACTCCACGCTTTCATAAATTTTAGAAGTCCTGTTACATCACACATTGTATGATTCCGTCGTATGGCAAAGATAAAACCTCCACATAGAAGTCGTGTCACCTATCAATCAAAATAATGGAATTTATCCCACATTTACAAGTAAAAGTCAAGTATGCCACAATAGAAAGACACAATAATATCATATTGGATATAATTTTACCTAATGACACACTCATTAGCTACATGCGAAAAAACCATATGTCAAATTGAGAAACACTATACAAAATGAAACCAAATTGATGTGGAAATGTATTAACTTGCAAGGAAAGTTGTAGAAGGATGCATAAAATTCGCATAAATTAGTATCATCCTCATGATGTGACTTATACAAAAATTTCACCTGAACCAAAAGCAATGGCGAATCAAGTATGCTATTAGAGCCTGGAACATCATAAAGGAGCTCTTCCATACAAGGAAATGGTGGTTGAAGCTCCTCTCGAACTCCTTCAGTGTAACATCTGCCTCCGCCTCAATAAATAACACCCCTGACCCGTGCAGTCCACCATCAGCTTCCTCGTGGGACCTTCTTTTAGCCGACCAGCGAAGGGATAGTAAAACACTAGCACTTTAGCCAGAGCTTCCCTGATCACACTTGCGGATTTTTATTCATCATTTTTGGATTGTGAGAATAAAAATGAATCACTGGGATCTGATACCGAAGGCGTTCCTGATCATCAATATCAGAGAGAGGCTTCAATTCTCGAGGTGTGGGTTTTGCTGTAACTATGACCTCAGGTGTATGTCTTTTTACGGTAAAAGTCAAGGTGGTGCTGATTTGTGCCATATCTAGTTTAGCTTTCATTAAAATTTTGTATATACATGCATGCATATATGTTACAGTGGTGCTGAATTTATAGCAGTGTGGACACCCCCTTAGACCAGGTTACCAAACTGGTTTAGCCATGTTTGGTGTCAATGTCTAGCAATTGTCAAAATAGTTGGGTTTTGTGAAATAAATGTGTAAGGTACTACGCTCTGAGATTAGGTTGTGACCTCATATTCTTGAGTGTCTGTTCTCGGTAAAAAGCATACATGAACCAAATTTGTTTTACAAACTTAAAATAAGAAAAAATGCTTTTGATACAAGACATGTCGATTTAGGTCCGTGTGTGTTTTTATTTCATCCTATTTTCTTCTTTTGGTTTCCGTCCAATCCTATTGGCCAGCTAGTTTTGCTAGCTGGCTCACCTCTAAAATGGCGGATCCAAATTAAATATCCAATGCACTGGTAGGTGGCTCTCAGGAACCATATAACCGTGAAGAAATTCTTTGGAAATGAAGTATATCTTTTTTGGGACCTAGGTTGGAAGACATTCAAGATAAACAGCAAGTTCAGCGAGAACTTCCTATGCATAACAAGTTAACACTCAATGTAGGCTTTTTGTGCACTTACATCTGCAATAGATCAGTTTCACATTGTTCATACTTTTAAGACTTTCAATTCAGTTTATAACAATGTTTTGAAACTCGGGTCGACCCGGCCGGGTTAACCGGTTGGACCGGTTCCGGACAAAAAAACGGGTCAAAACCGGGTTTTAAAAACGGGTCAACCGTTTAGACCAGCGGGTTTTAAGTGACCCGGTCAACCGGGTTTTGAAACCCGGCCGGTTTGGTTTTATCTTTTTTTAATACAAAACCTCAAAAATAAACTTGTAAATCTCGTAGGATGCATGTCTTTAGAAGTTTGAAACTTGTAATCTCTTAGGATTTATGCCTTTTGAAGTATGAAACATGTAATCCCGTAGCATTTATGGTTGTTTAGAAAATTATGCAGGTATGAAGGTTTATATCCTTGTCCACATTTGATTTGTTGTTTAGAGCATGAAAAATGGTTCTTTGCTTTTTTTTCACTGCAAAACTAATGTTTGGACAATTAGAAATGCCCAAAAGATTCTAAAATGTTTTTTAATCCGTTGATATCAAAAATATCACGATTATGCTATTTTTGAGGAGGAGATGTGATTAAAATGTGATAAAAAAAGTTTAATGATCATTGCTTGAATCTCATAATGAGCTCGACTCAGTTGAAACCAATGAATTGACGATGAATAATGTACCATCTCGAGAAACTTTCTATGGACTTGACCAGGACGGGTAATAATTTCAAGCTAGTTCTCTAGTGATGTAAACGTGTCTCGAATCGGTCTAGCTCATTTAAAGTCGATCAATTCAAAACCGTGCAAACTCGAGAGATTTTCAAGAAAAATGGTTTTATGGCAACAATAGGACAATCATGGAGTTATAAGGTGACTAAGGATAGGTAAATCCATCCTATGATCCGCCAGAGCCGGAGGGGTCTACCCAAGGACATCACAAATAGTTTAGAACTAGAAGTCCTTAGGAATGATTGAAAAAAGGAGTAATGTGAGAAAGGAGAAAGAAGGGGTTGAAGAATTAAAAAGAAATGTAATGAAAAAAGGTGAAAAGAAATAGCCCTCCATAATCAACCTTAGGGCAGAAACCGGGTTCAATTCATCTACTACTGGTTATCACAAGATGACACTGGTATTGAAGACAAAGACGTCATGGACCCAGTGCCGCACTACACTAAACCTTCTAGCCACTCAATTCCTCTTAAAAGTATTTGTTTCATTCTCACTGGGAACCCTACATAATCTATCGACTTTCTCTTAGAGATTGTTGGTATTGAAGAAGGAGACCCTTTCCCCAGTCTCCGCCCAGGAAAACCAAAAATGAACTAATTGAGTCTAGAGCCACGAGATTCATCAAAAGATCTCATAGGAACACTTGACATGACATCGCTTGTTGTTCATCAATAAGGGCACAAGTGATATATTCTAGAGTCCCACGCAGATATTAGCAATCTGCCGAACATTTATGAGAAGTTTCATACATGATCTTCAATGATTGAATGGAAACTCTGCCGGGGTCAACATCAAACAGCCGACGGCGAGTCACTTCGGTAACTCCCGTGGATTACGCTTAGTGTGTCTCAAAGCGGTCTCGATCGTGGAGTGATGCTTGGTGTACTTCAACGACTCATCGAATTGTAGATGTACTTGGTATATCGTGTTATCTCACTTGTGGGACTCAGGTTCAGAGAGCGGCCCTTGTGTGAATTAGAGACGTGTTTTCACAATATGTTGTTAACCCACTCGAAATTCAAACTTGTAAGTGCCGGAATCCGCTTATTACCAACATGTTTTTATGTTTTCTTCTTATGGAAGCTCCGGAGCGGATTGATCGTGCAGATTCTCCACATGCTCATACCAACAACACATGAAAGTTCTCATCAAAATCAAAGGCTACACAAAGATTAAAGATGATTCTTCATCAAAGTCAAAGAATCTACAAAGTTTAAAGACTCGAGAACTACATCATTGGTAACCTAAAGACAAATAGAACTATGAGCATGGTGGAGAAAGGCTTGGAGACACCTAACCAAAGAAGTTGACAAATGGCTCTATACCACATTAACTGATCACAAAGCATGAAGGAACAAAGAATCAAGACTATTCTATATTTACACGCAAAGTTCAAGCTCAAGAAAAGTAAAGACCTAATCAAGTGGAGCATATTTTGAATGACCACCCCTTAGGGGGAGATTGTTAGCCTTGATTGTTTTTATTAAAAGTGATGGTCATTCACGATTAGGAACTTTGTAACGTGTGTTAGATATCGTGTTAGAATAGTCAACGGGCTCGTGGATTGGGCTAAGCTAATTGGTTAGATGTTAAGATAAGCTAGCCTTATGAATGATATTATCCAATCCAACCCAATCCAAGCCCATAGAAATCCCTTTAGGGCATCTTGTATTTAGAGTATAAATACCCCTCAAATGGTCATTTGAGGGGTGTGCTTGAAAGTGTGTGTGTGTGTGTGTGTGTTTTCTTTGGAGCAATATAACATCTTATTGTATTCATCTTTCTCTCTTCACATACACGATTCTTATATCATTCAAGTCACCATCTTTCCTTTCTTCTTTCTTCTTTACGCATTTTGTGTTTGTGGTTTAACGTGTTCATCTTGTGATAAGGTGAGTTACGCGTAAGGTTGGTGTAAAAATGAGGTCCTACAGATACATAACTAAGCATGCAAAGCAAAACCTTGAAATAATATGCAGGTCATTAAGTTGCCATATTTGTGTGTGTGAAAGAAAGACATATATACCTTTTACTAATCTTGTTAATAGAAACTGCAAAGATTGATTATGATCATCCTTCTTAACTGTGGCCCAAATCCTAGAGGTGGCAAAACGGGTAGGCACGGGCTAAACGGGAACATTTTATACAAATCGTTTTATAGAAGATTCAAAATGACGAAATAAATTCCTTAAACGTAATACCTCATTTATATTTATAAAATTAAATATATTATATATATAAGTTTTCTTCAAAACAATTATAAAGTTATACAATTGAGAGAAAATATGTGCCCGTTAATGCCCATTTAACTTTTTAATAGGCTAAATATGCCCATTTCAAAAAAAAAATAGGGCTAAATGTGCCCAAATATTTTACAAAATTAGCCCTTTTTTTAGGCTAATCACATCCATTCTAATTTTGGTACTTGCGTCCTTCTTGACAACGACACCATTCATCCAATCCTTGTTAGTGTTTACATGACGAGTAACGTGTGTTGTTAGTTTTTATCTCATAACCGATGTAATGTTTACTTTCAGTTTTGTTAAATGTTTTTATATGTTGTTTGATAGATGTTAATAATTTTTTTATGGACTTTACTTATCGTATAGCACAACCGTTTGCAATTGCATTTTCATCGGTTCACGTTCTATTTTAAATGCTACAAAAAACACTCACCACAATATCACAAATCATTAATTATCTGACACTAGAAACTGCTGCCGCTAGGCGCGGGTACTCGCCTAGTTATATTATAATGTATTTACAATGTGAACCGGTCTTACTATAAATTAAGATAAGAAGGTGTGATTTTAACTATCTATTTTAATTTTTACAAATGGTGAGGAAGCATATTATAGAATGAAATGTGTCATTTTTTAATTAAAATATTATCTTTATTTGTAAATTGAAATATCTTATTAACTATTTATTTATTTATTTTTATAATCTAATTTCACTATATGTTCTTAAATTTTTTTTCTCTAATTCAATATCCATTTTGATAAATTTTTATAAATGTTTGGTTTTTACATTTAGCGTGTTTATTCTTTTTATTCAATTTTTTACAACTTTAACCTTAATTGAATCAAGACAAACTTGATTCGTTAAAGTTATATACTTATGGAAAGAGTGTTTGATGGGAATGATGATGTCAATATGACATTGCGGAAAGGTACGGGAAACCAAAACAAGCGCATACAACGAACACGTATATACACATTCGGAGTGTTGTGAAACGACTTCACTATGTACACATTCGGAGTGTTGTGAAACGACTTCACTATGCAGGCAAAGAATTGCGGGGAAAGTTGGGTGTGTAATGCATTTACCATATTTATACACATTCGGAGTGTTGTGAAACGACTTCACTATATACACATTCGGAGTGTTGTGAAACGACTTCACTATGCAGGCAAAGAATTGCGGGGAAAGTTGGGTGTGTAATGTATTTACCATATTTATAGTATAACGATACTTATCGCCACCGCAATGTGCAAGTATCCGGCTAGTTTTAATTAATTCGTGGTTAAACGACCTTTTATATTTTCACTCATTCTTATAAGAAAACACTTTTGACATGACCTTTTAAAATAACAGATTTTTTTTATTACTTTATTGTTTCTTCTTATTTTGGTATTAAGATATTTAAGTCACGATATATCAAACACCACATTAAGTTGGTTTAGGCTAAATTATAAGCAGAGTAGCTTTTTTTATTTAGTTATTTATTTTATTTTTTAATTTTTTGTTCCCTTAGAAATAAGTTCACTAGGCTGAGGTCTTATATTTTCCTTTAATACCAATTATCAAAATGAAGAAGAATGAATAGTAAAAAAGGGCAAGAATGTCTTTTCCATTTGATTCATTATTGATGTGCTCCAACAAGCTTTAAATTTCTAAATAAGAATTACCGGTTAACTAGGAACACATTCGGGCAAGTATACCCTAGTCAAGTTGTAGTATAGGGTTTGGTAAGTCAAGGTTGTACCAAGAGACTTGGTTGCACTCAAGTGTCGTTTGTTTGTTTAAGCAAGTAACGAGGTCGTGGTTATGATTGTCACGGATCAAACCACTAAGAAAAGCAATATAAGAACAAACATACAAAGAACATACATGTTTAGACAAATGATCACAAAGATATTAGGATATTTAGTTTGGAAAACATATTATTAAATGTAATCCTTACGACCTATAGAACCAATAATAATAGATTAGTGTTTTATAAATCAAATATGCATAAGTCTCAATCAAATGGTCATGTCATGAGCCTATGTCTAAACCAACAACAACAAATAATCCTTTCGGCCTTTATACTTTAATGTTATTAATTTGTGAAGTTCCATTTACTTGAAATATAATGAGAACATATATTCAAAAGATTCCTTTCGGCCTATATTCTAAATTAAACCTTTACTTGTTTAGTTTATTAAGTTTCTCATACAATCGTCACAAAGTACAAGACTAACACATTCGTCAACTAATGAATTGAAATCAGCTACTATTGAGAATCCTTTCGACATTTAATCCTTTCGACATTTAGACTCAACAATAATTAATCAAAAAAATAAACAAGAACAAGTTCCAGTTTAACCAAATATGATGTTATCATCATATTCCAAACAAACACTACAAATATCCAAATATCCCTTTATCACAAGTAATCATATGAACGAAACAAGTATATAGCCAACATTCACAAGACAAGAGCACATCACAAGAATCACATAATCAACACAATCAAAGAACCAAACATGCTTAATATTAAAAGAGAAGATACCAAAGTTCATAAGACGAAATACAAAGTCCTAGGATTGACACATGAATCCTCTAATGTTCCACAGCCAATTATGACCTCTATTACATCCCACAACTTCTAGAAATATCTACTAACATCATGTAACAAGAAGTGAAAGTTCTTGGTAACAAGGATTGATGGAGATGTATAGATTTTGTTTGATGGTTTCTTCCTTGTTTCTTGTGAATTTCGACCAACCAACCCCCCAACACCTCTGGAAGAAGGTTGAGGGGTGGTGATGAGATGAGATGGATTAAGAGGGATTAGATGAGAAGAATGAGATGGGATGATGAAAACAAGCACAAATGAGTGCTATTTATACTACTCTCAAGACCTAGGGTGTTTAATGCTTCAACTTGGCCTATAAGCAGCTTAGAAGGACCTAGAATCCATGTAGGAATGACCTAGAATCGGATAGAACATGTTATGTAGGATCGAATATTTATTATTGTGTTGATGATTCGGGTGGTCTTGGATGATCAAAATACATGTTTGCCATATTTAGAGAGAGAAAGATAGAGAGGGTGTTCAAGCTAGAGACTTGCTTTGTAAAATGTAATATGTTAGATTGAATGAAGCACCACCCCTTGCATGGATGGAAGGGGTATTTATACTACAAATACCGACTTCCTATCGGCTGTGGATCGGGGATACAGATGGGTAAAGACCGTCCTTCCTCCACGGTGTTGCACTAAACTATATTACGCTACAAACTAACTAATAAACTACTAAGAAGCGTAAATAACGACAAGTCTATGAGCTAACTTATGCTAGATAACATTTGGGGTGACCGACTCTTCACGAAGGAATTTTCTAATTCCTAACAATCTCCCCCTAAGGGAGGTCACCCCATTTTTTACATTTTGAATCCTAGCATTCTATTCTTGTCTTTGTTCTTGAGCTCGTAGACTTGAATTCTTCACTTTCGCAATCTTAGTGCTTTTGTAGCGATTCTTCAAAGTCCGCATAGATTTGTACTTTTAGTGGAGGCCTTTAACTGATCCACATCTTTGATGATCTTCGAGCTTTCTTTGAGATCATCACCACGATAAATCTCTGGATCACCCTTTATTGTGTTGCCATCATGTGAAGTTGTGACTTTCGGACCGACATGCTCACACTTTAGAATCATGACATCTTTCCATCGAGTAGCGGAAGCCTTCTTGGTTCATGATATTTGCAAATAGCGAAGCATAGTATAAAATACCGAACCGGGTTATGTAGATATGCACCGTCATGATTTCTTCAATTAAGTGTAGTTCTTTGTGAACATGCGGCTTTGGATTGGCGCCTCAATTACGATCATTGCAACCATCCAAATGTACCGCAAACAACAGTTAACAATAAAACACATGAAAGTGTCTTTGACCACTTCGTTGAATTAGGTACACGCCCACGGTTCCCGTTGATCGATTACAAATCTTGCATGTGATTAGGTAGGATTCCTAAGAATCTCCTTGACAGGGTTTCGCAATGTTCTAGTTGTTCTCAAACCGAACGTCTCAAAGAAGACAACACGGAGTGAGTGAACCAATGAATTGAGATTCAGCGATTGATAAAAATTGATTTGAAAACAATCGCGTATTGCTTAGAATAAAGAGTTTTGCAATACGACGAAGGTTTTATGAGAAAGATCAATTTTCAATCAAAATACTTTTGTATTAGAGAATGAGTACACATTCGACGTGCTAGCGAAAAGAAGAGATTCGCACATCGAGCGGTTTTCTAAAAGTATTTTCAATCGAGATACTTTTTGAATTTTGAAAACATAAGTACACATTCGACGTGCTAGAGAAAAGAAGATTTGCACATCGAGCGGTTTTCCTAAAGTATTCGTCAATTCCATTCTGGACCAAGGATGATTCAAGACCGAATCGCCCCATTGTTTCTATCCAGTTGTCACAAGTTTGATCTTACGAGAAGATCTCACATGTCACCCACCAAGAGCTTGTTTGATGTTGGCTCTAGAAGGATTTCCATCTTCATCGTGAATATTTTCATATCACTCGGATGTTCTGGCAATACTACAAGGATAATGCGTAGGACTCTTAATATGTACTTACTTTCCACATTGTGTGAAACATCAAGTCTTCAATAATTTAGTGTCCTAATGAGATATTGTGGATGATCTCTTGGCTCTAGACTCAATCGTGCATATTTGGTTCCTGTGCCGGAGACTAGGGAGAGGGTCTCCTACTTCAATATCAACCATCTCTTAGAGAAAGTCGATAGATTATGTCGGTTCCCCGTGAGAATGAAACAAGCCCTTTTAAGAGGAACTTGAGTGGTTTGGGAAGTTTAGTGCAGTGCATCACTGGGTCCATGATGTCTTGTCTTCAATACAGTGTTACCTTAGTAACCACCGTAGCATATGAATTGAACCGGTTTACGCCTAAGGTTGAATTGATGGAGGCTATTTCTTTTCACCCTTTTATCATTCATTTCTTTTCATTCTTCAACCCCTTGATGCTTACCGAGACTTCATAACTAGAACCTTGTTGGGTTTATTCCGGTACTAGCTCGGTCTCGATCGCACTCTTCCCATTCCTCACTTTTCTCCTTTTTTCATCATACCTAAGGACTCTACACTATCTAGTGGATTGTCCTGGTAGATCCCTCCGACTCTGGCGGGATCGTGGAACGAATACCTAACCTAACCATCCTTATAACACCATGCATAAAGTAAAATGGTCGGTCTTTTAGTACAGTTCATTCTTCCTTGAAACCAATTGAAAATCATTTGGAAAAACAATTAAGGTACTTGTGATACGAGATCAAAGCATTTTGTACCCTAATAGTTTTGATCATTTAGAAAACCTCCCCCTCAACATGTGCGTGTGATTTAGAAATTGTTTGGCACATGGAGGCAAGAGGACTTTGAAATATTTTCTTTGATCACAATTTTCATACGAAAAAGCCATTTGATTTTCTTGGTAAAATTCTCCCCCTCAATATGTGCATAGGATATTTTAAAACATTTTATCACATAGGGGCAAGAGTTCTTTTGAAGCACATCCACAATCACAAAATCCATTAAGAAAACCATTTGAAAACACAATCAAGGTACTTTATTATCTCTTTTAAAAACTTTTGTACCTCGATGGTTTTGCTCCCCTCAATATGTGCTTGAGATTGAAAGCGTTTAGCACATATGAGAGAGCAACTGCACAACCGAATCAAAACGATCAACTTTATCAAATTTCATTATTAAATCACAACTTCTCCCCGATCAAAATATCAAACCCTTTGAGATTTTGGATCCCAAGTGATTTAATACGGTTTAGAAAACATGGGAGAATATGTGGCTGGTTTAAATACTCATCATGTTTTGGATAACTCCTCCTCCTCAACATGTGCATTGTGTATGAAATTGTTTGGCACATGGAGGCGGAGTGCCTTTAAAGGACTAAAACCAATTCCATTTAAAAGCAGTTTGAGATTTAAAACACGATCTCTACCCGATCGAAATATCAAACCATTTGAGATTTGTGATCCCAAAGCGATTTAAATCATTTATAAAATTTTGGGGAAAGCGTGGCAAGATTCAATTTTGAAAGATGATGATATAGACCATTTTAAGACATTAAAGATTGTTAGTGTCGGGTATGATAGTTTTTAAGAGATCTTTTAAGTAAAACAAAACAATTTCACAATCAAACAAGAACAGAAAAGATTTCATTTTGAAAGACCTTGATTCTAAAGAAAAATCATACCATGACATAACATTAAATCTTTAGATCACCACTTTTGTTGTACAAAGCGGACTTTTTGAAGATATATTGTATGAAAATATTTTAAATTAAATCACTCTCCCCTCAATCGATGACCGAATTCGATAATTGAGTAACTTAAGTTTTAATAAAATGAAGTCCGGTGATTTTCAAAATTTAGTCAATATATTTTCAAAACAATATATTCTATTTTCAAAACAATTTATTCAAATTTATTCAAAATTGTTTAAAAATGGTATCTGCACAAAGATACGTTAGTGGTTGAGAAGCTTCCGTTGTTGTTCTTTGTAGGGTTGGAAGAAAACCGCTGCGCAAATGCGGTGAGACTTCTTCACGTTGCATTTTGAATGCCAACCGAGGTCAAATTAAGCTCCGTTTCTTCAATCACTTAGAAGAAAACCATCTGCGATGCGGTGAGACCTCTTACGTTGCATTTATGCCAACTCTCCATTGAAGTCCAATTAAGCTCCGTTTCTTCATTTGTCAACCCAAGAGATAGTTACCCTTTCCTTCGGCATCCAATCATCATCAATAGTGGGATCCGGATCGGGAACATTCTTATAACCAATATACCGCATCGTTAGTGAACACATCTGAGATATATGGTGGTCGACATCACCCATAATGACAATCGACTAATTAACGTCAATTCAATCATAACAATCGGATCATATAAGGCATGGGGTTTATGTGTTAATCAAACTCTAATCATCTAAACCTAACAATCATATCCTAAATTCCTAGTCCTTCGACACGAAATTATCATTTTAATTAAGCACGTGGGATAATTAAGAAAGCTCGTTAGATGATCTGATTTGAAAAACAAACATTATCCCCTCAATCCATGACTCATTTTATGAAAAGTTTAAAAGCGGCTGAAGTCATTGATTGAGTTTTCAATTTAACAAAACTCGAATCGATTGTTTTGAAAGCAACTCATTTACCATCATTTTAGAAAACACCAAATATTTTTCGAAGAATTTAAGACGGAAAAACATTTGTGTAGGAACGAAGTCCTTGACATACTTTCCTCAAATAGTTTTAGGATAAGTGCACGAAATATTTGAAAATCATTTAAGCGTAGCACTTTCCTTCTTTGAAAACGGGTTGCTATCGAAATAATGACAAGCCATAGTTTTAGCACGGGTTCTGATCTGTAAGCGCAAGCCATCATTTGAAGCCCGGTTCTGATCTGAAATAAGCGTAAGCCATAGTTTGTGACATGTTTAGAAAAGAATATTTAAACCTCTGTTCGAACTTCATCTAAAGTCCGTGCCATTATTGAATGACATTTCTAAGACCGTAGATGTTATCGATACCGGAAGACATGTCTAGATAAAACAATATTTTGGTATTTTTAAGTTTTCGATTTTTATGGATTTTGAAGGTTTTATATTTTTCTATTTTGTTTTGATGGTTTTATATTTTTCTATTTTCTTTTTGTTGGTTTTATAATTTTGTATTTTGTTTTCTGATAAATATATACAAGGATAGAGTAGATGATATAGTTAAAGAGGATGATGATACGAGTACCGAGATAAGGATATCGAGCAGCACGTCGTAGAAGATAGAAGTCATCAACTCTTAAACATTCACCACCAAAGCAAATCGAGGCTCCAGAATAGAAGACAAAACATGAGCCTTTGAGAAAGAGAGACTTTGGCAGCTTCCCCCCAAACCGAAAATCCGTATGTTGAGCAGATTCGAAGCTCTATTTCAAGCTTGCTTTAGCCAGGTGCACAAAGAAGCACACCATTATCATTGATCCATTGCTCCTTTTAAGACCGATAATCGAGAATCTCCGTTCGGGTTATATCATCCATAAAACGACAACGTATCATCCCACATAAATAATCTTCTCAAATTTCATAACCTTTGAAGTCTCAGGCGATCCATTCCAAAAGGTGTCAAGAGAGCAATTCCCCAAGTAGTTGAATTGTTGCAATCGACCTCTTTGTATAATGCTCTAGAACTCTCCCAAATACACTTCACGGGGAATGAAGAACACCTTCCATGTTCACATTTTCTTCCACGATGAGCGTGTATGTAGCTCAAGAACCAGAAGTACACCAATATCCAAGAACTCTCCGAATACACATCAAGAGGGTAATGTAGAACACCTCCCTATGTTCACATCTTTCGTCCACGATGAATGTGTATGAAGCTCAAGTATCAAGTATACCAATACACAAGGAATGAATAAGCGATAACATTGGAGAAGCGGACCAAGTCATCGATTATCTCTGCGGGTGACAATCGTTTTCCGGGATATCTTCAATCACTTAGAAGTATTAAGCTCATCAAGTTTACTGCCATGAGTCAAACCTTGAGTTTCTCTGCGGTACTAACATTTGTCTTCCGGGATGTCTTGATTACTTAGAAGAGTTAAGTTCATCAAGTTTACTCGCTTTGTGTTTATATGTGAGTCTCCTTACGCCTTCTTTGGTTTTGACACTTGAATCAGCAACTCTTTGTAAGCCCAAATACTTGAAATTTGTTGAGAATATTGCTTGAAGTCTTTGTGAGAATCAACATCTTTGAAGACTCTCTCGACAATTTATATCAACCCTTACGTAGACAATTTGAAGTAACCATCAAGAAGAAAACCCGCTATACCATACTTGAAACCAAGTCAACTTCCCACATTTGTATCTTAAGCTTGCACCTAATGATGGAAGAGCGGTGTAGAGAATTTATGCTTCAAGCAAATCTCTAAGTACTCACTACCCAAACAAAGTATGAGACATTAACACCTCTTGCGATTATCCACACGTCATATCGTGTGACAGAGTAAAACAAAGTAACTCCTAATTGTGATAGTTAACGGTCTTCAACCATCCACTTCATTTTGGTAACTAGATAAACCAAGTCTTCAACTCAAATTCTTAAGCCCGAGCAAGTTATCAAATAAGAACACGCCTTTGTGAAAGTCAACTTCAATCTCAAATAAGTGATAAATGATTAACTCTGAAGTAATCAACTTGAGTCAAATGTCCAACAATAGTCAATATCAACGTCTCGAGTAGTCGTTGCTAAAGAATATGAGCAAGTCTAATTGGGAATTGAATTTGACTTATAACTTTCTCCCAATTAGTGCTCTCCCCTAAACCGACAATCTGTTTGATAAATGCCCAGATTAAGAAGAAGTCTTTAGATCGTTAAATGCAACTCGTCTTTAGTCTTCTAACATGTAGCGAGAAAATGTAGAACGGTATCAGACTCGACCTTCTTCAAGATTGTGCGGTTGGGGAATAGATAGTTAACATCTTCAACTCACACCAAAAAGCATCCCACCAAAAAGCATCCCAATTAACTTACATCTTGCAAATCCCTTAACTAAAATCTCTCCTAATCAAACAAGAACGAAAGATGTTCATCAAGAAAAAGCGACAATCGGGCCATAGCGAACACACAAGATGGTAACCCCAAACTACCAATCACATCAAACAAGAACAGAGATTGTTCGAATCATCATGTTGATGTATCGTGAAGCATTAACCGAAGCACTTTGTCGATAAACTCATCAATCCGAGTGAAAGAAGAGGTAAAAGTCACCCAACAATAACTAGATTTCCAAGTCTTCGTTTTGATAATAAGCTCGAACAAGGATCTCGAAGAATCTTCATCCAACCATCCCGATACCTTGGATACTAAGTACACTCGCCGTGATGTATCACTTCAACCTCAAATAAATAATAGTGAATTAACTCCGTTGTCACATCTTCTTGGTTAAAAGCTCAAATCTAGCCTCCTTTGACGTTTTAAGTGAACTACGATAATGGTTTTCATCCCGACCATGGTTAAAAGCACATAACCCCGTAAAACTATAAAATAACCAAACTGCCATGAAGACAACCCAAACACACACCCAATTCATGAAGTACACCCTTTCATCCCTTCTTTGAAGTAGAAACCGTAGCACCAGCATCAGAAACGATCCCGAAATACACTTTCCTTTTCTCCAGGATGGTTCCATCAATACGGGATTTTACAATTCTATGGTTTAAACCAGAAATAGGTTCTTTCGCGGGATTTTACAAAACCAAGAGTAAACCGTAAGATAGATCCGGAAATGCACTTTACAATAATCAGAATGTTTCCATTGTTACGGGATTTTACAAGTCTATGATTTAAACCGAGAAATAGGTTCTTTCGCGGGATTTTACAAAATCAAGACTAAACCGTAAGCAATTTCATTTTGTGTTCAGACCGCATCGGTTTCGTTGAATATCTGTTTTAGGGGAACATGCAGCGGTTCATCAACGGTTCATTATCCATCAACAACAAAATCATCAACCATCCAATCAACACATTGGTAAACACAACATTCACGCATTCTGTCGGCAATTGTAGTGACCACATGGTGAAATAGACCTGATATACCAAACTTGATCATGAAGTAAAATTCCCCAGATTTGTTACTTGAACTTGTACTAATCCCTGTGAAGAAGAAACGGTGTACCCAGTGTACAAAACCTCTTGACATTCTCAACTGAGCGAGACACCGAAGTGATAGCTACGTTGTGGGTTGAGTGAGACAGAATCACAAACGCAACTAAATAGCCAAGTCTTTATCACCCTCTATAGACGCCCAAACAAGTCATCTTCGCGGAAGGGTAGAAAGAAAGAAGACGAAAGTAAGTAAACGCGCCCGGAAAACCTCACTTCAAATCCAAATAAGAAATACCGTCCAAACAATCCAGTAGTCAACATTTACCAATATCAATCAAAGCCGTGACATACCTTTCGTGAAAATGTATACACCAAAGTACCAAACCCCATAACACAACAACTCTCAACATCTCACTAAAACTCATCATCAAATCTTGTTATAATAAAATTCATATATATGATCTAATTTTGAGAGGCCCATTGATTCATTATCTAAATTCAAGTCATCACATATATGAACACAACCGGTGAATATTCAAGCCCATTCAAAGTCCAATACCCGATCCATTGACAACCCAAGTCCAATTTCAAGTCTATCCCAAATCTGTCAAGCCCACTCTAATCAAGTTCGATCCGTGGTTCATAAATTTATTGGACACATTTTCCAGCACACACCAATCCGTATATCATTTTCCAACTCGCAGCTCAATACCAACTTTACATAAAGATTTATATGAACGTTTGAATATCAAATGTTTTTCAAATTGATGATATTATCAAACATATATATCACACTATTGTTTAAAACCCGTCCAAACGTTTATCACATTAATCAAATTTGTTAAGCACTGACATCGATTCATTATCTCATGCCCGGGTCCAACCGTCCAAACGTCCACAATATCACATTATTCAAATTACTTCATGCATCATGACAGTCCACAAGCAATTGTGGTACAAGGCCCAAAGTCCAAATTTGCCAATGCAATTGATCTTTAGTAATTCGGCCCAAGAAACTAATGTTACACTGTCCTAATGATTGGGTATTTAACACATACCTTATCTTACTTGCACCCAAAAAAACTCACACATACTCTAACCCTAATAACTTAACAGTCCGCCTCACTCCTTCCAATCAACTCGCCACCAAGAACTCAGTAAAAGAAATCTGCCTCCTTCCAAGCAAACTCTCATCAGACCCCGCATAAAAACCATTCATCTCACAAACAAATCTAACTTACACTAAATCTTATCACATAATCAAGAAGGCTTAAAGTAGCACGATCCTAGGACGGGTCACAAGCTTGAAAGATTTAATCTTTCATGACTTGACAACCTCAGAATGAGGGTGCCACAGGGATGGCTTGGACATATGAGTCGGCTTCAAACACAACTTCCAGGTAGGTATAATCTTGACTCTTGTAAGCATTATTTCCTTAGAACGAATTGATAGAAAGAAAATAACTTTTTAGTTATATTTCTTATCTATTTGATTTCGGAAAATAATTGAAGAATTAGCTTCAAATATGAATCGATGAGGATAAGCATTCGTGTGTTTGACTCTTGGCAGTCATGATGTTATATCTCAACAAACACGAAGCAATCTGAGATTTAATCGATGTAGTCCGAGTCTTAGATCTGTGAGGATAATTTTCATTCGTGTAAATGTTCTTTTAATGGACCTTGTGTATTTGAAATACCACACGAAGAAAAGATCTGAGATCATAAATATTCGTTTCATTTTGAGTCTTGGAAATAATAAGAGTTGAGGAGAGGATGGTGAGGGTCTTGGTGAGTCTAGATGTAGGATAAGTTTTGGTTGAAGATTTGATTCGATGTAAGATTGTTTATCATTTGGTCGGTTATAATTTAAAGTAACACACGATGATCTGAGATCCTTGTAGATTAATTAAAACTTGTTTGAACAATCGAAGAGAAGAAACTAAACAGATTAGTTTATTTCTTTCGATATGTTCAAGTTTTTCATATTGTATTGAGCCATGATTGATGATGATTTATATCGAGGGGTTTTTGGACATGAGTTGAGATCTTGATCTTAACCAAACCTTGAAATAAAATCTGAGATTGTGCATGTATAAAGTTGCAGTCTAAAGTCTTGAATCAGTGTTGATGTAGGTTCAATGAAAGACAAATCTTGTCACTATAAGACTTGAACCGGTTCTGAGATTCTTCCTTCTTCTTTTTTTTTTTCATTACTTTTTGTTTTGATATCCATGGACCAATGATGGATAAATCCTGAGGTCGATGTGTATGTATGGTATTTGTTATGGTCTTGGTCAATTCTTCTTCTACCTTTCTGTCACTAAACTATTTTTTACACAAGTCGTCACGGCCAAGTCGTCACGGCCAAGTCGCCACGGCCAAGTCGCTAGGCTAACTCGCCACGGCCAAGTCGCTAGGCTAACTCGCCATGGCCAAGTCGCTAGGCTAACTCGCCACGACCAAGTCGCTAGGCTAACTCGCCACGACCAAGTCGCTAGGCTAACTCGCCACGACCAAGTCACTAGGCTAACTCGCCACGACCATGTCGCTTGGCCAAGTCGTAGCGACTTGTAAAGACAAGTCGCTATTTTGAGTCTAGTCGCTAAGATTTTCTGTAAACAACTCGCTAAGCCTTCAAAAACATACAAGTCGCTAGGTAGATTAGACCAACTCGCCAACAAGAATATATGACCATTTTACTTTTCCGGCGAGTATTCCGACCAAAAGCACCGTCCATATTCAAAGAAACCCAGCAAACTGTCATGCAAACTGCTTCATTTTTTAGACCCATTTTGACCTCAAATATGACCAGATTAATTGACACCCAGAAAAACTGCCTAAAGCTGTTATCATTTTACCTGTTTGACCACAAATAATTGACCAGTATGGTATGAACAAAAGACATCACAGGTTTGGTACAATAGTCAATAACAGAATGTTAAAACACAAGGCTGTTTGGACAAAAATGTTGACACAAGACAGATATGTAACTCAGTTTGGACCATTAGACTTATGACCAATAAAGAATACAATAACATGTTAAAAACTGTTTACCCAAAATAAAACGGAAAAGACATATTTTCCGACCAACCAAAAGTACAAAAAAAACAGTTTTTAACAAGAATCAACAACCACAATAAATCATCAAAAACACCATAACCTTGGCTCTGGTACCAATTGTAGGATCGAATATTTATTATTGTGTTGATGATTCAGGTGGTCTTGGATGATCAAAATACATGTTTGCCATATTTAGAGAGAGAAAGATAGAGAGGGTGTTCAAGCTAGAGACTTGCTTTGTAAAATGTAATATGTTAGATTGAATGAAGCACCACCCCTTCCATGGATGGAAGGGGTATTTATACTTACAAATACACGACCTCCTATCGGCACGTGGATCGTGGATACGATGGGTAAAGACCCGTCCTTCCTCCACGGTGTTGCACTAAACTATATTACGCTACAAACTAACTAATAAACTACTAAGAAACGTAAATAACGACAAGTCTACGAGCTAACTTATGCTAGATAACATTTGGGGTGACCGACTCTTCACGAAGGAATTTTCTAATTCCTAACATGTTAGGAAGCCTAATTACAAGGTTGTGCAAGAACCGGGTCTCCCAGCCGATTGGTTTGGTCACCAGTCGATCGGCTTGTCTTCTTGACAGCCCTCCAGCCGAATCGGTTGCGGGGCCATACCGATCGGCTAGAGGATTTTGACAGAAAGTGATAAGAATGAAAATTATAGCCCTTTGAATTCTATTTCCGTGGCCATGAACGGGGGGTCAAACGTAGTTCGTATGCTCAAGATATAGCCAAAATAGTGAAGGTGTGTCAAGAACAACGAGGCTTCCAATATTTCTTCATTTGAGCTTCTTTTCTTCATTTCTTTCTCGTTTTCCTTCTTGCACTTTATTCTTGAGTCTTTAGACCACCATATTGATGACTTTATCTTCTCGAATATACTCCACAAGACTCAAATTCATCGGGAATTCTTCGTACATGAATAAATCTTTGTTTTTTACTTCTTTTTCCGTCTTTTCCTCCACTTTCTTCAACTTGGCTAGCTACGAACATGAAAACATAAACTTGTGCAAATAAGTACCAAAAGTTCATAAAAATAACCAAATAACACGTACAAAAGCCATGATAACGCTCCTAAAAACATGTACAATTTGAGCGTTATCAAATTCCCCAACACTTAAACTTTGCTTGCCCTCAAGCAAATCTAAGAAAAAAAATACTAATTACATACCTAAATGACAAAACGAAAAGAAAAATGTTGAAAATTTGCATCTTTTTGGTTTTTTATGTTTTTTAATCAATTTTATACATATATATATAAATTAGCGAAAAAATGAGCGCAAACTCCCCCACACTTAAGGGTTTGCTTGCCCTCAACCAAATTTAGAAATTAAAAAAATAAAACCCACGTGGTGCATGAAATATGATTAATAAAATTATGACGCTAATCTACCAAGTACAAGTACGAGATAAGATTCATTGTTTTTAGCTTTTAGAGGTGAAAACCGAGATGTCTGACAATACCCTATGGATTCTCTCGCTTGATAACATGGCTAAGCACCTCACAAAAAAATAATGAAGTATAATTGACTTAACACTCAATTTGTTTAGTGATGGATAGTATTAAGGAATAGTACACTCATATTGCTCAGTCATGATCTAAATATTACCATAGGCTTGTACAAGAAACAAAACTCCACCGGCGTGGCGTAAGCGCCAAGTATAAACATCTAAAGAGGGCTTTTACTTGGGTTTTAGGCTAAAAGGGTTTATCGGGCTTTTGTTGAAATATTTCATACATGAATAAAATAGATCATTGGCGCGTATTCTTAATTAAGTCAAACAACGGATGGTCACTAGAGTATACCTCGGATCGCTGGCGCGTTATTCGCATAACGGATGGTCACCAAAATATGCACTAAATCGCTGGTGTGTCATTCGATTTATTCAGAAACCGGATTGTCACTAAAAATATTCATGCACTTCATATTTTCTCAAAGCCAAAAGGGAAGGGATAAGGCACATGGGTATTTATGAAATTGGTGTTAAAAGGAAAATAAATAAATAAAGTCAAGTCTAAATACCCAAGTTGCTAGTCACCGAACAAACCACAAACCCGTAAATGATTATAGTTACTAACTTCTCTTCACATATCGATCACCAAATATATATATCACGTCTTAGCACATTGGCTAATAGATATCTAAATCATACTTCATCTTCCTTCATATCCATAATAATAAAGCACACTGGCTATAATTATCATCACATATTTTTTTTTCCTTTTTTTTATATCCTCCTTTCTTACATCACATGTCCCCCACACTTCGTATAAGCATACACCACAAAAATACAAAATATGAAGTTGTGCACCTTCATCTTCGTCGAAATGGCACACATGAATGGCAAAGTGTGGCTAACTCATAACCATCGAAAACAATACAGCATAGCAAGCAACTAGCAATTAACCGTTTAGACTTTGACAAAGGGTTAGGCTAAGGTTTAAAATGTAAATATTTTTTTCTTTTTTAGTGGATGTAAGAAAAAGAAAATAATGGCTCGGATGTAAGAAAAAGAAAATAATGGCTCAGAGGGTGTAACTAAGTGTATCTAGCGTTAAAGATAAACGCTAACAAATGGGTCCATATAAGGGGTTAACTAACTAATGTGGTTAGCTTATATATCATTAAATGTGAAATGGAAGGCCATTTGTGTTGCCTCTTTATCACACAAATACATTTAAATCACACGAATGTGATCTTACTGCGGTCTGGTAATGATTTATAAGTTAAAGTTTTAGAATAAATAAAATCACCGACACACCCACAGCAATAAGATTCAAGCATAAAAGATGTATGCTATATATGAAACAGGCTCAAATCCTCTCAATTTAGTGGAAGGGCTATAATATGTGCAAGCAAATGTTATCGATCCCAAAATGGATTGCAATATTAATTGGAACACATCTCAAGTTTTTCAAAATTTATTGTATTTCACCAGTGGATTGATCCAGTTATTCTAATATATTATCCTATAAGCGTGAAAAAGAACTAGATCCATAAGGGCAAACAATTATACAAATTTAAAATTGGCCCAAAAATTTGGAATCTAGAAACTAGTTTCGTTTTTCTTATTTAACTTCCCCCCACACTTAAGTTAAACACGCAAAAGAGAAATAACTTAACGACTATAAAAATATTGTTATTATTATTATTCTTACTATTACTATGAGAAAACTTTGAAAAATAATGTAGTTATTACTTTTTTTTTATTTTTCAAAACGTTCTCGGTAGCTCCATTGAACGCACAAAGAAGCGGAAAAGCAGGTCAGCGTGAAGCATATTAAAAAAAACCCGACCTCTTTAGGGAGGCAGAGCGACCCGCCTTATACCGCTTTTATAGTTTGTTCAAAATGGGTGACCCGATTTCATAGGGAAAAAATGATTTATAAAATAATCTACCAAACAAACAAAAAAGGCAAAAATAACAAGGAAACAAAATAAATCAATTGTGAAAAATAAACTTCAAAGCATGTAAGATAGGAAAAAATGAAATAATAAGTCCAAGAGAAACGAAACTTCCTGGGTCAAAGAAATCATGATCGAACTCCAAATGATAAGGTTCTAACTAAGGGCTAGCATAAGCGTGTAAGATCAATCGATTTCTCATCCAAACATGTCCAATCCCAAGTATAATGTCACCAATAATCCAATCTCCACGAGCTTATTAAATCTGCAAAAATAAACTAAACTATAAAAAAAAACGCGTTAAATTCTAAAACTCACTTTCGTAGGCATCACGGTTGCATTTAGCGTATGCAACAAGCCTTTAAACCCCTCGGTAGCCCGAGTGGACAAGTTATAGTCTCGTGAGGTTTTCCAGTGAAAACACCCACAAAGTTCAAAACACTTTTATTTTAAAACATGTACTTATTTATTTACAATGTACTAAAAATTAACAAAACTTAAAAATGGAAAAATGTTGAACAATAATAAAAAATAGCTAGCAAGGAGTAATACATCATAAGTAGATACGCTTCACGTTCCTGATAGACCCTAATTTAGTTAGTACCTTTTGGGATAGTTGACTAGCAACTAATTCCACCCTCCCCTTCAAAACCGAGATTAATTCATAAAATATAAAAATACAAAAATAATCATCCCTTACCTTTAGACTTAAATCGACATACACTT
Source organism: Chrysanthemum lavandulifolium (assembly GCA_022545495.1). Lineage (NCBI taxonomy): Eukaryota > Viridiplantae > Streptophyta > Magnoliopsida > Asterales > Asteraceae > Chrysanthemum > Chrysanthemum lavandulifolium. The sequence continues at coordinate 70,867,793 of CM040240.1, read as the reverse complement.
CAGCCTAATGACACTATTCCCTTAGAGAACGATATCAATACCCATGGCTTACCCTAATACTACAATACAACGATTAGGTTCACTTCCTAGGGTGTTGAAAAGCTTGCTCGACGAAAAGGAAGTTCCTTTGACCCCGAACGACGCGTGTAGCGTTATCAAGTTTTTGGCGCCGCTGCCGGGGAATAGTTATTGCTTAGGCTTGATTTATATCTCGTTTAGGTCTACTCACAAGATTCCTATCAAGTGAGATTTTTCCTTTTTATTAGCTTCCTCGTAGTCTATCCCCCTTCTTTGTGCCTTTGTTCGTAAAACTTGTGCATTGACTTGTAGGATATTGGATTTCACAAACACTCTAAACCATGATCAAAGTAGGCGATAAGTATGTTAGAGAGAGAAAGTTCTAGTAAGAGAAAGGAAGAGAGTTGGGAACTATAGTGAGAGAAAGAAAATATTATTATGAGCTCCACCTCTCTACCTTGGAAGGTAGAGAGTATTTATAGTCTTACAATAAAAGCCACACAACGGGTGTGGATCGAGGCATCTGAGTGGGTAAAGACCCGTCCGTCCTCCACGGTGTTACTTAACTAAATACTACTTAGCTTAAAATAACTACGACTACGAGCTTTCTAACGATTACATATACTTGAGGTGACCGACTCTTTAATACCGGAATTTCTAATTCCTAACAATCTCCCCAAGGAGATCACCTCAAACATATACTAAAATTACATTGAATACAAACAGATATTACATTAACAATTGTTCTTGCATTCTTGATGTAGTACTTTGCTCAAGCTCGTGGACATTGATTCTACTCATTGCATGTTTGGTTAATCCAAGTGGTGGTCTTTCTTGATCCACGTGATAATAATTTTAAGCCGACTTTTGAGATCATCGACTAACAAAAATCTCGAGACATCCATTGTGGTGTTGTGACTTTCGGACCGACATGCTCACATTCGGATCATGATATCTTCTCATCGAGTAACGGAAGCTTTCGTTGATTCATGATATTGGGCGGACAGAGCGAAGCATGGAGTGAAAATATCGAGTCATTGATGCACTTATCATGATTTCTTTTGAGATGAATGTTTAGTGTGAGCATGCGGCTATGAATTGACCGCTTCATTCGATCAACAGAAGCGTCGGGTGTACTGCATAAAACGCTTAGCAATAAAGCACACGGAAGTGTCTTTGATCACTTTGTTGAATTGAGGTACACGGCCTACGGTTCCCGTTGATCGATACAAATCTTACTGTGATCGGTATAATTCTAAATAATTTCCTTGACGGGGTTTCGCAATGATCTAGTCGTTCTCAAACCGAAACATCTCAAAGAAGACAACACGGAGTGAGTGAACCAAATGAATAGAAATTCACCGATTGATGAAAAGAGATTTGAAAGACAATCGTGTATTTCTCAATAGAAATTGTTTTGCAATACAATGAAGGTTTTAATGAAAATCAATTATCAATCATAAAACACCTTTTGATTTGAAATATTCGAACACGGTCAATGTGCTATAGAAAAGAGTTTTAAGCACCATGACCGGTTTTCAAAGGTATCCGTCAATCCATAACTCGAACCGTGATTGATTCAAAAGATTGAATCGCCCATTGTTTCATTCGGTTGTCACATGGTTGATCTATTGAATAGATCTCACATGCCACCCACCGGGAGCTTGTTTGATGTTGGCTCCGAGGGCTTTCCATCTTCATTGTGAATATGTAAACACATCACTCGGATGTTTCGGCAATACCACAAGGATAATGCGAGGACTCAAGATATAATCTCTCTTTCCACATTGTGTGAAACAGAGAGTCTTCATTGAAAGTGTCCTAATGAGATTTATTGATGATCTCGTGGCTCTAGACTCAATATGTGCATATTTGGATCCCGTGGGAGACTAGGAGAGGGTCTCCTTCTTCAATATCAACAATCTCTAAGAGAAAGTCGATAGATAATGTCGGTTCCCGTGAGAATGAAACAAGCCCTTTAAGAGGAACTTGAGTGGTTTGGGAAGATTGAAGTGCGGTGCGTCACCGGGTCCATGACGTCTTATCTTCAATACCGGTGTTACCTTGGTAACCGCCAAGAGCAAATGAATTGAACCCGGTTTCGCCCTAAGGTTTAAACAATGGAGGGCTATTTGTTTTCACCCTTTTCTCATTCAATTCTTTTAATTCTTCAACCCTTCATGCTTACCAAGACTTCATAGCTAGAACCTTGTTGGGTTTATTCCAAGACTAGCTCGGTCTCATCCGCACTCTTCCCATATCTCATTTTCTCCTTTTATCATCATACCTAAGAACTCTACACTAACTAGTGGATAGTCCTCGGTAGATCCTCCGGTTCGGCAGATCATGGGAACACATACCTAACCTTATCATCCTTATATCACCGTACATAAAGTAAAGTTGGTCGGTTTATTTGGTATTGTTCATCGCCATTGGAACCAATTGAAAACCATTTGAAAATCAATCCAGATACTTAAGATGTATTATCAAAGCATTTTGTACCGAATTGTTTTTATATTTTTAGAACAAGAGCTCCCCTCAACATGTGCATCAAGTGATTGAAATCGTTTTGCACACGGAGGCAAGAGAAAGAGTTATCTTCTTTGAAATCCATTTTGTAAAAGATATCAACATCACTTCCCTAATCAAGACAAGTAGATAAAGCATTTTTGGGAAGGATGAGGTTTTCATAAGTTTGCTCCCCCTCAATATGTGCCTCGAGATTTGAAAAGAGTTTTGCACATACTAGAGGGAACTTGCACATTTAGATAAATGATCACGTTTCAAATCATAGGTTTAAGATAGATGCTCCCCCTCAACATGTGAATGGAAAATTTGAAATCGTTTGTCACATGTGGGAAGGATAGCATGTACATAGGTTGTTGTTTGAAAGATAGATATTTTGACAAATAAGTCCGGATGATTATCAAAAATAGAGTCGAGTTATTTTTCAAAGCGATTAGTTTTCGGCGGATAAATGTTTATAGAATCGAGCATGGAATTTTGAAAATATGATAAAGAATGGCTCTGTTCTTTCTCTAAAAAGCGAGTTACTGCCTGAAAAGACAATAAACCAATTTTTTTCTTCTTTCTCTCAAAAATATTTTTTTTTTTTTAAGAATTCGAACAACATCTAAAATCCTGTGTCATTCTTTGAATGACAGCACAAAGACCGTAGATATAGTCGAACCGGGAAAGAAAAAAAAAATAACAAATTGACAATATTTTTTGAAGATTTTTTGAGTTTTTCAGATTTTTATGGATTTTGAAGGTTTTATATTTTTCTATTTGATTTTTTGAGGGTTTTATAATTTTGTATTTTTGTTTTTCGAATAGATATATACAAGAGATAGATGAGCATAGACCTTTACTCCTCGTCTTCCTCCTGAAGACGTTTGAGTGTTTCTGGTTGAAGGCTTTTCAAGCCTAGTCGTGGAAGTATGAACTCAAAACGTTCTCTTTGAAGAGCTTTGGTGAAGATGTCGCTAAGCGATATTCGGACCTCACAAAATAGAGTTCCACCACACCTTTTCCACTTGTTCCCCGATGAAATGATGTCGAATGTCGATATGCTTAGCTCTTGAGTGTTGAACGTTATTGCATGAAAGAGCAATAGCACTTTTATTATCACAAGACAGAGGATTTTGTTAAATGCAAAGCCATAGTCAGTTAATTGAGATCTCATCCATAGGATTTGAGCACAACATGATGGCATGGCTATGTATTCACCTCTGTAGAGGAAATAGAAGTACTCATTTGCTTCCTTGATGACCGACTCACAAGCTTATCACCCAAAACTAAGCACCTTCGAACGTAATTCGGACGAGTATCTTGACACCGCATGATCAAGCATCGCATAGGTCGTTAGTGACATACCGGTGTCCTTGGTACCAAAGTCCCATATTGATGGTTCCTTGGAGATACCGAAGACCGGTTTAACCGCTTCAAGGTGCTTTTAGTAGGCTTAGCACGGTATCTAGCACACATGCAAACAACGAACAAGATGTACGGTCTACTAGTCGTGAGGTACATCGTGATCCAATCATACTACGATATTTCGTTTGGTCAATCATGATCCCGAGTGGTCCTCATCTAGTTTGGTTCGATCAATCATGGAGTGTCAACAGGTCACTTGAATCAAATCTAAATTTCTTTAAGATCTCAGTTGCATATTTAGATTGATTTATGAAAATGCCTCCGGACTTTGTGAAATTTGTAATCCCAAGAAAATGACATTTGTCCCATCATTGACATTTGAAATTTTGAACTCATTTCATTTGAAAAATGATCACACTCATTGGGGTCGATCGAGGCAAAGATGATATCATCAACATAAATTTGAACATGAATTAAATGTTTGCACGACTTTACGGTGAACAATGTTGGATCAATCGCTCCTTTGCTAAATCCGGTAGATAGAAGAAACTTTGATAGTGTATCATACCATGCCCTTGGAGCTTGCTTTAAACCGTAAAGAGCCTTCTTCAAACGATAAACGTGAGTAGGATGCTTTTGATTCACAAATCCTTCAAAGTTGGTCGACGAGATGACTTCTTTAAGATCTCCATTCGAAATGCCGTCTTTACATCCATTTGATAAACTACCATGTTCTTACTAGCAAGATTAGCCAAAAGATTCTAATTGCCTCGATTCGAGCAACAGAGCAAAAGATTCTTCAAAGTCAATACCCTCCTCTTGACGGTATCCTTTAGCAACTAATCGAGCCTTGTTCTTCAACACATCACCATGCTCATCAAGTTTCACTTTGAAGATCCATTTTAGAGCAATGATCATAGCACAATCTGGAGCAGGTACTAGCTCCCATACATCGAGTCGGTCAAACTCATGAATTTTATCTTGCATAGCATTGAACCAGCTGTCTTCATTCATGGAAGTTTTAACATCCTTTGGTTCGATCTTAGAGAGTACGAAGTTGAAGAAGCACCATAAGGCATCGGTTGCAAGTTGTTTCCGTGTTGATACAGGACGAGAGGGATTTCCAATGATGTTGTCTAATGGATGATCGTGAGTCCATTTTCTGAGGTGTTCATGTGGTAGTTGTTGAGGAACTGAAGTAGCAGAGTTGATGTCTTCTGAAGAAGATGATTCTAATGAAGATTCAAGAGCAAATATGTTCTCAAATGGAGCATCTTCAGGAGTAGCAAAGGGATTAACTTCATCATTTATGCCAGAAACAGTTCCATGATGTCCATTTGAAGAATGATGATTTGTTGATGAGATTGAAGGATCAGCAGCATGCGCTTCTTGACTTAATGATATTGAGATTGAAGGATTGACTTCATTCACGAGAATATGAGCGACCTCTGCGAGGAGTCGTCAGTTCATTAGCACTTGGCTCATAATGTTCATCAAACATAGGATCAAACAATTTCTTTAAATCATCTTGGATGGAGGTACATATGGAGTTTCTTGAGAAGAGTTTGGAACAAGGGATGAACCAATGGGACTGTTTTGAAGTGCGGGTCCTAAACTGGATTGTCCAGAGCCATTTGACAGTCACTCATCAAATGTAACGTGAATTGTTTCCATGATATTTCGGGTTCTTTTGTTGTAGATTCGGTATCCCTTTTGTTTGGTGCATACCTACAAAAACTCCAATGTCTGCTTTAGCTCTCGGTTTGCCTAAGTCTTGACCCTCATTAGTTGGATAACACAAGGCACCAAACACACGAAGGAAGAGAGATTAGGTTTTGTTGTGGACCGGTTCATATGGAGTTTTTCCATGAACAATGTGAATCATGGAACGATTTTGTGTGTAGCATGCAGTGGCAATGGCTTCTACCAAGAGAAACATTGGAACCTTTGAGTAAATCAAGCATTGTTCTAGCGGCTTCCACAAGAGTTCGATTTTGTCTTTCAACTACACCGCTCGTTGAGGAGTTCGTGGAACGCTTCTTTGATGGTCGATTCCAATGCTTTCATAAAATTCACTAAGTTGTTTGTTAACAAACTCGGTACCATTGTCTGCTCGGATAATTCGACGGTTTTGTTAAGTCGAACTGCATTGTTTGATGAGTTTGATGATGATATCGGAGTTTCATCCTTTGTCCTCAAGAACTTGACCTGTGAATCTAGAGTAATCATCAACCACAACTAACACATATTTCTTCCCAAAGATATTTTGCATTCTCATTGGTCCACATAAATCCATATGAAGGGTATGAAGAACTTCAGAATTGAGTTTGTAGGTTTGGGTTTATGGGTATACTTTTGCTTTTCCCAATTGGCATCTTGAACAAAGATGATCTTTTTCATACTTTAGTCTAGGTAAACCTACAACTAAGTCCTTTCGGAGAGATCATTGATGGTCTTGAAGTTCAAGTGATTGAGACGACGATGCCATAACCATGACTTTGTTTTCAAGCCTTTGACAACAAGCAAATTGGAGAAGACTTCATCATATCATCGATAGAGATGGTGTATAGATTTGAACCACGAGTTCCTCTTGAGTTCCTTACCATCAAGTTCTCTTACAAAACAAGTATGTTTTCTCAAGGCTATTTCTAGATCGTAATCACGAATTGACTAACAGAGAAGATTATGACCAAGACCTTCCACATAGTATACTCTAGAGATAACACTATCACCAACAACATAATCACCATAACCCATAATTGCACCAAAATGATCATTACCGAATCTAATCGTCCGATGAATTTGCTCACGAAGTTCATGAGCCGCGACGGTCGCCAATCATATGCTTGGAACAGATCGAGTCCGGTACCACGAACGATTTGAACGATCTGCAGTTGAACATGACAAGAGTGGATAATCGGATAATTGGGATCCCAAGCAAGAATGGGTTCCATTTGGTTAGTAACAATGGTTGGAACACCCACATCGAAATAGAAGCATTCATATCGAAATTAAGGCAATGGAATCATTATGAATAGATGCGGTACTAGTGTATCAGATTAGCCCTATTCAAAAGTGTGTCCACTTTTAAGGGAATAGTTCTACCAAGAGGCATCCATTTTCTAGTGGGCATTGTCGATTAGTCTTATGACCAACGGTATCCAATGATAGCCTAACTTACTAAATGTTCTTCTGTGGGTTTCCTTTGTTTTCTAACTTTCTTTCTCCTTTGCCTTTTTGCCTTCTTAGCATGATAATTAGCATTAACAATATTAATGGAAAATTAACATCATTAGGCAAAACATTAACACCACATTCATGATTAGAAATGAAATTCAAGGACATCGATACAAGGTTTGCAAATAGAATCGAATTGAATTACTTACAAGACGCCTATGGCTAATACTAGAATCAACACGATTCGCTTTATTCGGCTCAAACTTAAAGTTCCTAGGTTAGTCTTCTACTCTCTTCCAATGCACATTCTTAGCTTGAGGTCATGTCCTTCCTTGTATTGTCTTGAGACTTTTACACGCTTGCTTTAATGTCACCGATTACTCTGTAGAGGGAATGGGAACATTAGTTTTGCTACTCTTTGCATCTCCTGTTTAGATGTTCTGGGATCTGAATTACATGCAGGCACACCAAGGTTCACTTTCTTAACACTAGAAGTGCTGGGATTTGTACTCCTAGAAGGCACACTAGAGTTCTCTTTCTTAGCATTGACAGATCTGGAATCTGAACTACTTAAAGGCACACTAAGGTTCACATTAAAAACATTTGGCATAGAATGAATATCATACTTGGCACTAGGCATCGAACATGGAATCAAAGGATTAACTCTCTCACCTAAGGACTTTGGGCATATTGTGATTAAGCATTCTAGAATATCTTGAGATCGTTTGACATATAAGCATGCATGCCCAATTGCATTGTCAAGTGGTTTCTCTAATTAATCCTCTTCAACAATCTCACGTAGACATTCTAGGCTGTCCTTAAGATGTGAGAAATATGTCTGAATAGCAAGTTTGTTATTCCTAAGATGAGGAGGAACATATTTCACAGACAAAGCATATTTATTACAGACATGTACCTTTGATACACCATTCTCCCATTGGTCATTGGCATCTTCCCTTTTACACGACTCTTTAGATTCTCAATTTCTTTTTTGTAACGAGGCTACCGTTTCGTTATTTTTGTTACGAGTGACCTTAATAGATTCAAATAACTCATTGAAATGACGTTTAACCTTTTCATTTTCTTCTAGAAAACTTTCGTTTTCCTTTGTAATGCATTTACTAAGTTTTGAAGATGAAACGTTTGAGAATTCCGAGAATCTAGAGGAGGAGGCATTTGGGAGCCTGTCATATTGTTCATTTACCCTTTAATTGAGAGATTTGGGCTTTCAACTTTCTCGATCGTGTTGCAATGAGCTTGAATCATTCATCACGTTTGTTAATTTGAAAACTGCATCAAACTCGAGCATCCGAGGATGTCTTGATATTTGAAGTTTTGACATTTTCTTTAAGATGTTGATATTTTAGTTGTAAATTAAAATGCTCAACTTCTAGATTAGAAAATTTTAACCAAATTGTCATGATCATCCGGTTCAATTTTCTCATTTAGTTCGTAATTAGTTTTTCAAGCTCAATGACACGATCATGGGAGACTTTCAGGGCAACAGATAGTTCATGAAATTGGGAAGCATTAATAGAACAATTTGTAGCAGTGAAAAACATATCTTGAGCAACACATTCAGTAATAAGAATCTCATTTAATGTATGCAAGTTCTTTCTCTCAATCTCATTATATTTTAGTGCTCGCTCATGGTCACTAACCTCAACTATCATTGCATCAAACTCCTTTTCCATTTCTTTAATGTCTACGTTCATTCCCTTTTTAAGACTTTCAAAATGATCTTTTAGCAGTTTAAAGAAAGGCATGACTTGATTAAATAACATTCTTTCGCTTGCTCAAAACCCTTTCTCCTTTAGTTATACCAAAGGTGTGATCCTTTTCTTGCAAGTTTTCTCAAAATCAACAAATAGTTGAAAGATAACATATTGACTAATTAAGGTCTTGCTTTTAGTGGCAATTGTTCTAGGAACAAGATGCATTGGTGTATTAGGAGGATACACAATCGCTTCTAGGCATTTTCCAAGGGAGGATTTGTTTCAACAATATTTTCGACTTTACGCTTATCTAAATCCATTTTCCGTAAAACTTGTTCGGGAGTCAACAATGTCCGAGGCTTAAACATGTTCAAGGAAATCCGGTTTTCCTTCTTATAATCATGGGGTGTGATCTTTATTTTCTTCTCTTTACATTTAGGATCATCTAATTTCTTGTTCATCTTTTCCCTAGTGACTTCATCTGATTTCTTATCTTCCTCAATGCACTTAATGCAACTAGGTTTCTGTCTAGGCTTAAGGATTTCATTGCCATTATAAAGAACCTTATGACCATTTCTAGCCTTTTTAATGACATCTGGATTTAGTTCCTCAACAAGGGGAATGCTATGCTTATCGCTTAAGACTCTATGCTTGGTGATTAAGTGAGCAACTGAATGGTATTTCCTTGTACGTACAACTTATTTTCAAGCTTGTTTTTCAAGGTTTTAGATTAGAAAATCATTCAAAAGTTTTGATTCCTTAGCACTGAATTCTTGCTTAAGCATTTTAACATTTTCTTGAAGTTCTTGCTTTTCCTTAGCAGCTTTTAGAAAGCTTTTCTTGTAAGGAGTTTAACTCTTGTTTTAATACTTCTTTCTAAACCTACTTTTTCTAATAGTTGTACGCATTTGGTCATCCATTTCCCGCTCACGGGTGGTCAACTCAAATTTTGCACGTTGTTCATAAATAGCAACACGTTCTTTATAGGCATTCGCCTGTAGATAACAGAATCATCAGGGCACATGCGTGTATTCATCAAAAACATAGTCATTGTTGATCGCAGAAGATGCATCACTTGGTACAACTTCACTTTCACTTTGTTTCACATATTGATCATATGGGACAACATTGATATTACCCATATTTTCAATATTTGATTCAATAGTTTGATTGATTGTACTTTGTCACGCATCTTTGCACATCGCATCATCGTATAGTTTTAATACCTCGAGATGAGTTTGTCTTTGGATGGGCCACTTGTGGTGAAGATGAGACCTTGGGAGAAACCATTGGAGAAATGCTAGCCATAAAATTGTGTGTGCGGCTGGTCCATCATCCACATCGTAGTCGTATGCATCACAATCGCCGACTTGAAAGGCATTCGATGATTGTGACCTATCTCCGAATTGGTCGCTCATCCACATCGCATCATAGGTCTTGGCATTGCCCTCGAAGAAACAACAACTCTTCTTCATCCAAATCAAGCACCATTATCCCGAGCTTGTACAAGCAAAGATCTTATCTCTGTAATCGACTGTGGATGTTTTGGAGATGTGCAATTCCTTGCAATGTGTCCTCACCTCCACGTTATAGCATTTGATCGGCTTAGCTTGACCTTGATTACCATTACTTCCTCGATTCGATTACCAACATAACCTCTACCACTCCACCTCTTCCCGATCATATTGTCTTTCCCGAGGCGGTTGCACAACAATCCTCCCATCTCGACGGTAGCTTGATTATGTGGGTTAGAGGTCGCTCGAGGTTCTTTGTTGGTTTGTGGGAGATAATTCATGTTTTGACTTATCATGAGAGCCGTTGATTGATGAAGTTTTCCATGCCGCATCGGCATCGACTTGTTTGAACATTGGATCCGGAATAAGTTTATGATTACCATTACCCATAGGTACAACTTGAGAAGCTTTGGTGGCAATCCCAACTTTTGAGTAAAAGGCGGTTGAATCATTTGTTAAACTTGCTTCTCCCCGAGCTTTGAACCGATCTAGAATCCTCTTTTCAAACATGGCATGCCTCTCATTTTGAAGAAGGAAGGCATAGAGTTTCTCATAATTGTATTCTTCAATCCTTTAGTGAGCTTCATGTAGTAACAAACTTGTGCCATTCGGGATTCATGTTGTTTACAAACTTTGAGTTCAAATTGAATGTTAGGCATAGTCATTCGATGTTCCTCATGTCATTCACCGACTTATGAAATCTCATAGTACTCATAAACACTTTCATCTGGTTTCATCTTGAAGTGCTCAAATTCATCATACAACTGTGATTCTCGGTCTTCAAAAGTTAGCTCGTAACCGAGAAAGAAGCATCTTGACATTATCCCATACGCTTTTGCCTCGGTGTTGTGATTGATAAGCTTGTAGATATCCTTTGGTAGACCTTGCAAGATAATGTTGGAAGCTCGGATATCGCATCGAATCTCTTTTCTCCTTATCGTCAAGCTCATCATACATCTTTGGTTTGTCCATTCCATAAATCGAGTTCCATCTTGGTGAGATCAAGTACATCTCTAGTAGTCTCAACTCGGTAAGGTCCTTCATCATTGGATTTGAGAATGTTAACCCCATTTTCTTTTCCAAGACAGTACATTCAAATCTGTAAAATCAGAATTTCGATCAAATCACACACCGCAGTATACTAGGTCTTCTAATTCGTTAAGAGGTTTATCTAAAAGATTCACAATATAACTAGGAAGACGTTTCAAATACCACACATGCATTACCGGATATGCGAGTTTGATGTAGCCCATTTGATATCTTCGTATCCGAGAATCAACAAACTCGACTCCGCATTGTTCACAAAATTGCGGGTCTTCTTTTTCATCTCCGATTACTCGATAATTTCCACAAGCACAAATTCCACTTTTTATAGGCCCAAAAATTCTTTCACAAAATAATCCATCTTTTTCTGGTTTATTGGTTTTGTAATGAAAGGTATAAGGTTTTGTCAATCCATTAGACAATGGACGCTTTTCATTATGATTTTTGGGTATTTTTACTTTATTATCTTTTATTTGAAAAAAAAAAAAAAGAATAAAATTAGTAGGATTTATAAAAAATTTTGAATTGTATATTCAACGATGAATGATGTATTAATTAGTGTCTATTAGAGTATTTAAGAATCTATAAATATAGTAATATGATACAATAAATAAATATATATATAAGAGAGGGTATAGAGCGGGTAGCGGGAATCGAACCCGCATCGTTAGTCGATTCGTTGAGCCCAAGAGTCATAGTCGGCTCATCAAGCATGGGTGGGCGAGTATCCGAGCCATTGCTTGAACATCCTCGACAAGATGGAGATGATAGTAGGAATGTTTGTAGACATGTTTCAAGCTCTACGGATTTTACAATTCTTTGATTAAACCGAAATTGATTCTTTCACGGATTTTACTAAACCAAAAGAACAACCGTAAGAATGTATTACGAAGAAGTAACAAGCCTAAATGAATAAGTACCTAACCACACAACTCGCTTAATTAACAACTCGCTTAAGTAATCAACTCGCTTAATAGCCAAGTATCATCAGCATCAACTCGCAACACATTCAACTCTCTTAATGAATCAAGTCGCTAAATAGCCAACTCGCTTTAGTATCAACTCGCTTAAACACCAAGTCGCTTAAATTAACTCGCTAGCTTTACAACTCGCTAAATAGCTAAGTCGCTTAAAGAAACAACTCGCTTAGAACCCAAGTCGCATAAATATCAACTCGCTAAACAGCTAAGTCGCATGTACCAACTCGCATCAAATAACAAAGCAACTCGCTTTGAAGAAAAACAAGTCCGAGACTTAATTCGCTTCGTCCTTCTTTCACAAATAACCACTTTATCAATCCAAAACAACCAAACCACAATGATTTAAGCCTTCCAATTCAAAACATAAACACATATGATGATCCTAAACACAAAAGTACAAGCAAAATTCAAACTTTAATACTAGAATTTGTCCAAATGAATCAAACTCTCCTAAAGCCTTAATACCCCAAAAACCTTATGAAATCCACCAAAACAAAGAGCATGAAAGATGAGTGATCAAACCATGGATCTTGATACCAATTGTAGGATATTGGATTTCACAAACACTCTAAACCATGATCAAAGTAGGCGTACAAGTATGTTAGAGAGAGAAAGTTCTAGTGAGAGAAAAGAAGAGAGTTGGGAACTATAGTGAGAGAAAGAAAATATTATTATGAGCTCCACCTCTCTACCTTGGAAGGTAGAGAGTATTTATAGTCTTACAATAAAACGCCACACAACGGGCTGTGGATCAGGCATACAGTGGGTAAAGACCCGTCCGTCCTCCACGGTGTTACTTAACTAAATACCACTTAGCTTAAAATAACTACGACTACGAGCTTTCTAACGATTACATATACTTGAGGTGACCGACTCTTTAATACCTGGAATTTCTAATTCCTAACATGACTCTTCCGTTCACCATTATGGAGAACGCGAATCCACTATATCCGTGATTAGGTTATTTCATGAAAAAATATGATATTACCGAAGTGGATTATTCAAGATGGTGGGAAGAAGTAATGAGAACGAGATCTTATATATGCCCCATTGAGTACCTTGGGAAAAGTAACCAAGTCATTAAACCTTTTGAGGGTTTCACCATTCCATCAAGCCCACAAAACACCTCATTAGTGAAATCTATGCTTCGTATGAGCCTTCACCTAGGATAGACTTTCGTGAACAACCTCCATGTTTAGAAACTATTTTTAGTGAGGCCCTTAGGAGAACTGACCAAATCTGTGAAAATATTATGGTAAGCAACCAAGCATTAAACCATAAGTTGGATCAATTACTAGATTTGGTTTCATCATGACCTAAGGAAATAATACATGACGAGCATATAGATGATGTAGATGTGATTGAGGATAAGGTGAAAAGTCTAGACCCACAAGGTATTCCAAAAGTCCCACCATCATTTAAGGCATACACACGGCACGTGGCTTACCCGGAAGTAGTAGAAGAGACTTTAGGAATCCCGATGGAGGTAGAACATTTGAACCAAACGCAACTAGAAAATATAGGTTTGAATACTTGTAGTCTCAGTCTTACTCTTTGTTCTAGGGGATTTCCTAGTGTTGATGAACCGGAACCTCAACATTTTTCATCCTTAGATATACATCTAGGAGACAAAAGAGGAACCGACCCACCCATCAACCAATTTAGTCCTGGTAGTTTTAGGATGAAGGAAGCCATTCACACACCCCTTCACCTCACGTGGAAAATCGCCACCCTAAGGGTGTGTATCGCTACTATCACCCGACTTAAACTTAAGTGTAGGAAAACCTCCCTTTATCCGTTAAATAAGGGTAGAGTCGGGGCTCGTGACTCGAACAAAAACAAGCGCTTCTTGGGAGGCAACCCATGTGTATTTGTTTTACATTTTTATTTGTGTGTCGTATATCTTTTATTGATTGTTTATTCTCATATTTGAATCTGTAAAAATGCTTTATTTTGTCTTTAACCTCGTCTTAATTACATATAAAGGTATTTTACATAAGGGATAAGTGTAGGGAGGATTACACACGTTTTCAAAAGAAACGTGAACATGAGAATTACAATTATTTAAAAGATATACATGTGTGTTTGTTCGAGTCAAATTCGTATCGAGTCATAATGGATGTTATTGCGGAAATTTTTCAAATTTTAAAGATAAAAATTTTCTGGAAAATCGCAAACCGGTTTGTCGGGATAACTCGACGGTGTCGATCGTAACTGACTTGCGTCGGGAGGAGCGTAAATGACTTCTAACTTTTCTCGTTTTTATGCTATTTATAAATTTTGGAATTTTCTAGGTCTTAATTTTCTAGAAAATCGCAAACATCCATACCACAAGCATTATATCGTATTTATGTCTGGAATTACATCTAGTTGTGATTTTTCTTTGTTCGGTTTGATGTGTCGAGTTGTTTGTTTTCTTTAAGTGTGCAGGTTTTATTTATCAAGAAGAAGATACATAAGATTGGGAGGAGCTTTTCACGCATACATTCTTCTTGGAAATGATTTAACCACTACTTCACTCACGGATCCTACCGAGCTAATCAGGGGAGTATTAGTTTCTTTCATCTTTTAGTACCTTCCATTATCATAACTTTGATACTTTCGGGGAACATTGGGGACAATGTTCAGTTTAAGTGTAGGGAGGGAAAATAAAACGGGAACTTTGAAACTATGTTTATCCTTGAATATTTGCTTTGTCCAATTGCATTTGTGTAATAAACCATGAGAAATATCGGTTAGGGTAATTTTGGCACCAAATTTAAATTTTTTCATGACATATAGGAGTGGGCCATTAGTCTTAATAAAGCGTCTCATGGATTGGAAATTATATGACTAGCACAAAAACCCTTTACCACTTAAATTCTACCCAAAATGTGAGGATCGCCCTAAGATTTGTAGGAATTGAAGCATTCATCTTTAATGCTTAGAATGTGAACCGGTAGTATAATAGATTCTAGAACTTGTTTTGTGATGCATCCCGAGATCGCTAGTAAGACTACACTTGTGTAGTTAGGAATAACTAAATGATAAGAGGCATTAGGATAACCCTTGTTTGATACCCGTAATATAATTACTTCTTCCACATCAATTGATTAATTCCCACCTTTGCGTTGTACTCATCTTTAGAACACGATACCCCTAGTTAACCCCACAGAGCCTATCCTTTTCGCGGTTCTCGTGATGT
Source organism: Chrysanthemum lavandulifolium (assembly GCA_022545495.1). Lineage (NCBI taxonomy): Eukaryota > Viridiplantae > Streptophyta > Magnoliopsida > Asterales > Asteraceae > Chrysanthemum > Chrysanthemum lavandulifolium. The sequence continues at coordinate 70,852,285 of CM040240.1, read as the reverse complement.
TTCGGTTTTCTGGAATATCAATGAAGAGCATTGTTTACACCCCAACCTCAAATGTACACCCAAATCGCCTTAGCCTACCTTGTATGCACTCACTTTTAGTGCATTATTGTTATCACACTAAACCCTTAGTTCAATTATCTAGTAGCTTGCATAAGTTGCTAAGTCGATTCATATCCTTTGTACACAGTTTTGGGACGATTGGGACTCATGGGAAAAGTTAAAGTTTATGAAATGACGGAAGGAACGTTAAATTCAAATTCCCTTTATTTTCATAATAATGTACTCCAAGTGTTTTGATCTTTTCAATTCGGGTCATATTAGTATTAGAGTAATAAAAACTCAAGTGTAGGGATGTGCCTATAAATCCCTATCATTTTGATGTTATCGTAGAGGATGGTAGAGTAAAAGTGTATGAAAAAAAAATCGAAAAAAAACAGAAAAAGAGAAAAAGAAAAAAATAGAGTGTTGAAAAAAAATGAAAAAAAAAACAACGGGCTACCATCCTACATCTATATTTAATTTATGTTTGTTTGTTTCATTTATCTAGAGTCTAGAGTGTCGAGTCTTGGCTTAGCAACACCATTCTTCGCATGCTTGTAACATAAAGATTTTTGACTTGCCACCAATAAATAGCCTATCCCACCAAACCCTTTGTTTCCCTACCGTAAGCCTATCATTACAACCCTTTAAAAGACCTCTTGGATAGTCTTTCCTAGGTGCTTACGCCAAAGCAATGGAGGTTTGATCTAGTCTCAAGCCTATGGTAATCTATGTACTAGGATCGGTTAATGAGTGTTTATCTTTCATTTCCAACTTTTTATATTTCATATACACGAGAGATGTGAGTATCCAAACACCCCATGTGAGGTGCTAGTATGTAATTTCCGTGATTGTTATGACTTTTGCGGGACTTATATGTGTTGTGGATTGTTCTAAACCAATGCTTCATGACCCCTAACTTATAAATTAATTGGCTAAAAGCACATTTGCTTGAGGACAAGCAAATACCAAATGTAGAGATATTTGATAAGGTTTTTTTGAGGGGTCATTTAAGCCTTTATTTGATCACTTTTGTATCCGTTATTACTTAATATCGTTCCTTTTCACTTTTTAGGTATCTTGAAGGCAAAATCTGGAATGACACTTATTCGGACGAAAAGGCGCGAATATCTGAAGAAATGGCCAAAGTCAAGAATCGAGACACTAAGGTCGTTGGGAACCGAAGGGGACGGCGTCGGTGTTATCTGAACGCCGTCGGACAACTTTTGTGACGGCTCAAGAGTCAAATTGCTCATTTACAAGTGACGGCTTCGTGTTTTAAAAGAGTAGGGCATCAAGCTCGGACGGCCTAGATTTGATCCGACGACGTCGAGATCAAGAGGACGGCGTCACAGGCATAAGGTGACGCCACAAGTCGCAACATGCCAAGTAGTTGATACTGTTTTGGCCATAACTTTTACATACGAACTCGGATTTAAGTGATTCAAAAGCCCACGTGATCAGAACGAGAAAATCTACAGTTTGGTGAAAAAATGGTCGTGATGCCGTCACTCTATAGTTGTGACGCTGTCACTCTTTGCCGACATAAAATCTTCCTATAAATATAACGTTATAACTTCACTTTTTGTAAGCCCTAAACCCTAAGTCCGATTCTATGGTTTAGGTAGGTGTTTTTCCAGCAAATTAAAGGGTTTCAAACACTCTATAAACATCCTGTAATGGTTTGTTTGTTAATCCAATCCTATGGTATGTCTTCAATTATCATGATTGTTGCTTGCTCTTCATTAATTATGCTTGGCTAATTCACATAGTGTTTGTTTATGATTGTATGAAACTTGTATATAATTAATTAGATCTTATTGATTTCTTAGTGATGCTTGTGTCTATCTTCATAATTAGGGGTGTGACATTTTCAATGAATCTAATTGGTTTAGTTTATAATTCTTGCATCCTGCTGTCTCTTGTTTGATTGGTTGTCTCTTATCTTAATTGTTAATGATCTAGTATTGCGATAGGTCATCCGTTGTGTAGTTAATGCTTGATTAATCTTTGTGAACCTTAGCTTATAGTTACCTAGAGTCAATGTAGGCTAAAACATCCAAAGAGTACCTTAGTGTTAAGTTTATAAATCCTAGAGATTTTGAAGGCAATAACCTTTGGTAGTTTCAAAGAGTTAGGGATAAACGCATACCCTACGACCTCAGACATACAACGCGATTAAGAATAAGGACGTGACAATTCAACCATCAATAGGATGTGACAATTCAGTAGGTAGAATTGGATAGCTAGCAAGGAGTAATACATCATAAGTAGCTACGCTTCACGTTCCTGGTAGACCCCTAATTTAGTTAGTACCTTTTGGGATAGTTGACTAGCAACTAATTCCACCCTCCCCTTCAAAACCGAGATTAATTCATGAAATATAAAAATACAAAAATAATCATCCCTCACCTTTAGACTTAAATTGACATACACTTCAGCCTAACGACACTATTCCCTTAGAGAACGATATCAATACCCGTGGCTTACCCTAATACTACACTACAACGATTAGGTTCACTGCCTAGGGTGTTGAAAAGCTTTCTCGACGAAAAGGAAGTTCCTTTGACTCCGAACGACGCGTGTAGCGTTATCAAGTTTTTGGCGCTGCTGCCGGGGAATAGTTATTGCTTAGGCTTGATTTATATCTCGTTTAGGTCTACTCACAAGATTCCTATCAAGTGAGATTTTTCCTTTTTATTAGCTTCCTCGTAGTCTACCCCCTTCTTTGTGCCTTTGTTCGTAAAACTTGTCCATTGACTCTTTCGTTCACCATTATAGAGAACGCGAATCCACTATATCCGCGCAATTCGATTGCAGTCTCCGAAGTCCTTCTTAGGCTATTTCATGAAAAAATATGATATTACCGAAGCGGATTATTCAAGATGGTGGGAAGAAGTAATGAGAACGGGATCTTATATATGCCCCATTGAGTACCTTGGGAAAAGTAACCAAGTCATTAAACCTTTTGAGGGTTTCACCATTCCATCAAGCCCACAAAACACCTCATCTAGTGAAATCTATGCTTCGTATGAGCCTTCACCTAGGATAGACTTTCGTGAACAACCTCCATGTTTAGAAACTATTTTTAGTGAGGCCCTTAGGAGAACTTACCAAATCTGTGAAAATATTATGGTAAGCAACCAAGCATTAAACCATAAGTTGGATCAATTACTAGATTTGGTTTCATCACGACCTAAGGAAATAATACATGACGAGCATATAGATGATGTAGATGTGATTGAGGATAAGGTGAAAAGTCTAGACCCACAAGGTATCCCAAAAGTCCCACCATCATTTAAGGCATACATACGGCATGTGACTTACCCGGAAGTAGTAGAAGAGACTTTAGGAATCCCGATGGAGGTAGAACATTTGAACCAAACGCAACTAGAAAATATAGGTTTGAATACTTGCAGTCTCAGTCTTACTCTTAGTTCTAGGGGATTTCCTAGTGTTGATGAACCGGAACCTCAACATTTTTCATCCTTAGATATACATCTAGGAGACAAAAGAGGAACCGACCCACCCATCAACCAATTTAGTCCGGGTAGTTTTAGGATGAAGGAAGCCATTCACACACCCCCTTCACCTCACGTGGAAAATCGCCACCCTAAGGGTGTGTATCGCTACTATCACCCGCACTTAAACTTAAGTGTAGGGAAAACCTCCCCTTTATCCGTTAAATAAGGATAGAGTCAGGCTCGTGACTCGAACAAAAACAAGCGCTTCTTAGGAGGCAACCCATGTGTATTTGTTTTTCATTTCTATTTGTGTGTCGTATATCTTTTATTGATTGTTTATTCTCATATTTGAATTTGTAAAAATGCTTTATTTTGTCTTTAACCTCGTCTTAATTACATATAAAGGTATTTTACATAAGGGATAAGTGTAGGGAGAATTACACACGTTTTCAAAAGAAACGTGAACATGAGAATTACAATTATTTAAAAGATATACATGTGTGTTTGTTCGAGTCAAATTCTTGTATCGAGTCATAATGGATGTTATTGCAGGAAATTTTTCGATTTTAAAGATAAAATTTTCTAGAAAATCGCAAACCAGTTTTGTCGGGATAACTGGCGTCAGATCGCAACTGACGGCGGGAGGAGCGTAAATGACTTCTAACTTTTTCTTTTTCGTGCTATTTATAAATTTTGGCGGTCTTAATTTTCTAGAAAATCGCAAACAACCATTCCACAAGCATTATATCTTATTTAAGTCTGGAATTACATCTTGTTATGATTTTTCTTTGTTCGGTTTGATGCGTCGAGTTGTTTGTTTTCTTCAAGTGTGCAGGTTTTATTTATCAAGAAGAAGATAAATAAGATTGGGAGGAGCTTTTCACGCATACATTCTTCTTGAAAAAGATTTAACCACTACTTCACACACGGATTCTACCGAGCTAATAAGGGGAGTATTAGTTTCTTTCATCTTTTATTACCTTCTATTATCATAAATTTGATACTTTCGGGGAACATTGGGGACAATGTTTAGTTTAAGTGTAGGGAGGGAAAATAAAACGGGAACTTTGAAACTATGCTTATCCTTGAATATTTGCTTTGTCCAATTGCATTTGTGTAATAAACCATGAGAAATATCGGTTAGGGTAATTTTGGCACCAAATTTAAAATTTTTCATGACATATAGGAGTGGGCCATTAGTCTTAATAAAGCGTCTCATGGATAGGAAATTATATGACTAGCACAAAAACCTTTACCACTTAAATTCCACCGAAAATGTGAGGATCGCCCTTAGATTTGTAGGAATTGAAGCATTCATCTTTAATGCTTAGAGTGTGAACCGGTAGTATAATAGATTCTAGAACTTGTTTTGTGATGCATCCCGAGATCGCTAGTAAGACTACACTTGTGTAGTTAGGAATAACTAAATCACACAAGCGAAGAAGGGTCGTCAGTTGGTCATATCTTACCCTTCCCACTCAGTCTACCTACTTAGGATCAGTTGGTCATATCTCCTAAGTAACTAGCCACTACTGTCATTCAAAACTACCGAAACAAGGGTAGCTACCAACAAACTATGCATGCATACACTAGAAATAATTATACGGAAGCAATGTAAACATAAACAAAATAATTAAGGAATCATAACTAGGCTAGCACCAGAGGTGCTTATCCGCTCATAATAACTAAAACAATCGATTCAATGTTTAACTAAAACAATCGATTACATAATAACTTATCGTAGGGGAGTGATTTCTCCCTTGGAGATGGCTCTGTATGCTCCCCAAGATCTGCCTTTAACTTCTACTCACGTTCACTGATGTTGTGTGTGAAATGGGATGCTCAGAAATGATGGTTTTCGAGCGGTATTTATAGGCCATATCTTGTTACGGCGTAACTTAAGTTAAGAGTTACGCCGTAACATCCATTTCTTCGTAATTTGCTCTGGAAAAGTTGGTTACGCAGTAACATCATAAATGAGTTACACCGTATCTTCAATAAATCATTGTTACACTGTAATTGTGGAATTAGTTACGTCGTAGCTTGCAGCGGCGCAGAACCTCATTTGACCTAATTAGTTACGGCGTAATCTTGGGATGGAGTTACGCCGTAATCTTCCGTATAGTTGGTTTTCTGGGCCACGCTTCTGTTACGGCGTAATGTGAGAGGGGAGTTACGCCGTAACTTCTTCAAAATGAGCATATATATCTTCAATAAACTCTCCAAATCCGCGTCTCTTTAGCTCCAATGCTCGTAATTTACCTGGAAGTGAAATATAGAGGAAAACAAGCGTAAATCCATATAAATGATATAAAATACGAGCATTATCGGGGGAAATTGACACTTAATATTCAGGACTATTTGATGTTATCATGGAGCATGTGATTAAGCAAACTCCAATGTCACTGAGGAGTACATGAGATCTATCGCAGACCTAATGGTTATAAAAGGATAACCCTGCTTTACAACCTGCAAAACTATGTCATATCAGATGTGAATCGTGTTATATTAAATCTAGTTGATTTTGGGTGGGAGAAGGTAGCCTACATGTATAGGGCCTACAACTAGGGGAGGAGGCAATGTCCCAAAGTGTTGCAAGCAACTACATGTTAGACGACAGATATTAGGCTCATTGTATAGATTTATGAATTATAGGCCTAGACAAATTAGTCTTACCTTACTCTGTATTATTCAAGTAATATATAATTGTCTTATTATCAACAAAGATAATGCACAATTTATAAATTATTATGGTATCAATTAAAGCTTAAGGGTATAACTCACCACCATATATTTATTATCTTCCGGTCGTCGGCTACTTGTTGATTTAGGCGTATCCCAATGTACATACTTTATATCGCTTAAAGTTTTCTTTTCAATTAGACTTTTCTTTTATCACATAAACCCTAACAAACAAACACTGTAGATTTAGCCATAAGTTAACTAATATTGTCTCATCAACATAACTCTTTGTTCTAATCATTGTTGTTTCTGAGAATAGTTGATTACATAATTGTTGCTCTTACGAAAAGCAAGCCATGATGTGAAAAAAAAAAAGTGACAAAAAAGAGGAAGCCGTCAAGCAAAATACAACTTTGCCGCCGAATTTAACTCTACGTGGTCAAAGTCTAAAAGGGATATTTTTCTTGTCGTTTAGCACTTTTTGCGAGGAAGTGGGTGTCCTCGCCAAAAGTGTCGTAGTGTGTTCTATCTTTTCTTATAGTGTACCTCCGTGCAAATAAACAAAAAGGAAGAAGCAAACATAACTCAATTGAGGACAAAAAAATAAAGAAAACGATTTCAACATTTTATCCAGTTTGTGCGTTCGGATTCCTCCCGTTCAAACTACGGTAAGTGTTAAATGACTCGGTTAGAGCCAAAGCCAAATTATGAGTTTAAGGTCAATTAGGTTTAGGGTTATATATATTGTATTGCTTGTTGCTAAATTGTTTGTCAATTTTAAATAGACATACAGTCTTATTATGTAATCATTCGATCAATAGAACTCTTTTACTCTCTTACACTATACACCATTAGAGAACAATAAGGGTGATAGCAGAATCGTGAATCTTGATACCATATGTTTGTCAACTGCCGCAATGAATAAATTTGTGAAAGAGCTAAATAACATGTTGCAAGACAACAACAGTCATGTGCTCCAAGAACAACTCAAGTTACTTGGTTTTTCTAAAATCTAGCTAATTTTGTGTTCTGATTCTCTCGATGAGTATGCAAAGCATGCTTGTCGTAGTATTTTATACATAAAATAAAGTGTTTAAGCTATAATATAGCAATGTATTATGCTTTTTGTCTGATTTAATTACGTGAACAAAAAAATTGTTTCACCGAGTGTTACAAACATTCAAAAAGTTTAATAAGTGATGCATCACATAAGCATTGGCACATATCACATTTTGGGGTATCATCAAAGTGTGCGTATTTGAAATTTTATGACATATAATAAAACAAACCTTAAGTTCACGTACTTAACTCGATTACCAGGTAAGTACATTGGTTTTTAATGCCTCAACCTTTTAAGATGAATAATTATGTTTTTACATTCAGTTATGCATAATTAAGTGGTTGTACCCCCAATGTGGCACCTCCATGATCAATGGAGAGTCATGGAAGGTAAATATGGAGTCAATAAAGATGAGGTTTATGAGTTGCTTTTGTTATAAAAGACTCCATCAGTACCTGTGGTAGAAGAAGCTATTTAAGGGGTAATTTGGTGATCTATCATGTTAAAGAAAATCACGTTTCCAAAAAGCAAGTGTCTACCTGTTTTTCCCAAACCACGTTTTGAAGTGGACAAAACGCAAAAAATCACTTATCAGATTCTATTTGCCAAACACTACCAAACAGATTATTGCGTTTGTGAAACGTAATAATCAGATAATCAGGTCCATATCGCAATCCCAAACACCCCCAATGTGGCACCTGCCGAACGTACCATAGCTAGCTGTACATGATAATCAAAGATTAGGTTCTTGACAGTTGACATATGATCGACAAATCGAGAAATGATAAGACAACTAATGGCCTATATATTAGGTGCCTTCTTCAAGCCCATTTCACATGTAGAAGTCCTTGTAAATTGGTGCATATAACACTAGAAGTGATCAAGATTCATAATACCTATAACAAATGTTTTAACTTCAGGAAACGAAAACTCTCTATGAGATTGTAAAGTTTCCTATAACAAATGTTTTAACTTCATTCATCAAGTAGTTGATATGATATAAGCCCATAAAATACTTAATCCTTCACGTATTGTCAAATGTACTACTATTTCCCGGCTTTAAAGTACTACTACTACAATCTTTTTCTTAAATATATTAACGAATAAAAATCAGAAACAAAAACTTATAGGGAGAATTGCATATATACCCACTAAAACTTAAAACTTGCATATTTCCTCAAAATACAAGTTTTCAATACATGATGTACAATGCAAGTTAAGCATGTTTTGGGTATATATGCAAATATGCAAGTTTTAATGGGTATATATGCAATTGACCCAAACTTATATGATGCAAAAAAGACTACATGATATGTTTGTATTTTGTATGTGTTAGACTAATTGTAGGACGCGGATGGATATATCAATACTAGTCTAATAAAGGTAACTGTGGTACTAATTGATAAATAAGTAAGAACTAGACCACCAACAACGTTGGCTAGCATGGACGGATCTACATTGGTGTTGAGTGTGACACGGGTTACATCTGATTTCAGGTCACAAAATGCAATTTTCTTTTTTCAAAAACAGTTGTTTTTTTATACGTGCAACCCCCAATAATTGTTTTATACTACTTTTGTTTCTTGTAATGTAACTTTAGTTAGTCAATATTTTTTTGTGCAACATCTTTTTGAAAATTCTAGGTGCCTAATGGCAAGGGGTAGGACAACATAGCTTTTATAGTATTGCAACTTTGACAAACAATACTTAAGGGGAAGCTGCGGACTAGGACAATTGAATTGGACAAAACTTTTTTTAATTAGAAATCTTCACTTATTTATATGTTATCTACTCTAGTTGTGAAGAAAATTTATATTCTAGCCTTTCTAAAGCAATGTGTCACGGACTTGTCTCTACAAGGTCTCCGTGCGGCACTTAGTCTCGACTAAGCTCACCTTGCTCGAATACTCAACGATGTATGCAACGAAGTGAACTTCAAAGAGAGGAACAAGTGGAATATAAAGATTACTTTGTATTACTTGAACTTTACAAGTTTTGATTACAAGTGAACTTCTTGAATGCCTTGAACAAATGAGGCCTCCCTATTTATACTACTTCTATGTACAAGTTCTACACACTTCCATTAGAGATCTAGAATTTCCATGCCATTCTAGATCTTCCTACATTTTCTAAGACTTTCCAACATATTCTAAACTCTTCCAAGATTATCCAAGAACTTCCAAGAGAAGTGTGGAATAATCTAGAATCCCGAACATACTTGAAAATGATCACCACGAGTAGGCGGGTCGTGACATCCTCCCCCACCTAAGCTCGCGACGTCCTCGTCGTGCCATCCTCGTGATATTTCTTGATCTTGTCCGCGAATTGCCACAACAAGTCTTCGGCTTCCCAACTTGCTTCGCTATCGGGCAAATTACGCCACTTGATCAAGTACTCCTTATAGCTTGGCACTCCTCGTCTTCGTATCGTACGATCCGACAAGATCTCATCAACCTCTCGATCGTACGAAGTAACAACCGCAGTTGGTGCCCGCTTGGACACCCCTCGTTCCGAGTCTTCCTCGTCCTTATGATAAGGCTTGAGAAGGCTAACGTGGAAGACCGGATGGATCTTCAACTTGGGCGGTAGTTGAAGTCGATAAGAAACCTTTCCAACACGTCCAATCACCGGAAAGGGCCTTCATACCTCCGTATCAAACCTTTATGCACCTTCCTTAGTGATTTGAATTGTTGAGGCAAGAGCTTCACCATCACTTGATCTCCGACCTCGAACTCGACGTGTCTCCTCTTTTCATCCGCCCACTTCTTCATTTTCTTAGCCGCTTTATCCAACGAAACCCGGGCCAAGTCCGCTTGCTCGTGCCATTCCTTCATCGTCTTGTAAGCGGCCGGGCTACTCCCCTCGTATGATGCGGCTAAGGCATTCGGAGTCAATGGTTGGCGCCCCGTGACCAACTCAAAAGGACTCTTCCCCGTGGCTTCACTCCTTTGCATGTTGTACGAGAATTGAGCAACGTCAAGGAGTTTAGCCCAATCATGTTGGTTGGCACTCACATAGTGCCGAAGATAGAGCTCCAATAGCGTTCACCCTCTCCGTTTGCCCGTCCGTTTGGGGATGGAAACTCGTAGAGAAGTTCAAATCCGTTCCCATGATCTTGAACAACTCCGTCCAAAAGCGCCCCGTGAATCTTGGATCTCGATCACTAACGATCACATGTGGCACTCCCCAATACTTCACCACATTTTTAAAGAAAAGCTTAGCCGTCTCTTCCGCGGTAACATCGGGTGGTGCGGCAATGAAAGTTCCATACTTCGAGAATCGATCGACCACCACAATAATACTCCCGTTTCCTTCCGACTTCGGCAAGCATGTGATAAAGTCCATGGAAACACTTTCCCATGGTCCCTTGGGCGTCGGTAGAGGCTCCAACAGTCCTCCGGATTTCTTTTGCTCTATCTTGTCTTGTTGGCAAATAAGGCACGTTCGCACGAATGTCTCGACATCGTCCTCCATCCTTGGCCAATAATAAGTGCCTTCAACCAATGCCAACGTCCTCTTGATCCCCGGATGACCGGCCCACTTCGAATCATGACACTCTTTCAAGATTAACCGTCTAAGATCACCCCACTTAGGTACGTAAAGCCGATCTCCTTTGGTGAACAACATGTCTCCTTTAAGCCAAAATCTCCGAGTCTTTCCTTCTCTTGCTAGGGCCACGAGCTTCTTGGCAAAAGGATCATGTTCCAATCCTTCCTTGATTCGGTCTTGGAGGAAGAATTGGGCTTGGGTGATTGCCGCAAACTCCGCCTTGCGACTCAATGCATCGGCTACCACATTAGCCTTCCCCGGCTTGTACTCCAGGTGATAGTCGAACTCGGCTAGGAAGTCTTGCCACCGAGCTTGCTTCGGACTTAATTTCTTTTGGGTTTGAAAGTAACTCGTAGCAACATTGTCCGTCTTGATCACGAATCTCGAACCCAACAAATAATGCCTCCAAGTCCGTAAGCAATGGATGATCGCCGTCATTTCTTTTTCTTGCACGGTGTACTTCCTCTCTGTTTCATTCAACTTCCGACTCTCGAATGCGATCGGGTGTCCTTCTTGCATTAGAACTCCTCCAATAGCAAAGTCCGATGCATCCGTATGTAACTCAAAAGGCACGGTTACATCCGGTAGTCTCAACACCGGTTCCTCCATAACCGCCTTCTTCAAACTCTCGAACGCCGCTTGGCACTTTTCGTCCCATGTCCAAGCTTTGTTCTTCTTCAATAGGTCCGTCAAGGGAGATGCTATTGCCGAGTATCCCTTGATAAACCTTCGATAATAGTTCACCAAGCCAAGAAAAGATCATAACTCCGTTACCTTGGTTGGCGGTTCCCATTCTTGGATAGCTTTTACTTTTGCCCCGTCCATCATCAATCCACCGTCTTTGATCTTGTGTCCCAAGAACTCGACTTCGTCTTGGGCGAAAGAGCATTTCTCCAACTTCACATAAAGTTCGTTGTCTCTTAGCACTTGGAACACCTGTTTCAAATGTAAGACATGCTCCTCCAAGGTATGACTATAAACAACGATATCGTCCAAGTATACCACCACAAATTTATCAAGGAACGGGTGAAATAACTTATTCATGAGGGTGCAAAATGTAGCGGGAGCATTTGTTAAGCCAAAGGGCATGACTAAGAATTCGTAAGAACCATACCTCGTGACACACGTCGTCTTAGCTTCGTCTCCCTCCGCTATCCGTACTTGGTAGTACCCCGATCTCAAGTCTAACTTGGAGAAGTATCTCGCCTTTCCAAGTTGATCAAACAAATCCGCAATAAGGGGAATAGGGTACTTGTTCTTAATCGTTACCTTGTTAAGTGCCCGGTAGTCTATGCACATCCGTAAGGATCCGTCCTTCTTCCTTTGAAATAGCACCGGCGCACCATATGGGGCTTTCGAGGGTCGAACATAGCCCGCATCCAATAGATCCTTGAGTTGTTTACGCAACTCCTCCAACTCGGGTGGTGGCATTCGGTAAGGGGCTTTGGCGGGTGGCTTGGAACCCGGTTCCAACTCGATGGTATGATCCACCTCCCTCCTAGGTGGTAGTCTCTTGGGCAACTCCTTGGGCATCACGTCCTTGAACTCATCAAGAACCCTCTTGATCTCTTTCGGTATCTCCACTTTTCCTGACTCGCCATCTGTTTCTAGCCTTGTTACCGCCAAATAACAAGGCTCGCTCTTGTTGTACCCTTTCTTGAATTGCATGGCCGAAAGGGTCTTCACTCCACACTTAGAATCCCGTTCCGTGCTAACCATGCAAGTCTTTCCACCATCTAGGATACATAAGGAATTAGCAAATGGCATAGGGAAAGCTCGTACCTTATCGAGGAACTCCAACCCAAGAACCACATCGAAATCATCCATCGGGACCACCGACAAGTCAACCGTCCCTTCCCATTCTCCAATCTTGGCTCGAACATCCTTGGCCACTCCTTCCATAGGCTTGGCCTTCGAGTTTACCGGCTTGAACGTCCCACTCCCTTTCGTAGTGCTAATCCTTAGCCGCTTGGCTTCATCAACCGACACGAAATTGTGAGTGGCACCGGAATCTACTAGAGCACGTACCTTAGTCCCATTGATGGTTGCTTCCACGAATTGCAATCCCTTCCCTACAACTTTTGGCACCTCCGTCTTGGCCTTGATTGCATTTAGAATCCTCATCGAGCTCATGCATCCACCATCACTTGGGCCTTCGTCTTCATGAGCCATCATTCCGTTAAGGCTTGCTTTCTTGGGGCAATCTCGAGCTCTATGAGGTCCGTCACATATGAAGCATCCACCACTCTTGAAGGCCGTCTTTATTTCCTTGTTCTTTCCGGTGGGTGGTTTACGTGTATTATCGGGCTTTGCTTGAGCGACTTTTTCTCCCCACCTTTCTCATGGCTCACCTTTCGATCCTTCGGCCCGACGTTTCCTTCTCGTACTAAAGTCAATCAAGCCCTCGGCATGGGCGATAGCCGTGGCAAGGTCTTGAACTCCACGTCTCTCTAACTCCGTCTTAGCCCATCCTTGCAAACCATCGAGGAAATAAAAGAGAGAGTCTTGTTCGGAAAGATCCGGAATCTCCAAGGTTAGTGTAGTAAATTCCTTAACGTAATCCCGGATCGTTCCGGAATGCTTAAGTTTACGAAGCCGACTCTTTGCTTCGTTCTTAGCATTCTCGGGGTAAAATTGTTTCTTAAGTTCCGCAACAAAATCAGCCCAAGTATCGATAGTACACGTACCTCGCTCGATATCTCCATATCGACGTCTCCACTCGGGTCGCCATCTTGATCTTGATATCATCATCCGTAATGTTGACGCCGTCCAAGTATTGCTCCATCTCCCATAAGAAATCATCAACTGCCCTAGCTTCCCGCTTTCCCACGAACGGTGATGGTTTTGGAACATCAATCTTCGGAGCATTATTACCAACGTTTCCACCTCCGTTAGCCATGGATCGCTTGCATAGCACTACATCGGCTTGCAAGTCTTCGATGGTCTTCTCAATGTTGGAGATTTTGCCTACGAACAACTCTTTTAGGCCATTGATTTCACGCTTAAATTCACCGCTAAGCGTATTGATGACCTCCCGAAAGTCATCCTTCATGGTCATAAACTCGGTGTCTAGACCATCCAAGCCCTCAACTTGGGTCTTCAACTCCGACACGGATGTCTCAACACCCGCCAATCTCTTATCAAAGCTCGACATAATGTCCTTAGACGCACCTCTCTTCTTCGGGTCTTGACGCTTATCATCGCGACCTTGCCTCTCGTCAATGACCGCACTTCCACTAGCACCAATCTTCTCGGTCTCGTTTGCCATCGCCTTGAATCAACGCTCGCTCTGATACCACTTGTCACGGACTTGTCTCTACAAGGTCTCCCGTGCGGCACTTAGTCTCGACTAAGCTCAGCCTTGCTCGAATACTCAACGATGTATGCAACGAAAGTAAACTTCAAAGAGAGGAACAAGTGGAATATAAAGATTACTTTGTATTACTTGAACTTTACAAGAGAGAATACAAGGTGAACTTCTATGAATGCCTTGAACAAATGAGGCCTCCCCTATTTATACTACTTCTATGTACAAGTTCTACACACTTCCATGAGAGATCTAGAATTTCCATGCCATTCTAGATCTTCCTACATTTTCTAAGACTTTCCAACATATTCTAAACTCTTCCAAGATTATCCAAGACTTCCAAGAGAAGTGTGGAATAATCTAGAATCCCGAACATACTTGAAAATGATCACCACGAGTAGGCGGGTCGTGACATAAAGCATAATCAATTAAAGGGTTTTAGAGGAGTTATCTTTAGCACAAAATATTTTGAAAGATTTTGAAAATCTTTTGAACAATCTTGAAAAAAATGCTCAAGATGATGATGATTTCTCACCGCTTAAAATGTAGTGCTTTGAAGCGTACACTTGATTTTTCTTTAAAAACACGAGTTTTGATTTGAATTAATTAAAAGTCATCATTTTAGTCCAGTTTTGATCAAGTATACGAAAGCCATTTTGAAGAAATTTTGAGAAACGACATGTTTTAGAAAACATATAAATAACTCTCGCTCAAGCATCCGTACATGCCCGTATCATTGTTGAATGACATTTCTAGAAACGTCTGAATATCGATTATACAAGAGACATGTCGTGAGAAGAATATTTTGTAATTTTATTTTTAAATGTTTTTGTATTTTTGAAAAGATTTTATATTTTTATATTTTGCTTTTGTTGGTTTTTCAAATTTTGTATTTTGTTTTTAAAAATATTTACAATGAAGCTTTTGGAAAATCATTTTCGTGAAGATTCGAGAAGACGTTCTAACTCCTCAGGGGTTAGGCTTCGCATTCCAAGTCGTCGAACTAAATCATCAAACCTTTCTTTTGGAAGGGCTTTAGTAAATATATCGGCGAGTTGGTAATCTGTCTTCACGAAGAATAATTCAACAGTACCTTCTTCCACATGTTCTTGTATGAAGTGATAGCGTACTCTGATATGCTTAGTCTTTGAGTGATGAACATGATTGCATGTTATGGCTATGGCACTTTTCGAGTCACAATACATAGGTACTTTATCGAAAGTAAAGCCATAATCTGTGAGTTGTGTTCTCAACCACAGAACTTGAGCACAACACGAGATAGAGACACATACTCGGCTTGACGGTTGAAAGTGCAGTGCAATCTTGTTTCTTTGAAGACCGACTTACTAACTTTTCACCCAAAATTGTGCTCCTCCCGATGTACTTTTTGTGAAACTTGATCACTGCGTGGTCCGTGATCCGAAAAGGCAATTAGATCAATCCGATTCCTTCGGATACCAAAGACCCTTGTGAATGGATGTCTTGAGGTACCGAAGATCCTTTTAACCTCTTTGAGGTGCGGTTCGGTAGGCTTAGCCCGAAACCGTGCTAATAAGAAAACAAAGAAATGAATATCGGGTCGACTAGCGAAGAAGGTACATGAGAGAACCAATCATGCTCGATATTTCTTCGAATCAATAGGTTTCCCAAACAAATCGGCTCCAATTTTTGGTGAAGTTACCATTGGTGTTTCGGATTAATAATGCTCCGATCATGCTCCGACAGAGTCACAATTATGCTCCGACAGAGTCACAATTATCCATACCATGATTTTTCAAAATCTCAGTTGTATATTTTGCTTGATTAATAAAAATTCCACGTGGGGACTGATGTATTTGTAGACCAAGAAAGAATTTTAGTTCCCCCATCATGGACATTTCAAATTTGCTTTTCATGAGATTTTCAAAATGTTTTGAAAGTTTCGGATTAGTGGAGCCAAAATGATGTTGTCCACGTAATCGAACAATCAAAATGTCGTTTTGCATTTTTGTGTAAACAAGGTAGGATCAACTGTTCCTTTGGTGAAATTGTTAAGGATAAGGAAAGAGGACGATTCGTCATACCACGCTCATGAACTTGCTTTAAACCATAGATTGCCTTTTTGAGTTTGTAGACGTAGTCCGGATGTTCCAAGTCGATGAAGCCTTCGGCCGACTCACGACACTTCTTCTTTCGAGTTCCATTCAAGAACGCGGTCTTAATGTCCATCGATAAACCGTGATGTTTTTGTGAGTGCATAGGCTAAGAATATCCTGATCGCTTCTAGTCTAGCTACCGCGCGAATGACTCTTCAAAATCTATCCTTCCTCTTGTCTCGTATCCTTTGGCCACAAGACGAGCTTTATTGCGAATTACAGTCATCTCTTCATCCTTTTTGTTCTTCCATAACCATTTGAGATCAATGACGCGAATGTCAATTGGTCTTGGAACCATTTCCCAAGAGTCATGTAGACGGTATTGGAGAAGTTCATCCTGCATCGCTTGTATCCATGCGGGTTCTGCCAATGCCTCGCGAATGTTCTTTGGCTCTATATTGCTAATTGAGCAAAGGTAAATGCATAAGTCGTAATCGGTGGCAAGTTGGCGTCTCGTCTGAATTGGCCTTGACGGTTCACCAATAACTTGTTCAATCGGATGGTCTTTAGTCCACTTCAGAGTAGAAGGATACCGTAGATTATACGAGTGCGAGTTAGATGGTTCTCGTAAGCTTGAAGACGATTCAGCTGATTCCGTAGCAAACGGGTTTTAAAATAAGTTAGCATCTAACGTTGCATCATTCTGGTTTTGTATAGGTTCTTTTTGCAATGATATGTTTTGGTTTTGCTCATCAATTGCTGGTAAAACTGTTTGAATAATTGGAGTTACTGGAGTAGATGTAGATGATGTTGATGGAGTTGGTGCACTGGTTTCGACCGTTGTAGATGCATCTTCTGTTGGTGGTGATGGATGATTTTGAGCGGGTGCAGCGGAATGATGGTTTGAAGCATTTGTCGAAGTTCCACCATAGTATTTGTTAATACAAATATCGTCATTAAACGTTATTTATATTTTGATCTTTGCCTAAGTTTTGTTAACGACAAAAGTAAATTTAATTTATAAAAGCTTAAAGCTTGTCAAGTTTAGTAGATATTAAAACAAAGCTTTCTCAAATAATATATTCATCATTCAAGCATTTACATTCATGATTAGTAACATCTTGATATGACTCTAATCATTATGTATGATAGTAGTTTGTAGAATGTGTTAGGTTCTTAAAACCAAACACTACTTAAGCATTGCATATTTCTATAAATAGTAATACAACATTTGACATCATGTATTACATCATGGAAATCATTAGAAGATTCCATTAGATATTTTGTGAAGATTTGTACTCTTCATATCTTGCACAATCTCACTTAGATAGAGTTGACTTTAGACAAGATTTGATATCTTGATTGTCGAGACCGGCGGTACCAAAATGGTACAGGCGGAACCCTTTAAGGGTCCGCCGTCCGTGGACGCTCTCGTCCATTTTGGCTATAAATAGCAATGCCAAGCCAAGTAGTTTCTCATCCCTTTCCAACATACTCTCATACATATCTCTCTAACCTTTCTAACTCGGTTTCATATCATATTAGTGATCTCTTTGTAGCAAAGAAGATCAAGTCATATTCAAGCTTCAACGAGAAGTTGGAAGTCTTGTTTGTTTAGTGTTGTATGATCTAGTGTTGATCCATACTTCATTGTTGTATCAAACCATCATAATCTTGTGAGTGTGAGTGGTTAGTATTTTAGTCCTCAAAATACATTGTGTGTGTGAGTAGTTGTACCCTTGGAAAGAACTCGACATCTAGCTTAGTGTCGAAATAGTGTAATCAAGTGTAAAGGTTTTCTCCGCGGTGAAAGGAGCTTGTTGACTAGTGAAGTTAAACTCTCGAGTGTGAGACTCGGGAGTGGAGTAGGCAAGGAAAAAGAGTCCTTGTAGGCGAACCACTATAAACAACTTGTTGTGGTTTGATCATTTCTTTCCTTATTTACTTATTACATATTGCTTGCACATTTCATTAACATACTTAAGATCAATATCAATTGATCTTTCAATAAGTTTCAAAACAAAGTTTTAATCGGTAAACTATTCAACCCCTTCTAGTTTTCTACAATTGGTACCGAGCCTCGTTGCTCAAGAATTTCTAAAATAACTTGTATTTTATAAACTTGAAACGATCCATGGATTTCGAAAATTTAAAGAAGGGCAATCTATGCAAAGACCACCACTCTTTGAAACCAATGGATTTATCTATTGGAAAACCGTTTTGAAACATATGTAAAATCAAAAGATATAGATCTTTGGTTTATTATTGTTAAAGGAGATTTTAGTTCTACAACAAAGGATATTTCCGTTGATGAACAAAAGAAATTAGTTGCTAAAATAATGAAGCTAAAATGATGCTTTATAATGCTTTACCTAGAAAAGAATATGAAAGAATTTTTATGTGTGAAACCGCCAAAGATATTTGGGAATCTTTAATTGTTACACATCAAGGTAATTCACAAGTCAAGGATAACAAAATTGATCTTCTTGTTCAACAATATGAACAATTTGTTATCCCGAAGATGAAACCATTGATTGTGGCTTTGCTCGTTTAACACTATCATTACATCACTTAAAGCACTTGATGAATCTTTTCGTAGTAAGAACTTTGTCGGAAATTTCTTAGAGCACTCCATCCCAAATGGAGAGCTAAAGTGACCGCTATTGAAGAATCAAAAGATCTCTCAATAATGTCACTAGACGAGCTAATTGGCAACCTCAAAGTTCACGAAATGGTAATGGAGAAAGATTCGAAATCATCAAAGGAAGAAAGGAGAAGATCAAATCCGTTGCTCTTAAAGCAAAGGCGGAATCAGCGATGATGGTGAATCTTGTTCCGATAGTGAAGATGAGGAGTATGCCATGGCCGTTAGAGATTTCAAGAAGTTCTTTAGAAGAAGAGGAAAGTTTGTAAGACAACCTCGAGAAGAAAAGAAGCCATTCGAAAAGATCGGGATGATAAGAAGATTAAAGGTGAAAGAAAGTGTTTTAGATGTGGTGATGCAAGTCATCTCATAGGAGAATGTCCCAAGCCACCTAAAAGCAAAACTCAACGAGCTTTTGTAAGTGGTGCTTGGAGTGATAGTGAAGACGATGAAGAATCAAGCAAGGAAGAGATCGCTCTAATGGCACATGAGTCAAATGAGGTACTTTCCGACTCTTCTTATTCTTCTATAGATGATGACACCTTGCAAAAACAATATAATCAATTGTGTGAGCTAAGTCTAAAAATCATAACTAAAAATAAATTTCTAAAACCAAAAGGAGTTTTTGGAAAATGAGGTATATGAGTTAAAAGAAAAAGCAAAACGTCTTGAAAAAGGAAAAGCAAATGACGATGATTGTAAATCATGTCAAGAGCTTAATCTTGAAATAGAAAACTAAAGCTCACACAAGAAGTTTTAATAGAAAATAATTCTAAGTTTAAAAGGTTTAACAAAACATCGCTCTTGCCGATGAAATAGTTAAAATCCATAAAACACCGGGAGACGGGAATGGGCTAGGTTTTAATGAAGTATTAATTTCAAAGAGTCAAAACAAACGGCCGAAAAGGACGAACATTACATCAAAATTGTTGAAGATGCAAGACGGACGAGACGGAACCAAAATAAGGGTTCCGTCCGTTCACAGTAAAATGGTACCGCTGGTACTTCAAACAGTAACGTAATGTTCACAATAAGGACCCATCTTGAATTTGTTAAAGTAACAAAGAAAACCAATGATAATGTTAAACTAAAACCAGCCATTATATCGGGAGTAGGACTTGTTAAAAATGAATTTAGATCAAAACTACTCAACAACGATATAAAACTTCTTTTGCCAAACGCCTTTCCTAAGAGAAACCACAACGTTCAACCTAACTACCAACACAACGGTTGGAATCAAAACTTTCCTAGACCATATCAAACTCCAGTTACATGCCATGGAACCCTTACCCATCATTTCCATACATGAATCAAATAAATGGTATGTTTAACCCAAACGGACCCATGAGATATTGGGGACCAAATGTTTGAGTTATTTGCTTCTTAGGTATGCTTGAAAGTTGGATTGGAACCGATGAATGGATAAAAGATAGTGGATGCTCACGACACATGACGGGCAACAAAGTCTCTTCTCATCATACCAAGAGTATGACGGAGGTAATGTCACTTCGGTAGCAATCTCAAAAGCAAAATCATTGGCAAAGGTACGATTGCTCATAACTCTCTAACTATTGAAAATGTTGCTCATGTGGATAGGTTAGGATTTAATCTACTTAGTATTAGCCAACTATGTGATAAAAAGTATAAAGTACTATTCGATGAAAATGGTAGTAAAATACTAAAAGATGGTATCACCATAGCTAAAGGAGTTACGAAAAATAACATATACGTCATGAAAATAGATAAAACATATAATGACAAACTTTGCTTAACAACATTAGACGATAGCTCATCTCTTTGGCATAGACGCTTAGGTCACGCTAATATGAGACTTATACAAAACCTATCTTCAAAAGAGTTGGTTAGGAATTTACCAAAACTAAAATATGACCAACACTTTTGCGACGCTTGCAAAATTGGTAAACAAACACATAGTAGTCACAAATCTAAAAATATGGTGTCCACATCTAAGTGTCTAGAATTATTACATATGGACTTGTTTGGACCATCCGCTATAAGAAGCTATGGAGGTGACTTATACACTTTGGTCATAGTAGATGATTACTCAAGGTTTACTTGGACGTTATTTTGAAAACCAAAATGAAGCTTTTGATAAATTTGAAATACTTAGCAAGAAAATTCAAAATCTTCTAGGTGTCAAATTGTGTCGATCCGAACGGATCATGGTCGTGAATTTGACAACGAAACTCAATTTGGAAACTTTTGTGATACAAATGGTATAACACATAACTTTTCCGCTCCACGAACACCTCAATCAAATGGAGTAGTAGAGCGTAAAATAGAACAATTCAAGAAATGAGTAGAACAATGCTTAATGAACAAAACATTCCTCAAAAGTTTTGGTGTAACGTTGACACTTCTACATATATTTTAAATAGAGTCCTAATACGTCCTTTCCTAAACAAAACACCATATGAACTTTATAAAGGTAAAAAGCCAACATTAGGATATTTTAAAGTCTTTGGTTGTAAATGTTTTATTCTTAATACTAAGGATTATCTCACCAAGTTTGACCCAAAGTCTTATGAAGGTGTATTTCTTGGTTACTCTCAAACTAGTAAAGCTTACATTGTCCTAAATAAAGAAACAATGATAGTCGAGGAATCGTTGAACATAACATTTGATTTAAAGTCCACCTCCTCTAAGACATCACCTTTGGTAGATGATGACTTAGTTGAAAGTCAAATAATTGAAAGTCAAATTAATAATAACAAGGAAGATGAACCATTAAATAAGGAAATTGTCAACATAAAAGAATCTAAAAGTCATCCACTAGAAAAGGTCATAGGAAAACTTTATCAAAGAACCTTAAGATCACAAGCTCAAAATCAAAGTAATCATTTTGTTTTGTATCCACCATTGAACCAAAACCATAAATGAAGCAATAAAAGATGAATCATGGGTAATTGCCATGCAAGAAGAATTAAACCAATTCGTTAGAAATGATGTTTGGAAACTTGTTCCAAAACCCAAAGATCAAACTATAATTGGAACAAAATGGGTCTTCGAAACAAAATGGACGAAAATGGTGTAGTATCTAGAAACAAAGCTAGGCTTGTTGCACAAGGTTATAATCAACAAGAAGGAATTGACTATGATGAAACTTATGCACCGGTAGCTAGACTTGAATCTATTAGAATATTACTTGCTTATGCATGTGCTTATGATTTTAAATTATTTCAAATGGATGTTAAAAGTGCTTTCCTTAATGGGTTTATTAACGAAGAAGTGTATGTTGCTCAACCTCCCGGTTTTCCGACTTTGAGAAACCACATCATGTCTTCAAACTCAAGAAAGCATTATACGGCCTTAAACAAGCACCTAAAGCTTGGTACGACCGCCTTAAGACTTTTCTTATTGATAACAAATATACTATGGGATTAGTAGATAATACTCTTTTACTAAGAAAAGGAATCGCAAATTATTATTTTTCAAATATCGTTGATGACATTATATTCGGATCAACTTGTCAAGAGCTATGTGATGATTTCTCTAAAATCATGCATGATGAGTTTGAAATGAGTATGATGGGTGAGTTAAACTTCTTTCTAGGACTTCAAATCAAACAACTAGATGATGGTATTTTCTTTAACCAATCTAAATATATAAAAGACATGCTCAAGAAATTTGGTCTTGAAGATTCCAAACCAACTAAAACACCCATGTCCTCGGATACTAAACTCACCAAGGACGAAGAAGGTGAATCCGTAGATAAAACTAAATATAGAGGAATGATTGGTAGCCTACTCTATCTTACGGCTAGTAGACCCGACATTATGTTTAGTGTTTGTCTATGTGCTCGCTTTCAAGAAAACCCAAAGGCATCACACTTAGAAGCATTAAAAAGGATTTTTAGATATATTAAGGGAACAACGTGTTTAGGATAATGGTATCCCAAAGGAACGGGTAAAGAAACCATAGTGTATGCCGACTCGGATCATGCCGGTGATTATGTCGATAGAAAAAGTACAAGTGGTACTTGCACTTTTGTTGGACATTGTCTCACCTCATGGTTTGCAAAAAGCAAACGGCTTTAGCCATCTCTACTATGAAGTCGAATACGTCTCACCGGAAAAGCATGTCAACAAGCTCTTTGGATGAAACAAGCTCTCGAGACTACGGAATTCATCTCAACAACATTGTGATACTGCGACAACAAAGGAGCCATCGATCTCAAGAAGAATCCCGTTCAACATGCTCGTACAAAGCACATTGAAATCCGTCATCACTTTCTTCGTGACAATGTTCAAAAGGAAACATTTCAATCGAGAAAGTATCCTCCAAGACAACATTGCCGACATCTTTACTAAACCTCTTAAACGAGAACCTTTTAATCTTCTTAGACTTGGTTTAGGGTTAATGGAACCAAACATGTAGGATAAACATAGCCTAAAACATTAGAATAGTCAAACCAAAACAATTTTGCCTTATATACGCTCATCGTAGCTACGGCACCAAACGACAACACGGACGGAACCAAATATTTGGTGCCGTCGTCCGTGGTGTCTCTGTACAAAACAAATATATACATAACATCCTCTTCCTCACAACCCACTTTACCAAAAAACGTAAAACTTAAACCAAGCTCATTATTGTCATCTTCCCACTCACTAATCATGAAGATAGCATCATTGTAAGTATCCTAACTACATTTCATCTCTTAATTCGAGTCTAGGATTCTTATTTATGCACAAAACTATCACAAATCATTACATGGGGTTTTATGTATGCTTTTATACCAAATATGAATTCAATTGGCAAATTGCATAACTAGTCATTGAAATTAGGTACTACATTATCATATTGCATAAACAAATCATGTTTCCCACTAATTGATAGATAATAAATATAAGGCCTTATTCAAACAACCAAACACCCCATGTCAAAAGTTTTGAAAAGCTTCTCACTTGTAGGAAAACATTTTTCATTGCTAATACAAATAGAAACGTTAGAATTTTCATCACTTGCATGCTCTTGAATACAAAAGGTATTGCATAACTAATATGCACTCCCGGGTATATTCAAATGTAGCCACATTGAATTAGGAGCATTTGGGTTATCTCATGGTATTTTCCAAACACCCCACTAAAACCATTTTGTGCATAAAATGAGTCGAGATAACCGCAACTCCAAATTGTTTTCATATAGGCACACACTAGAATCAAAAAACGTTAAAATTTACTTTCAATTTTTCTTAACATGTTAATTCTTGTCCTTAGGAATAACCATGGTAGCCGCAAGATTCTATGATCACAAAGACACCCTTAACTACATTCCCAAACACCACAAAACCAAAGGACTTACCAAGGAACAAGTAGAAATATTTAAGAGTCTAGAATCGAGGTATTTCCATGAGGGTAGAACCATTCACTCATCCTTCCTTAAAAATACCAATCTTCGTGAAGAACTAGCCGCCATTCAATTCGATTGTCTTCTTGACATCGATGAACCAATTTGTCCTAGGTTTGTGTTAGAATTCTATGCTAGTGTGACCGGCTTTAGTGATGAAGACGATGATGAATTCGTCTTAGGTTTAGAATCAACCAAAATGACTACACCATCACCTTAAGCAACTTTGCTCAAGTGTTAGGAATTCCCAACCGAGGAACTTGTGTCTACACGGATAAGTGGTCACTCATGGCTCTTGATACAATCAATGACCGCTCTCTTCCCTACATAACCCGTTTGGCCGATAAGGATGTCATCCGTGAACACCTTTTAACCCAAAAGTGATACAACCCGAGTTACCCGAAAGGAAAAGAGGTAAACCGAGATCCATATGGAATGGAGCTAAATGAACTTAAGCCGAATTTAAGAAATGGGAGGAACTACTTAGAGCCAACGTCATTAGAACCATAGGGAATAGGGATCACATAAACGCTTGTCTTTGCCACATGCTCTACAACTTGTCCACCCGACAACCATTCAACTTAGCCTACTACATAGCTAGGAGAATGATTGATATTCCAACTCAAGGATCCGTTGCTCTTCCATACGGGATGCTTCTCACCCGTCTCTATAGAAACTTCGCTCCAATTCCACCAACCCCAAAAGGGATGCACCTTCACTATGAACTCATCCCTCACATCTTTGTACCTTTGAGTGATGCTTGAGTTGCTAAGACTAAAGGCAAGAGAGCTAAACCCCCAACTCCTTCATCATCATCATCAAATAGCTCCGAGGATGGTCTTCCAAGCTCTCATCTTCCACATCAAGAGTATTACGCATCTCTTCCCGAGATTGAGAATGAATCAGCAGAATTCAAACAAACTAAGGGAATGTTCAAGTGCCTTGGTAGGATGATGAACAAGATTTACAAGAAGTTGGACAAATAAGGGTACTTTAAGGAGTGTTTGGAACAATACATTATCGTTAATGTTTGATACTATTTAGTTGTTTTTATTATGTAGGATGATAATATAACTTGAAACAATGGTGTATGCTAACAATCTCATGCAGGGGGATAGCACAAGTATGCTATCAAATTTTACCCATTTTCACTATATTGTGAAAATCAATAAGCCTTGCTCAAAATCTATGCTCCACTATGTTTACATATGTGTTATTTACTTTTCCTAACTAGAAATGTTTAGTATAACAGGTTTTGAGAAAATTTCGTGTTTCGGAAATTTACCCGACACCTAAAACGAACTCGTCCATATTTGACTCCACGGATCGAGACGGCACCATAATTTTGGTACCGTCCTTTATGTAGTTTGGTACCGCCATACACATGCAGGCGGACAGGACGGCACCCTTTTAGGGTTCCGTCGTGTATGATTTTGGTGCCGTGGATCCTCCGGTAATTTTCGAATTTCGACTCTTCGTGATTCCAAATTATCTTCCATCACTTATAAATCAATCTTAACTAGTTTATACTATTATTAGAACTAGTATTATTCACTAAGGGATATAAGAAATCCATTTCCACCAAAATTCAAAATTTGAAAAATCCACCCAAGGAGCCCTTTGGCATAAAGGAAGGAACCAAATTTTGGTACCTTCAAATCCGTGGGTAATCGAATATTAGGAAATTCCACTCACTAGAACACATTTATTGCATATCTTTTCTTCTTCACTCCATCTTCTTTGTATGGATTGACTTGGGTGATATGACTAGCATTCAACCCACTTCCAAATCATTAGGAACCTCATCTCTTCAATGGTTCAACATCAAATCAAACAATTTCTCAACAATTTCTTACCTCTATAAATTGAAAGGCTTTACCATGATCATCCTCACACCTTCTTCATTCTCACTACTATCTAGCAAATCAAAACCCAAGTTAAAAATGACTAAATCATCACCAAAACCTTGCAAGAAAACCGCTAGAATGAGCGTAAGGCCTTGTTGTTTTGTTCATCTTAGCTCATCATCCGAATCTTCACCATTTACCATCTCATCTCCTATTAGAGATGATACACATCTTACCTTAGCTACACCCACTTCATCACACATTGTGATCACCACTCCACCACCAACAAAAACACCTACTTCACCTCCACCGGCACCCATCCAAACATCCAAAACACCCTCACCACCTTCACTAAGGTCTCCCACTCTCACTCCCATGGAGTTATTTTCAACTCCACCAACATCACCTAATCCTTTCCTAGAGGACTTGGAGGACTTGCCTCCTAGGCCAAGTCATCCACCACCATTGCCATCTTTTGGCACAATTGAGCGAATCGCTCATGAGTCACCTCGGTCATCCATTGACCCAAACGCCCATTAGGGCCAAGACCTCTCCTTTTCCACCCCATTCACAAGGACATTCATGGTCCTTTATACGGGATCATCCACTTCCATCATCAATGTCCCTCATATTGAGGACATTCCGAGTGCATGTGGGATGACAATCCCACTAGAGAGGAGATTCAAGCCGAACTCCACAACCTCCACCAATTCAAAGGCATGGTGGATTCTCACTTAAGTGAGACAATGCAAATGCAAAGTGCTTTGCTTGCATCCATCATGACCACTCCAAACATCCCTAACACCACCAACACATCCACCATTCCACCACCACAACCTCCCCAAACTTTCTACCCTCCAAGGCATGGTTGCTCAACTTGTGAGCAAACGGGTCAAACCGTGGAACGGACCCGGATTATGGTCCATGACTTCCACGGAAATGAGGTTCATCCTCAACCACATTCTTGAGCGTCTCAACGCTTTTCCCATCCACCATCACTTTAGGATGGTTTTAGAATAGTCTTTCTTTTATTTGCTTTCTTAGGATAATTTTTATTTTCTTGTACTAGAAACACATCATTGTGTTCTCTTTTCATGATCTTTACTCATGAAAAATTTTAACTAATGAATGTTGTTTATTACATTGTTGGTGTCATTACATAGTGTTTGGAAATGCTTGTGAATGATCATTATTACTAACAATTTTTGTAGCTTTATTTTCACAATTCATGTATCTTCCCATTAAAGCACCCAATTTAGGGGAGCTTTGAACAAGGGAGATAATAGCTCGGCTCATTACATTCAAGATAGCCTCTTCTTTTGTTGAGACAAAAGGGGAGAAAATATAGAACTTTGAAATTATTTATATTTGACTTTTCCGAAAAGTCAAGCGCATACATTTGACTTTTTAAAAGTCAAACAGAACTCTCATTGATAATACTTGACTTTTCTTAAAAAGTCAAAGCGCATACTGACTTTTCTAAAAAGTCAACATCATGCATCAACTAGTGAATTCTTTGACTTTCATAAAAGTCAAATCTCACACTTGCATTGTCATTTCCTTTTCAAGTTCTAAAACTAATATTTTTATAACTCTTGTACAAACTTTGTTTCTTTTATAAAAATAAAATTTATATTTTGTCCTCAACAAAAAGGGGGAGATTGTTAATACAAATATCGTCATTAAACGTTATTTATATTTTTGATCTTTGCCTAAGTTTTGTTAACGACAAAAGTAAATTTAATTTATAAAAGCTTAAAGCTTGTCAAGTTTATTAGATATTAAAACAAAGCTTTCTCAAATAATATATTCATCATTCAAGCATTTACATTCATGATTAGTAACATCTTGATATGACTCTAATCATTATGTATGATAGTAGTTTGTAGAATGTGTTAGGTTCTTAAAACCAAACACTACTTAAGCATTTGCATATTTCTATAAATAGTAATACAACATTTGACATCATGTATTACATCATGGAAATCATTAGAAGATTCCATTAGATATTTTGTGAAGATTTGTACTCTTCATATCTTGCACAATCTCACTTAGATAGAGTTGACTTTAGACAAGATTTGATATCTTGACTGTCAGACCGGCGGTACCAAAATGGTACACGGGCGGAACCCTTTAAGGGTCCGCCGTCCGTGGAAACTCTGTCCATTTTGGCTATAAATAGCAATGCCAAGCCAAGTAGTTTCTCATCCCTTTCCAACATACTCTCATACATATCTTCTCTAACCTTTCTAACTCGGTTTCATATCATATTAGTGATCTCTTTGTAGCAAAGAAGATCAAGTCATATTCAAGCTTCAACGAGAAGTTGGAAGTCTTGTTTGTTTAATATTGTATGATCTAGTGTTGATCCATACTTCATTGTTGTATCAAACCATCATAATCTTGTGAGTGTGAGTGGTTAGTATTTTAGTCCTCAAAATACATTGTGTGTGGGAGTAGTTGTACCCTTGGAAGGAACTCGACATCTAGCTTAGTGTCGGAAATAGTGTAAGCAAAGTGTAAAGGTTTTCTCCACGGTGAAAGGAGCTTGTTGACTAGTGAAGTTAAACTCGAGTGTGAGACTCGGGGAGTGGAGTAGGGCAAGGAAAAAGAGTCCTTGTAGGCGAACCACTATAAACAACTTGTTGTGGTTTGATCATTTCTTTCCTTATTTACTTATTACATATTGCTTGCACATTTCATTAACATACTTAAGATCAATATCAATTGATCTTTCAATAAGTTTCAAAACAAAGTTTTAATCGGTAAACTATTCAACCGCCCTTCTAGTTTTCTACAGTATTCATCGAACATTAACTCAAAGAATTTATCCCATTCTTTTTCATGAGGTATGTCAGCAAAAGTTGATGGAGCTCTTTGATGTACGAGTCTCGAATCGATGTGTCGAAGTCTGCGGGTTTGGTGCGGGTTCTAGGCGAGTCTCTCGAAGCCATTTGTGAAAGTTCATCAAAATTCACGCTCATCGTCTCCATGACCCTCCTAGTTCTTCGTTATACACCACGAATGCCCTCAAGTTATCTCGAATATCCAATGAAGATTCAAATATCACCTTTAGCTTTCAAATTCCTAGATCTTCTCTCGTAGTTTGTCGGATAGCACAAAGCGCCAAACACGTGAAAGTAAGAGATATCGGGTTTTCGTTGTTCACTATTTCATTTGGGGTTTTATTGAATCTTGGATGGAAGAGGATCGGTTCGAGTGAAACAAGCGTGTGGCAACAAGATCGACCCATAGAAATAACGGTGCACTAGAATAAATTAGCATTGTGCAAGCGAGCTTCCACAAGAGTACGATTTCTTCTTTCAACAACCCCATTCTCACGTGGATTTCTAACAACGATGTCGATGAGTTATTCCAACATCTTCAAAATAAGCTCTTAACTCCGATTTGTGAATTACGTGTCGTTGTCTGTTCTTATAACTCTTATGGAGCTTGAAGAAGTACTTGAATACTCTTTAGAAAGGTGATGATGATGCACGGTGCTTCGTGTTTTGATCTCAAAACCTAACCCATGTATATCTTGAATAATCATCGGCGATAACAAGAATATACTTTTTCCGTTAATGCTTTCTACTCTCATTGGGCCACATAAGTCCATGTGCAACATATGCAACCTTGCTCCGAACTAGGTACGGATTTGGGTTTATATGATGATCTTTTGCTTTTTCCTTGTTCGCATGATGGACATAAGTGATCCTTGGTGTATTTGAACTTTGGAAGTCCATTGACGATGTTGTCTTTGGCAAGTTTGTTGATGGTGTCGAAATTGAGATGGGATAACCGTCTGTGCCACAACCAGGACTTTTTTCCAGATGCTTGTGTCATAAGACATATTGGTGATGAAGAGACCATTTGATTTATGTCGATAGCATACAAGTTTGTATCACGATTCCCAGATAAGAGATCAGTGCCATCGAAGTTTCTAACGAAGCAAGCATTTTTCCAAAAAGCAACCTCTAAATCTACATCACATAACTGCCCGACTGAAAACAAATTATGTCCCAACCCTTCGACATAGTAAACCCGAGTGATCAAATAATTTCCAAAAGATAGATCTCCATAACCCATGATAGCTGCTACATGATCATTTCAAACGTCGGTTCCCATGAATTTCAAACGAAATTGATCACACTTGATTTCGGTCATGTGCTTGGAGCAACCCGAGTTGACGATCCAAAGACATACTTGATAACACGCCAACAACGTAAGAAGAAGATTTTGGAAACCGTTTTGATTTTGGTTCCTTTGGGTTAGAGGTAAAATCTCGATCACACTCATAGAAGTTATCTATTGGTAAGACAGGTTCATCACTCATTCTACCATTATCGAGTGTGAAAGTTCTACTCGTGGGTTTCAAAATGTCATCCCTAAAGTAAACATTATGCTCCCTATCAGTAGTGTAAATCCTAAATCTCGCAACTAGTCTTCCTATTCGTTTAGCATAAGTTCTTTTGGGAACATTCTTCTTAACAGGCTTAACAATCTCATTCTTAGAAATACAATCATCATGAACATTAGTTAAAGATTTCTTGCAAGTTAAACAAAGAGATTCAACACATTCATTAGACTTAGCAAGTTTCATAGGTTCATTACATTTAGATGAAATGTCTTTCTTATTACAAAGCGGTAAACTCCTAGGGTGTTCTTCTACTTTCTTCTCTTTATTCAAGCGACTACTCTTAGAGGCAAGCGAGACTCTATTGTTCCTTGTATTGCTCTTAGGCTTTAGTTTGCTGCTCCTAGAGGTGCTTCCTAGTCCTGTAAAAGGTAAGGAACACTCATTAGGATTCACAATCTTTTCTAGAGAAGTGGTTTCGGCTTTCCTAGTCTCTTTAGAGTGCGTTTCTAAACTTATGTAGTTTGTTCCATATGTTTTAGATGTGGAGGCAGACACATTAGTGGTACTCATCTTAAAAAGGCCGGGAGCTAACACTTTTGGTTTCTCAATAACCGCTTTTCCTTTATCAACATGTTGTTTAGGGAAGGCAGGTGGAGTGACTGCTTTTGATAAATTATTTTTCTCATTGACTTTTGGAGGAGGCATTGAAACAGACATTTTTGGTTTTAAAACCGGTTTGGGAACATTTTCTTTCTCCACAGTCAACGGTTTTGTAATCCTAGTATCCACTGCCTTTCCTTTTAGACATTCCAGCTGAGCCCTCAAAAGATCATTTTTCGCTTTCATGTCATTGTAGGCACGCTCATACGACAATTTATCATACTTGCATTCATCAGTTTTTCGATCAAGTTGTTTAAAATATGAGACATTTTCTTTTTCAAGTTTCTCAAGTGCTTTTTCATATTTTGAAACAATTTTGGAGGTCTCGATCGAGTCTTTCATGATCTTCAATAGAATATGTTTGCAAAATAATGGACATAATATCAATAGTCGAACAACTTCAAGAGAGTCATTTAAATTTTCCAAAACTTTGATTTGTTCAACACGGTCATTAGCTTGCTTTACTGTGGATTTATGGTCCTTGACAAAGTCAACTGCTTCTTTCAAAATGCTTGTTCAAAATGAATTACCCTTGCACCGATGGCATTCGGTGAGGGCAATTTGAGTTCAAAATACTTTTTATTTTCATTATCAAAACTATTAAACCAAATGTTTGTTGTAATATTGGTTTTAGTTTTAATGATGTCTTGAAGATCCAATTCTAGTTTTCACATTTTCTAAAATACTTCTCGCATCACTTGTGTTAAAAGGATTGTTTGAAGACATTTGTTCAATGTTCGAAGAGAATTTGAGACAACAACCGGTTTTGAAGCAGATTTTGAAAGCAGTGTTGACTCTTTGTTTGAAACACTTGGTGTGATGGAAAACTTTGACTTTTCTTTTGATTAACAAAAGTAATTCCGTTAATTTTGTTCCATTTGTTATAATCAATTGGTTTGATTTCGGATGTTTTGTTTTATTTTGATCTACTCTCCTCGGATAGTTCTAACGTTTCAAGAGAATCACGAACGATAATGGGTTCATGTAAAACATTTCCATTGTTTAGCACATTCGAGATTTCGAGCTTTCTTGAGGAACGAAGAAGGGTCATTACCAAGTGCCATTCTATTATTAGTATGAAAACATGGATTTACTTGATTAGAAAGCATCTTGATTGTTTGAGCGAGAATGACCCGTTTAAGAAGCAAATTTTCCAAAGTTTGGATTTTTCATTTTATCAAGAATTTCATCAAGAATAGAATCTTCTCGTTTTGAAAAATCAAGAATCAATCGCTTCTTCTCTTTTTCAAGATTAGAAAATATTTCTTTTGTTTAGAAAGTTGGTTATTTAAATCGAAATTTCCTTGTTTAAAGATTTAATTTTTAAGTTCAAATTCACATCAAGTGTGTTATACTTGATTTGCAAAAGTTGTTCTTTAGAAACCAAATTTCGATAACCAATTTCTAATTCGATTCTTTGTTTTATGAAAATCAAAGGCTTTCGCGTTCTCCTTGTAACTCTCAAGCTCGGTGGTCAATTTAGCATTTGCGGCCTTAACCGCGATTGACCGTTCTAACTTTCTCGATTCCAATGCCACGCTTATTGATTAATGATTCAAAATAAGCACGTGTTTCCTCATCGGCCTCGAGATTTTGTGCCACACGGTCTCCACTAGGATCCACATCCGAGTCTCGAGTTAGTATTGCTACAACTCGGATTGTCCGGTATGTATCATAAGTAGGTGGCGATGTCACGAATCTTGTTCGTCATGAGTAAACACATCAAATATGACATTGTTATAGCATGGATCGGTGATTGGTACCTCGAGATCGCATTGGCGTCATAGATGGAGGTGCGTCGAATCGGTGTCGCATTTAGTCTCTTGAAGATTTCCCATGAAGATGCGGTTTGCATTGAGTTCCTCGAGGTCTTCCAAATCATCCATAATAGCCATGAAGTCATGTTCCTCAACACTCAATTGAAGTCCAGTTGTTCCTTTTGTACCAACATGATAGCTTTCAAGATCGCAAGATCCTTCTTTTTCGGCTTAGTTGGACAATTCCTTGCCATGTGACCCAATCCTTGGCGGTTATAACACTTAACCCGATTACCCGATTCACATTTCCATAATTCCCAACGATCGAGTCGCAACATTCCCATTCGATTACCACCGCTCTATTCCCAACATTCGACCCATCGATTACCCCGATTCGGAACCGCTTGATTACCTATCCGAAATCCAAGAGCATATCCCTATGGGTTCGCAATAACTCCAACCATTTGTCTTTGATTGCCCATGTTCACACCCTACCGTGCAATTTTCCTTGCGAGTGTTTGATGAAATCCTTTGGTTGTTGTTAGTTGGTGTGGAATAGCAACCTCAGAATGCTTTACCCAAGAATGCAAATGCTTGTGACAAAGCTTCTTCCGGTTCCATTTCAAGATCGGTGATTCCTTGTTCACGGTATTGTTGTTGTTCGGTGGATAGAGTTGTTGTTGAGGATACCGACTTGTTGTTGTGGAATGTATTGTCGCAAGTTGTTGTTGGTGGAAGATGATGAAGCTTGTGTATTCACCGGAGTTTGAGTCTTTGCAATGAGTGCCAATGGATCATGATTCTTTGCTAATCTTTCTTGCTTGACTTCATTCACTTCATTTTGGTTTTGTTTGAAAATCGTTGAGTTGATCAAAGTTCACTTGATGTAAGTCTTTTGTTTGGTTGACAATAGTGACATATCGTCCCCATTCTTCTGTAGATTGTTCAAGAACTTGATGTTGCTCACGATAGTTACGGGTGTCAACTTTTTCCGATCGACTCATTCATTAAAGTGCGAGAACCTTCCATAGTAGGATTCAATGGATTCTCACGGAGTAGATGTAAACTTCTCCCAGCGGTTAGCGACTTGTTCTCCGTATCTTGTTGACCAATTTCGGCCCATAACAAAGCCGTCTAACACGTTCCCACATATCGAAGTAGTTTCACAACCGTCTCTGACAAATATGTCTCTTGGTAAACCCGGTTGGACAATATGAATTGCCATGTCATCTGCTTCGACTTGTTTCGATCCTCTTAAGAGTATTACGATTCTTTTGAAGACGAAAAAAGGGTGGGACGGAGGTGTTGCATCAGCATTTCGTGGTCTTAGACTTGTCGAGGCATGAAGGGTCCATCCCGAATGGATTTGATCATCAATTTTCCATTAGGTTTTGTCTTGATGTAACGAAGCATTCGACTTGTCTATTGAAGATAACCACCTTTTTCCAACATAGGAGGACGATTTTCGGCACCGGCTGCATTAATGTCTTGTTGAGTTGCCATTGATGAAGGTATGATATGATAATGTTGATGTAGGATCGATTCAACGATAAAGGAGTTGTGTTTGATGAAGATTAAGCTTGGTTGTTGTAGTGAAAATTTGGACTAAAAACTTAAGAACCTCAATAACTTCTTTTCGGAGCGTTTTTAGGACTTGAAGGTTGACCTTTAAGTCATTCGGCGGTATATTCTCCTCGTTCTCACGGTCGTTTTGATGGGTAGATCGCTGAAAACGGAGTTACGGTTCAAAAGTTATAGCCGTTTGAAGTTTTGCTCAAAATCTTACTCGTAAAACTGTTCTTATGCTTAGAAATTGGTGCTTATGCGTAAAACCCAACTCACGCGTAACCTTTAGAGTTATGTGTAGACTAAAAACTTAAACATAGAATTCTTATGCGTAGGATTTAATTATGCGTAAGACAAGCTTAGGCGTAAGAAAATACTTATGCGTAAGAAATTATACGCGTAAGATTTAGCTTATGCGTAAATCTAGGTTAAAAACCAAAAATCCTTTACACTGTCACAGCGTAAAAGATATCCACAAGTTAAAGTGTTCCACACACTTATCCAAGTGAGGGAAGCACTGAGTAACCGTTGTTGCACGAAGATTCTTTACCAAAAAGTTATGCGTAAAAATAGGGTTTTGACTTTTTGACCTTTACGCGTAAAAAATTTCCAACGTTTCAAACAATTTCTGATACACAAACAGCCTTAAAAACACTTAAATAACACAAAGGTTTTGACCTATTTCACCCAAAGTGCTTAGATTGCTTATGCGTAGAAACGTACAACGCAAAACATACGAGTTAAAAACTGAAGAAAAGCACGTAAAGCTTCGAACTTTTTTCCAAAACTAGACTCTTTACCACTATAAGAACCTCAAACCATAAGAATCTTGAACATTTTAGTGGAAAAAGTAAAGTTTTAAACTAGATAACTTTAAGAACGAGTCTACGCGTAACCACTACACAAAAAACTTCAACCAAACACTCCTAAACCATTGTTAGGCGATTGATACCAATTGTAGGACCTCACTTTTACACCAACCTTACGCGTAACTTACCTTATCACAAGATGAACACGTTAAACCATGAACACAAAATGCGTAAAGAAGAAAGAAGAAAGGAAAGATGGTGACTTGAATGATATAAGAATCGTGTATGTGAAGAGAGAAAGATGAATACAATAAGATGTTATATTGCTCCAAAGAAAACACACACACATACACTTTCAAGCACACCCCTCAAAAGACCATTTGAGGGGTATTTATACTATAAATACAAGATGCCCTAAAGAGCTTTCTATGGGCTTGGATTTGGTTGGATTGGATAATATCATTCATAAGGCTAGCTTATCTTAACGTCTAACCAATTAGCTTAGCCCAATCCACGAGCCCGTTGACTACTCTAACACGATATCTAACACACGTTACAAAGTTCCTAATTGTGAATGACCATCACTTTTAATAAAAACAATCAAGGCTAACAATTAATTGTTAGCCTCGCTTTTTATAAAGATAACGTCACTTACGTGAATTGGACTAGACGCGTAGTATACTTTGCCCTTAGGGACTAGTATCGTTTAAGTGGCAAAGATAGGGCCTATATATACCCCTCATGACTCTCCATGAGGGGTGAGGTGAATCATTTGGTTACTTGTATTGTGTGTTTCTTCAATAAAGTTATCTTTGTTTTCTCCTCCCTCTCTCTAGTTTCTCTCACTAACAAGATGATGTTCTTCATCTTCAATCACCAACCCCGACCTCCCAAATCACATAAATCATGTGTTTTTCGGTCCTAACAATTGGTATAACGAGCCAAGGTTGTTGTTTGTTGATTTATTGTGGTTTTATACATGTTTTTTTTACTGTTTTTGTGCTTATTATGTGGGTCGGAAATTTTTTTTCCGATTTGTGGTTAACAGTTTAACATGTATTTAAGTATCCTTGTTTTGGTCAAAAAGTCCTTCTCATTCATGATTTACAATATCTGTTTTGTGTCTTTATTGGTCCAAGACAGACTTTGGTCTCATCTTTTATGTGACTTTTTTATAC
Organism: Chrysanthemum lavandulifolium; assembly: GCA_022545495.1. Lineage (NCBI taxonomy): Eukaryota > Viridiplantae > Streptophyta > Magnoliopsida > Asterales > Asteraceae > Chrysanthemum > Chrysanthemum lavandulifolium. The sequence goes on along the minus strand of CM040240.1, from coordinate 70,815,918 downwards.
CAAAACTGTGAAATATTATTGTGGTCAAACATTCTATTTCATGGTCAAAGAAGGTTAACAGAAGCAGTTTTTATGCTTTTCTGGGTTTTATATGAAGCTGGTCGGATTTTTTAGTCGGAAAACTCGTCGGAAAAAGTGGTCAAAGGGTCAAAACCCCAAACTTACGCATAAGGATCCATCTACAGAGCAAGTTACGCGTAGCTGTGAAGTTACGCGTAAGAAAATGTTACGCGTATGCTTTTACGCCTAAGCTTCTGGCTTTACGCCTAAGCAAGGTTACGCGTAAGCATGAATTTACGCGTAAGGTTATGACCTGTTTTTACGCATAAGGTTTCAAAGTAAAATGGTTACGCGTAAAATAGACCATGACCACAAACGAATACCATATACCATCCCTCGACTTCAGTCCATCATTAGTCCGAGACAACCAAAACCAAACCTAACTAGACTCACCCCAAAGGACCCTCACAAATCTCTCCTCAACTATCACGACTCAAAAACGATAATCAATTCATCATCTCATGATCTCAGCTTCAATTTAATTTTTTTGCAATCTTTTTAAAGATTGTTTCAATTAAATCTTTATCATCATAGATCTTTTATGAAGACGAAGCTTCTATTATATTCGACTCATCAAGAAATAAAATATAACAAGTGTGTTATTTTTATTCCTTTCGTTCGTTAAAATTATAAAGAAAAACCTACATCAAACCTACCCTGAGACCTTTATTAAAATATCTTGAAGTCGTGTTTCTCCTTGTGTCTTCGAAGTGGTCAGCCGTGATATTGGGTTTGCTTCGTTACTATGTACATCAAGGATGAAAGAGCTCGTTCGTTGTTTTGAAAGGGTTTGATGTATGATTTTTGATATAGCAATAGCTGGAGATGAAATACGAGTTTGAGATGATTATTAGATCTGTGTTTTGGGTGAGAGAGATGTGGTAGGCGCATATGGATGACTGTTTTTAGGTTTACACACGTTCTAGGTTAAGATATGAAATGGGATTTGGGTTTTATATCATTTAACCGGTATGCAAACTTCTTGGATTGGGTTTGGATTTTATGATTTGGACGTGGGCTTTGTGCTTAAATTTGGTTGTGGACTGAATTATATAACGATGAACTTGGCTTTCAACCGAATATGGACTGGTGGGCAAATTTAATTGTAAACAGATTTGTTATCCGAATTTTTTTGAGATATAAAAATTTTGGATACAAATTTTTGTTATAAATTTAAGAGTGGTATTTTTGGTATGGTATATTTTCATGGAAGGATACAAATTCACGGCTCGAGGAAAATTTGAATAATGACTACGGGGTTTTTGTACGGTATTATTGATGCTGAATTGAAGTGATATTTCACGGGTGGACTTCTTTATCTTTGAGACGATGGTTGGTTGGATGCATGTCTCAAGATAACTTGTTGGAGCACATTATGAAATTTGACAATCTGGTTATGGTGATGTAAGGAGTTACGTTGTAGTGCTCACGGTGTATAACCATCACTTTAAGGAGTTACGTTGTAGTGCTCGGTGTCACACGTGGTTGTGGATTGGTCAAAATTTAGAACAAGCGATGAAGTCACAAAGTTGGGATGTTTACTTCCTTTTCAAGATAGTCGATCGGGTTATCTCCATATGTGGTCATTACTATTAGCGGTGAATTCAAAGGAGGTTCGATAAAAGGTTGGTTAGAGAAAATTATTGAGAGTATTTTTGCGACATATTCTCACAGAATTTTGATCAAGCTATGATGGTAAGATTGCATCAAGAAGGTAATACGGCATGTACGTAACATTATGATGATTCCGATAGCTCGCAACCATCGGGAGGGAGAAGTTGGTATTTCATCTTCCGTGATTGGATTACGAAGGATTTGTGCTAAGGCGAAGAAGGAGAAGTAGTGTGGTGTACATCGGGCCTTTTACCAACTTGGATGCAATACTAAGTGAGTTATGTTGTTACGATGTTCCCGATCGACAACCATTGTACGATCAAGAGTTTACTTTCTCCATTGCGTGTTGAAAGAGTGTTGTCGGTTCGGAGGGAGCGAAAAGAAAAAGGCTCACTAGTTAGAAGGGAGTAATAACCTAACTAGACCGTTCAGATTGAAGTTCGAGCTACAAGAAGATCAAATGCCGAGATCGTCGGTGAAGAGAACTTCAAGTTTGCCTCGAGATCTAGACTACGAGACTCTGCGCTTCAAGAAAGTCAACATTGTTCATTACTATTGTAATTTACTTTGTTTTGTATTTATAGGTCTCATTGTAACCATTCACGTGTGACGGTATCTTGGAGGAGATTGTTAGCCTCGCTTTTTATAAAGATAACGCCACTTACGTGAATTGGACTAGACGCGTAGTATACTTTGCCCTTAGGGACTAGTATCGTTTAAGTGGCAAAGATAGGGCCTATATATACCCCTCATGACTCTCCATGAGGGGTGAGGTGAATCATTTGGTTACTTGTATTGTGTGTTTCATCAATAAAGTTATATTTGTTTTCTCCTCCCTCTCTCTAGTTTCTCTCACTAACAAGATGATGTTCTTCATCTTCAATCACCAATCCCGACCTCCCAAATCACATAAATCATGTGTTTTTCGGTCCTAACGGTATCTTTCATGCATATATAATGGTTTTTCTGGCTGCAAACTCAATCACCATTGGTAGAATATACAACTTTTAAATTTGAAATATAAGCTTGATAAGTTACTTCTTCTATTGTCGTCTGGTTTTAAGATGAAACCCGAGTTAAGCTACGTGAGATTTGGGTGTATAGCGATCCTAACCGCATTTTCTGAATAGAGTTTTCGAATACCCGAATACCATTTTTTATAATATTAGCCTGATTTTCTCCCTTACAATTCCATTCACGAGATCATATGATACCGAGAACATTAATCATTAGCAACGGAAATGTGTTCATTTCTATCGTATCTGGACCGAGTTTATCTTGCTGTTGACATATAGCTTATAGCAGCCATCTAAGAAGTTATTCTTGAGACTTGTATGCTTATAATGTTGTTTGTGTAGGAAAATCTAACAAAAGAAGATGCAAGGCATGAGTTATTAAGAACATTAAGGATGCTTCCATATGGATACTCAGTTTTCTTTAAGAACATTAAGGATGCTTCCATATGGATACTCAGTTTTCTTTAGTGTCCGTAAGATTGATGATCCCATTGGACTTCTCCCAGGAAGAATCATATTGGGAATTAACAAACGTGGGGTGAGTTTGTAATTTAGATCAAGATATTCTTGTATTATATATATACTAGTTGGATACTCGCGCACAACGGCGGCGATAAATATAATTATATAATAAATATAGTAAATGAATTGCTAACCCAACTCTCCTCGCAATTCCCTACCCGCTTAGTGAATTCATTTCACAACACTCCAAATGTATATGTGTTAGTTGTATGTGTTTGTTTGGGTTTTCCATATCTTTCCCGTGACATCATTATTCCCGCATATAAAAAGACCTTCACAATCTCTTTCCCGTCAAACACTTTCCCAAAAGTAAATGATTTTGATAAATAAAGTTTGTATTGATTAAAATAAAGGTTAAAGTTATAAAATTTTGATTCAAAATAACATAAACCCACTAAAAATGTAAAAATTAAGAACTCATAAAAAAATATCAAAATGGATGTTGAATTAAAGAGCACAAAAATTTTAAAAATATGATGAAATTAGATCATAAAAAATTAAACGAATTAAAAGATATTTAAATTTAAAAATAAAGGTGATTAATTAGTTAGGAAATGACATGTGTCACCCCATTATTGGAGCTCTTTATTTGTTTTCTGTTATTTTTTAGTTAGAGAAGTGACACATGTCACCCAATGATTGGAGCTTCTTATCTTAATTTTTGTGGAGCCCACAACTTAAATGCTTTATATAGTAGTATAGATATAGATACGCATATGTGTTTATTACTAATGAGCTACATATGTAGGTTCACTTTTTCCATCCGGTTCCCAAAGAATATTTGCACTCTGCTGCTGGTTTAAGAGATATGATGCAATTTGGCAGCAGCAATACATATGTGTTTTTTAAGATGAGGGTTGCTGGTGTTTTGCATATATTTCAGTTTGAAACAAAGCAGGTTTGAACATTATTTTTGAGGCCCTTCAATTCTATTTGAATTCCATGTAAACTAACTATATATTCTTTCTCCGTTCTAAAAAAAGAAATTATATATTCTTTCTGCCCATACAGGGTGAAGAAATATGTGTTGCCCTTCAGACACATATAAATGATGTCATGCTGCGTCGGTACTCTAAAGCAGGCTCTGCTGTTACTACAGGCCCTGTTAAGATTATAACAAAACAAATGAAAGATTATAACCAACCTTTGAATCATCATCAACATTTTTTTGATTTCTCATTTCCATTTCTTGTTCATGAATTTACTTTTACAACATTGTGTTTGTTTATAAGGCATTTATATAGGCAAGAACTCAATCACTTTGAACATCCAAAATATTTGAGTTTTCCCGCCTAGTTAATCAACCTCCACGAATTGAACATCCAAGATATCTGACTCAATCAATTTTAATCATTTCCTTAATTAGTTATTAGTTATAGTTGTTTGCCTATGCATTTCGAGTTATATTATTTCCTTTTTAGCAATTCAACAGCCTTTTAGCCTTTTACAATCATTTCTAGCCTTTTACTCGTTTTTCAATCATTTCCTATTCAACAACCTTTTATAATTTTACTACAATTACAATTCAACATTCATGGACCATTCAACATTTCAACAATTCAAACGTTGACTGTTTTTCCTTTTTATTTAGTTAAGATTAAGATATAATATATATAAATATAGGTACGGATATTAAACAAACAACCAAACCATGTTATGACCCATAACGAAATAAACTGACGTTAACGGAAATTAGAGAATTTTAAATTTGTCATAAAGTGGGTTTTTGTATTCTCCTTTGTTCATTTTGAGTAAAAGTTATATTTGTGTATAATAGCTGAATCGGTGGGTTGAATCATGCATAAGGATTATATTCTCATTGATTAATTGAACCAACACCGTATGATATGATACAACAAAAGAATAGTCGTACAATAACTTACTGATGCATAAACAAACGTAGCAACATTTTATTTAAAATTAAAACTTACTGTAATAATTAAACATGTTATGTAGTCGCCTAGTGAACGATCACAACATGGCTTTCAAATTTTGGAAAGGGTGCATAATTTGTGTTCTTGGAGAGCTTGATTGTAGTCTTTGTCTTGCAACATGTTATTTAGCTCGCTCACAAATTTATTCATTGCAATGCTTGGCAAACATATAGGTACCAAGATTCCACGCTCACCTACGGTGTTATAAAAAGGTATATAGAAACTAATACTACTTGGGGGATTGCCAGCAACCCCTTCGGATGTTCCAGCATAGATTGCCTTCCCCCACCCAAAATCAGTATCTTCAAATCCGGCATGAGTCAAATTTGATACGGAATAGCTTTGAACATTTGTAACACAGGGTCGTCTTTTGATTACCATTAGGTCTGCAATAGATCTCATGTACTCTTCTGTGACATTAGATTTTGCACTCATTACAAGCTCCAATGCGTGACTTAATGGTTTGTTACATAAGTCTTGAGCTGTGGAGATAGCAGCTGGGAAGGCCAAAACATTTCCATAATATCCTAAAGGGATAGGAGGGTTGAACTTTGAACGTGCATCCATGATGCATATGATACGCATGTCGTCCTCTGGATTAGGCTGTAGAGCAATGGTGCGACAACGCCAAATGCTGGCTGTTAACACATCAAATGTAGAACAATTTTGTAGTTTTACTGGAACAAACCTACGTAAGGCTGTAACCTCAGCTGGGCTAAAGAAGAATGATCTTTGTGTCATGTCATATAATGACGTGATTGTACCTTCATTGTCTGCCACTTCATCATACTCGTAATGAGTACATGTCACACGTGGTGGGTCCCTTGCAGAAAGCAACTCTCTATGCCACACAGGCAACGTTGAAGGTGTTAATGCACCATGTGCCATCTCACTCCACGCTTTCACAAATTTTATAAGTCCTGTTGTGTCACACATTGTATGATTCCATCGTATGGCAATGATAAAACCTCCACATAGAAGTCGTGTAACCTATCAATTAAAATAGTGGAATTTATTCCACATTTATAAGTTTTAATACATTCTTATAGACAATAGAAAGACATAATAATATCAGATTGGATATAATTTTACCAAATGACACACTCATTAACTACATGCGAAAAAACAATATGTCAAGTCTAGAAACACTACACAAAATCAAATCAAATACCTTTAAGAGTTCATATTTTGATGTGGAAATGTATTAACTTGGAAGGAAAGATGTACAAGGATGCATAAAATTCGCATAAATTAGTATCATTCTCATGATGTGACTTATACAAAGAATTTCACCTGTACCAAAAGCAATGGCGAATCAAGTATGCTACTAGAGCCAGGAACATCATAAAGGAGCTCTTCCATACAAGGAAATGGTGGTTGAAGGTCCTCTCCGAACTCCTTCAGTGTAACATCTGCCTCCGCCTCAATAAATAACACCCCCTGACCTGTGCAGTCCACCATCAGCTTCCTCGTGGGACCTTCTTTTAGCCGACCAGCGAAGGGATAATAAAACACTAGCACCTTAGCCAGAGCTTCCCTGATCACACTTGCTGGATTTTTATTCATCATTTTTGGATTCTGAGAATAAAAATAAATCACTGGGACCTGAAACCGAAGGCCTTCCTGATCATCAATATCAGAGAGAGGCTTCAATTCTCGAGGTGTGGGTTTTGCTGGAACTATGACCTCAGGTGTATGTCTTTTTAAGGTAAATGTCAAGGTGGTGCTGATTTGTGCCATATCTAGTTTAGCTTTCTTTAAAATTTTGTATATACATGAATGCATATATGTTACAGCGGTGCTGATTTTATAGCAGTGTGGACACCCCCTTAGACCAGGTTACCAAACTGGTTTAGCCATGTGTGGTGTCAGTGTCTAGCAATTGTGAGATTAGGTTGTGACCTTATATTCTTTGTTAACCTGTGTATTGTGATCATAAGATCACAAGTTGTCATTGGTGATTAGATCATTAGCTGTACATGTATTGTAATGAATAGGAGATTAGCCTAATTAGTAAGCATTTAGTTTTTTCCTAATATAGAGCTTGTATATGAGGGTTATAAATACGGCTCCTTTTTGTATGTTAGACATCATCAAATAAACAACATCTTACTGTTACATCAAACAACATCTTATCACTTATATGGTATCAGGCCATTAAGATTCACAAAAGCTAAAATCTTTCGCGGCCGTCTCCGGCCGCCGGCTACACGCCGGAGGTTCGGAGGGCTCCCTTGAAGCCATAACTAAAATAAACCACAACTTCTTCTAAATCTATGATCTTTATGTTTTTCTAGGGAAAAACACGTCCCATTTGTTTGGAAGGTTCTTTGGGGATTGAAGTTTTAGAACCAACTTTCATTTTATCATCTTTTCTTTTGATGTTAATGCATGAGTCTTAGTTCTAATTTTCTTTGTTTTAGTTGTAGGGGATGCTTTGGGTTATCCCGTTGTTTTAGTTGTAGGGGATACTTTGGGTTATCCCGTTTGGTCAGGATACTTTGGTTTTATTTCTATTATTACTTGTAATAACGGATTACAATAAGATGGCGTGCAAACGGGCAACAAGTCGTGCCGAACCCCTTTGAATAGCAAAACCAATTCTACTAAAATGAAATTTTGTGACTTAGGGTCGCAAAATTACTCGCACAACCCGTTGAACCCTAGTCAAAACTCCACAATGCCGAAGCTAGGCAAGGAAAATGAGGCAAATGGACCAGCGCCCGAGGCTTATCACTTTCCGACCACGCTTTTGCGTTATGAAACTGGACCAGTTGCCTAGCGATTTTCTTGGAGCCAACCATGGGGTGCCACGTGTCCGACAAAGCTATGACACAAGTACATATTTTTAAAGTATTTGTCATGTATTGTAAGGTATTGTTTTTTGGCAACCAAAATGTTTTTTTGGGTAACTATATATTATTGGGCAACTTGTATTTATACACGAGGATACTATGGTCATTTTACACTCGTTGTATTAAAAACTAATAATAATAATAATAACTCACACAACATCATGCACACACACACATCAAACATCTTCATACAATTATGAAATTAACACACAATTAAACATCTTCTTCTACATCGCGAGCCCACACTCACACACCACATCTTATTCATAGAACCCTCTAACCCCTAATTAATTTTCTTGTATAATTCCATATGACTAAATTAAAGTTGTACAATTGTAAAATCGTAGTTCGTTCTACATTGAAGTTGCTTCCGGATATTAAACTCTGTTTGTCAAAGAACGAAAACCGCGAAAGGTTGTTTAGGCAAGCAGTTTTTGGTCCATGGTTGGATATAAAGTCGTGCGATAATGACCGCGATGCGATTGCATTACGCATTATGTTTTGCAACATCGGTATATGTTTCTAACATCTCGTCGATTCCCTCCACTAACATTCCAAATTGGGGATCATTCGTTAACGTTTGGCGGAAAGAATTTTGTCGATAATGTGGTTTCGATTTGGCAAAGTTTCAAAACCGATTAAACGATCTAGCGCATTTTGCGATCGTGTATTTCTGAAAAAGAGTAATGGTATAACAAATGTACATGCCATTGATCTTTTGGAACTTGTTAATGACGAAAAAGGATGGAAAAAGGTGGTTATCTCTTTCGATGAGGATGTTGTTAGGGTGTGTTCATTGGTAGTGCAGACACGGTGTTTATGGGAAAAGAAGGCAGAATTGCATCCATAAACACTTATTGACCTTGGTTGACGATTTTGAAGCATGGAATGTATTTCCTTGGGGTGAATATATGTGGCATAAATTTTATCAAAGGATCATCAATATTGTTCATATACACGTAAAAGATCATCTGTTAAAATTGAAAAGAACCCAAAGTTCAGTGCCACATACAATCTATACGGGTTCGCTTGGGCTTTCAAGGTTAGAATTCTCAGTAGTTTGTACTAATGTATGAATGTCTAACTTTGATAACATATTTCTTTAGAAAACAGGTTATTAAAAGCTTTTGATTCTATTTTGTTGTGCTATTACTTATTCATTTCAAAAGTACCTATAAATAATGTTGTTGTTTTATTGTTATGAAATGCTGGTGTTTTGTTTTGTATACACGTAATATAAAAGTTACCCGTAATTTAGATTACAACAATGTTATAACACTTTTTAGTTTGTGATTTTTTTTAATTGTAACCATAAAGGTATTGTTTCATCCTAAACAGGTGACCTTTACTTTGGTAAACCTTGAAACATTTTCAAAATCGATAGCTGCATAACTACACGTTTTAAAGATGATAGTTGTGGCTATTACAGATTTGGATTTTGGAGAGTTATCCTAAAAGCTCACTTTGGTGGGTGAAAGACAGTAAGGTCATTCCACGTGGTCTTGCTTGGTCGGGACTTTCAAAGTTTCAAAAGCGGATTGTTGTAACCTCTTTGGACGGTATGCATCACACAGTCTTACAATGTTGGCCACACTAACTTGTACCTAATTTTCTTCACAATATTAATAATTGTAAATTTTTGGTTGTTAGGATTCAACTCCCATTCTTGAACTTTCGCAACACAAGCTGAAATGAAGCAACCGTGGTGTATTGTCAATTGCCCAATTTATAGATGGTTTGTGCATTCCGAATACGACGGCAGTGAGAAGACTACAGAGCATTCGAATGAATTCACGGACGATTTCAATTTACACATGGGCATGGAAAGTCAACGGCATGGGTTATCTGAAAACGCACTTTATCTCAACATTGAGCAACCACCTTCTTTAAATGTTGCACAAACGGGGACTACTCTTTCGACAGGGGCTCTATTTCGTGAGTTAGTGGATTTGAATAAAAAGCTTTTGATGATAGAAAACGGCATTCATTCGGTCAGAAACACACCGGTTGTACTTGATGTGTTTAAGACTGTGAAAAGCAGACTTTCAAAAGTACAACAACTTTTGGGTCTTAATAATGATGCTATTGTTGTTCCTGATCAATCTAAAAGTTGTGATAATACAAATGACTCTGACGTTAATCCCGATGATCCGAAGGTTTGTATTTACTTTTTAGTTTACCTTCAACGTTTATACCAAACTCAAATAATCGTTCGTGTCTACACTTATATCAAACATTGGTCGCTATAGGCCACGTCGTGTCATATTCTAGGCCCTAATGGGGGGATAAGGTCGTCGATGCGGACCATGCAACGGACATTGACAATGATGATGGGCTTAAAGAAACGCAACCATGTAACCTTGGTATTATTGTAGAAGCTTGTGCCATGACCCAAAAATGTCCTGCTATGGAATATGGAGGTGAAGGTAGTACTCAACTTCAACCAGTTGCACCTAACGAGGAAAATAAAACACCCGGTGACCCCATTATTGTATGTTATCTTTCACTTACAGTTTAAATATCAAGTATAACATATGTCCCTACTTATGTATATATATTTAAAATTCATCAGGAACCGGATTGTGGTAACGATTGGTCGTCTTACATAAACGACGATAAACTTTCGGGTGATAATTCTGTAGATGCAATGGATTGTGATAATGAACAGCAAGATGTGGTTCAGAAACAATTGGCTGGGGAACCTGAACCCGTTAACAATATTGTTGGTGTGCAGACAGAAGAAGGAACACCAACCAACAAAGCTCTTGAGGTATCTACATTATCAGTAAAACAACGCCGATAAATAAAATATTTTAATGTGCTGTTTTTAACATACTATATTTTCAAATCTCAGTTTAACGACAACAACCTGCCATATGTAAATGTCGTTGGCCAAAATGACACACCTATGTTGGGACCTATTTCCTTCGAAGATAATTTCAACAAATGCATCGATAAAACATTGTGTGTTCCGTCTTTAGATTTAATGGATTGTGATGATCAAGAAGGGGATGTGGTTGAGAAAAATTTGTTTGTTGGCCTTCAATCCAGTAACAATGATGTTGCTATGGTTAGCCAAGAAGAAACACCAACAAAGAAAGACACTGAAGCCCCTAAATCTCAGGTTAAACCCAACAAAGTGTCATTTGAAAATGTGGTAGCTCCTAATGACAAACCTCCGTTGGAAGAACTTTTCTCCGATAAGAATACGAACAAAAGAAAAAGAGTAAAATTGAATGACAACCTCAGTAAAAAAAGGCGCATTCTAAAACATTATACGAAGTCGGCTGGGTCTGTCAATTCGCCAAATTGGCTATCAAAAACATGAACTACTCCTTGCCGCCTTCTTACAATATCGCACGGTGTCATTAACGAGGCTATTATCCCGGCTGCCGATTCAGACGTAAAGCACCTTATTAAATTGTAACGAAAACGAATATTTTTTGTTTGTCTGCTTATTTTTCAAGTATGTTTTCAGAGACATCCGGAAACCCCAAAACGCGTCCAGTTAGTCACTTTATTCGCCCACAATCGAACCATTTATAGAGGTAGGTTCTGTTTGTTAATCCATTAACATCATTATCATTGGGTTAATGTTATTCAATATATATATTTTTTTGTTTAGGAACTTTTACGACACCCGAAATGCAACAAGAAGAAGGTTATTGTGCCTGATTACCTTCGCAACTATTTCAAGCTTAAAAAACCATTACTTTATAGGTTTCCTTGGGGCTCCGGTGCCGTTGTTGCTTATAGGGGTTTTTGGGTAGCCTTGTCATGTGTTCAAGATTGCACCGATGGGTGGCTTAATGACTTAGTGAGTAAACCTGATGCCTATCTGGTCTACTACACTTGTTTATTATTTCGTTTTGTTACTTAGGAACCGAATGTTAACAGTTTTGATTTGCTTTATATGTCCGCAACACTTGGATGTATGGGTTGATTTGATGTGGTTGTTTAGACTAGCCGATGCAGATTGGGCTTTGGCAGGGTGTAATTTCTGCACTCAAATCCTAGATGGCAAAATGCCTACCACTTATTCAGATGGCACAACATACCCTGTGGCTTGGCGAGATGTTGAAAAGGTCAGTTTGGTAGACTCTTACCGTACATATAGCACTACTGTTATAAACAGCTTATAATATTCTGCAATTGTTTTATATATCAGGTGTATTTTCCCGTGAATGAAACTGAAAAACACTGGGTACTCGGTGTGCTCCATATCCGCACTGGAGTTGTTTACCTTTATGACTCTCTCGGGTCAGCCGGAGGAGGTGCAGTGGTGGCGAGGTTTGAAGAGAAAGTTACAAACACAGCTTAAATTGTACCTAACAAAGGCTGGGGTATTGCATAGTAAGGGCATATCACCGGGGGATTATATAATCACATACCAGTGTCCAAAAGTCCCACAACAATCAGACTTATATGGCGATTGCGGAGTATGGGTGTGCATTATTTTGTACAGATTGCTCCGTAACCAGCCTCTGGAAGTAGACGACCCTCTTCAAACAACGTTAGCTTACCGTGAACGGATGCTTGAATACTTCTGGAAGCACAAGGTTGAATACAAAAATTGTTAGCGGTCTTTCAAGGTACGATCCTTAATGTCCGTTTGACCCATAATTATTGTCAAATGTTGACTTGTGAAGTATTTTTCTTTCAACTTTTACTATAGGTATTTTTACTTGTGTTATATATTAGTCGATTTTTTTTAACTCAACGGCATTTCTTTTGTTAATACCTAGGCACATACACGAAAGGCCTATGGTTTGCAAACCAATTCTATATGGGTTATGTATACTTTATTAATATTTGGTATATAGCGAATTTAATATTTGGTTGCCCTAAAGTACATCACGGTACATGTCCTTTAATGTCTTCATTCCCAATCTCTTTCTTCAATACAAATCTTTCTTATTTTGTTTAACAAAATCTTTCTTTCTTCTTTTGGTCTATTCACTTCATATCTTTATCCCAATCTTTACGCTTTTGTTTAACAAAAATGTCGACAATATCCCATCGGATGTTCAACTAGATATCATTCAGTAGGCTACCTCCTAAGTCTATACTCCACCACGTAGTGTTTGCAAGTTATGGAAGGCTAGTATAGATTGTGGAAGCTTCATCTTTAATTACGGTGTTCGTCGAAATGATGAGTGTTTTTTATGCCAACATTCGATCAGGGTCACCAAGGTTTTATGTTAGCTTTAGATGAACAGCTAATCGCTATAGTACTTCATACATATTTAATTCTTTCATTTATGATTGTAGTTGGCAATTCTAATGGTCTTTCGTGTTTTGTTTATGGTTCTAATCTAATGTCTATTATTTGGAATCCGGCAATCAAAAAATCACTTGCAGTATTTGTCCCGTTTTACACGCATCAAATTGAATGTCAAAAGATTTGTTATGGTTCCAAAGTGGTTTCTGGTATGTGTCTGTCTTTTCTTTGAACTCGTTAAGGTGGACACGCCTTGAAAATTTCCACCCCCTCGTGAAACTATCAAATTGAAACGTAAAAGTCAGGCAGTTGTAGGTCGTTTTATCTATTGGACTGGGAGTGAAAAGTTAACTAATGAGGACGGTGTTATGTACAAGATTTATATGTTGATTTCTTTTGATTTGGTAACCAGCCAATTTAAAGTTATAGACCTACCGCATATTTTAAAAATGAACTCCCAGTTCCATTCTATGTTTTTGATCTTGGAACCTCTCTAGTGATTTCTGGGATGATCATTGGTGAAGATATGCCATTGTTTTGTGGATGGTTGTTGGACGTGAATGGTTCTTCCATAAGATCATTTAGAAGCCTATTCGCCATCCCTACCCTATTTTTGGTTCGTTTGCTTGGGTTTACAAAGGATTAGGCTCCAATAGTGGAAGCGTACAACGGCAATCATTTGGGTCACTCGGTATTTGTGTACAACAAAGAACTTGAATTATTTGTCAGCATGGGAATGTTAGGAGATGCGGGATCTTTCTACATCGCCCATACAAAGAATCTCTTCTTTTGTTAAATCACATAGACCGTCCTATGTATAGTATGTTTTATTTTTAACTTACCATTCTATTCATGTTCCTTTTAAACATTATCACTTTATTTGGTTAATGATATATGAAGGCCATTTTCAATAGGTTTGTTCGTCTGAAGTTAGGGATCATGCTTAATGGGAATGAAGCTTTGTGGTTTTAGTACGCTGTTTGTATGGGAAGGAAGCATGGAGTGGTTAGATTTTTCGTACTCACTGAATGTTATAAATCAAGTGGTTATATAATATGTAACAATTAAACTTATAAATATGTAGTAATCGTAATATGTAGTCAGTTGTCTGTATGAAACATTGTATGTCAACATATTTACTACTTCATCTGTTCTGTAATCTCATTATCCATGTTTATTTAATCTGGGAAAATAGCAGTTGTTTCCAAAAATAAATTTGGCAACTAACTTTTGTACTTAGGGCAACTTTTTTTTCCCTATGGACTACTTTTAAAAACCCACGAGTCCTTCTAGTCGTACAATTCGTATTCTACAAGCTACTAATAACTACCAACTAGTGACTATGCACACTTACAAAAAACATCTTTAACATTCAACACTAGTACAATTTAACTAGCAGTTGTAAGTTTACTACAAGCAGTAGTAAACGACTACGTGCCTATTCAGGCCCAGAATAGTAAGAGCAGCACCTACACAAGGTCACCAGAAACACGACCATACAAAACAACATTAACGAATGTTTCATCATTTCATTGAGGTCTTCTATCACTGGCAGTAGTAAAATTAACTAGTAGTTGTGAGTATACTGCTAGCATCTGTAAACCCGCATATGCCTATTTGGGCCCATAATGGTAACAACACCACCTATACACGGGCAGCAGAAACACGGCCATACACAACAGCATCAACGACTGTGGCATCATTTTGTTGATGTCTTCTATCACTAGCAGTAGTTAAAATAACTAGCAGTTGTACGTATACTACTAGTAGTTGTAAGTATACAACCAATTTAATTTTACTAACAGCAGTCAAAATAACTAGCAGTAGTAAAAAATAACTAGCAGTTGTAAGTATACAACCAATTCATTTTATAATTTGAGATATTTAATTTAAGTAATCGAGATAAAAGCAGTGTAGCATTTTTTTACGTTTAGAACTGTCGCATAAAGCTCAAAATAATCAACTCAAATCAATGTAACTCTACACATCTGATAACCTGATGCTGTTATGTGCTCACGTCAAAGTAAAGATGTTGATGTTTTTAGAATAAGTGATGGTCTATAAAATAGTTTCGTACATTGAGATAAAAATGTATGTTAGATCCAAGTTGAGCAAACGATCTAGTATAGAAACTGACTAAACGAACACAAGCTATTAAACACTATGCGGAATCTAGTGCTTAACCTTAAGAAGAATAAAAATTAACGAACAGTTATTCTCACTAAACACCTCGATATATTATTAATACATGAATACTCTGAATAGTATTAGGGTTTACAACCTTGAAGTGTATCGACTCTAGATATAACCAAAACTTATATCTAACTATAACCTAGGACCTCCTTTTATAGGCTAAGGAGTCCTTTACAATATACAATACGTACTCAACAAGATAAATATACTTACCATACTTATCTAATACAAAACATCCTACCCAAGACATTCTATAATATTACATGTTAAACCGACACAATCATACTAGCAGTGATAGACTACATTAGTAGTGGTACGCGACTTCTACTACCACTGGTTTGTCTTTTGCTGACATTGTCATTTTTTGCTAGCTTTCCCGGTGCGGGTGTTTTGCCTTTCTCTTCTGAGTTTGGAATCCTTCTTCTTATCTGCTATCCTTTTCTTGATAGAGTTCCGGTGGCTTGCTTCCTCGTGGGGCGCCATTCCCCGGATTCCCCGAGAAGTTCGATAGGCCTTTCAATTTCGATAGGCCTTTCAAGGGTTTCCGTCTAAATCCGCCCTCTGCGATCGGAAGGGCTTTTAGTGAGGTAGCTTTTCCACCAGCGCAACTTTTATTTTATCCCGCCCGCAAGTGGTCATTTTACCTTAAACCCAGTCTATCCAACCCTATATGCCCGGATTAGTCGACGACACTTGCTTGGGGGTCGGGTGCATCAACAGAGGAATGAAGGCATAGTTTCCATTCTCTGTTGTTTGCCCTTCTTAGGGAAGCTTCTTGTTAATTAGGGGCTGCTTTACGTATTGCGTTGCCCCTAACTTCCTTTGTCCCCCTTCCCTAGGGACCCAACTCTTTGCACATTCTATCACTCCCCTCGACCCAATTCTCATGATATAGCTCCTTCTTCCACTTAGGAATGCCGAGGGTAAGAAGGAACTTCCTGCACTTTTAAGATTCCAAAGGACTGATGAGAGTATAATCGGCATAAACTCCCACCTTTGGTACGCCATATGGTCTATGCAGGCTTCCATAAACTTCAATGGACATGGGTTTTGGGTGAAGGAATGTTGTGAATGGTCACGGAGATGGGTTATTAGTCGTCATTTTAGAACGACTAATTGTTATTAGTAGTCATTTAAGAACATGTTTTAGTTGTCGCAACATCGCTTTGCGCTTATGTTTTTCTTTTGGGGGTAAAGGTTTAGGCTATGTATGTGCTTTTGGAAACAACCATGTGTGGGTAACACGTTGTTCTTGATGACTGGATGTATTATTTTTGTACTGTGTACCATCGTGTTCTTCTTCTGAATAACATCCTCAACTTCTCTTTGGTGTTTATGAAAATTTTTTGTTGTCTAATGTATATGTCGAACTCTTTTTTGTTGGTGAAGGAATGGTTCCTTTTTTGCTTTTTTTGTACTTTCCCCTTTCTTTACCTCGCATATTTATAGCGAGGATTTTACTATTCTTGCACGCGTTAGCATTAATTTTCATTCTTGTTTTATGGGTAGGCACGTGCCTAGGCTCGTAGCCCGGGCCTCTGTTTATGTTGCTAGATTTGACATAAAATTTCTTGGGAAGGAACGTGAATCTTTACGTGCAGATTTTCTCTCCTTTTTGGTATTTGGATAAGCCTTATCCATAATTATAAATAGTTTGAATTTATCATTTTATTAACATAGTGGTTGTAGTTTTATGTATGGATTGAATGCCCTTTGTCAATTAAGTTTTTTACAGAAAGCTTGCTATGTCTGTATATACATTTTTTTGGTAAAATGTAGCTTCCACATCTGTTGTTGCTTTTGGAAATGTTGCTTATGCACGTTTGACAAACTGAAGTCAAACATTCATATCGGCGCTTTAAATTTAACTTTTAAAATTTAAACTGCAATCCATCAGTCACGACATTTTAGTTTTTACATTTTACTTTAACTAGTCAACCTTTTAATTCGCAAATACCATTTTGTACTTTAGGGACTTTTGAATATAAATGATTTGAAAACACAAAAAGTTGATATTTGCGTCGACACTAGCAGTGGTTGCATCGACACTAGTAGTGGTTGCACATTGATCCGCTGTCTCTTTCACCGTTGTGTTTTTTGTTGTCACATCATGAGTAATAGGCCCATGAAGATCTTTGGCAGCATCATTATTGACTGGAAATTCAACGCTTCTAGTCACATGACT
Organism: Chrysanthemum lavandulifolium; assembly: GCA_022545495.1. NCBI lineage: Eukaryota > Viridiplantae > Streptophyta > Magnoliopsida > Asterales > Asteraceae > Chrysanthemum > Chrysanthemum lavandulifolium. The sequence continues at coordinate 70,798,318 of CM040240.1, read as the reverse complement.
AACATTAGTAAAAGCTTGAGGTTGACTTGTTTCACCAGGAGGAGACTCCTCATTTCCACTTGTAGTAAAATATTTATGAATGACAACACTAACATCTGCACCAATATTGTCATGTTCAACTATCGTACCCAGTTCATTCACATCCTTTTCACTTTCGTCACCAATCTTTGTCGCTTTTGGTATTCTTGTTGCCACATCCGTAAAAGATCTACAAGCATCAGTTACGTCGGACATAATCTTTGGTATTGTTGCACTAGCAGCAGAATTATATGTACTGGCAGCAGATACAGGTTCCACTTTAGTACCGCCACTAGAATGTTTAGCAGGGACAACACAAACAACTTCACCACTATCAAGGCAAGGGTATAATTAAGGACTAGTCAAGGCAAGTGACAACCATGCATGTGCACATCAACATAATTAAGAACAATAATGACATTCATACATTAATTTGGAACCAAAAGAGGCAATCACATCTTGTGCGATCTTATTAGTTTGAATCAGTATTCTCATTGCATTAGCATCCTCCGCCGCACCATCCACATCCATCCCGACCTTTCTGTACGATTACGGACTAGTCAAGGCAGGTGACAACCACGCATTTACATATGAACATACTTAAGAATTTGTTCAAACCCTGCAGCCTCCTTTGGTTTTTCCAAAAACGCAACCATGTGGTGAGTTGCAGCAAAAGACTTGGGCACCATTGATGTTTATTTTGAAATTGATTAGAACAGATTGTTAGGGGATGTGAATTATGTTGTTTGTAGGTCTAAACTATGTTTTGCGCAAGCAGTTGTAGCTCTTAATTGAGTTTTTATCCCCAATTGAATCAAAATTAATTTTTACTACAAAGTAACAGTTGTAACACTTGTAGCGGTTGTTACTATTTTTGGGCGTATTTATCCCCAATTGTGCTGTTCTAATTATCTCTTTTTTTAGTTACTTTTTTTAATACATAAATAAGCATGCAATTCAACACGTCATCATCTTCTATTATCGAGACACAAAAATTCTGACCAACAGATTATTAGAATTGTCTCTTTGCCATGCATTGACAAGTTTGTCAGAATGCCAAACAAGTACCCACCCACATTATGATTATTTTAAATAAATAAAATATTTTTTAGGTACATGTCAAGAGGCCATATTAGTACTTTAGTAGTAAGTTTTTATTTTTGTAACGTGACTTACTATGTCGCACACAATTGAATAACTATGCAAAATAATATATATTAGTAACATTCCACAAATATATACTAGTAACATAAAAGGGATCACATCGATAGGTTAACATGACATACAAAGATTATACAAGATGAGATAAGTGACTCCAAAATGTAACAAGGATCCCCTAATAAACAAAAGGCACCATCTCCAATCAATACATAGCACATCAAATCTCCATTGACTCCAACTTTTCAATGAAACCATTCAGCTCTTTAACACGGTCATGTTTTTTAAACAAAGAAAGCAGTAGTTTGGAACTCTCAGCCAGATCCTCATTTTGCATCCTTAGGAGGTGATTAATAGTTGGCAACGAATAATCCAACCCGCATAAAAGCTCCACTTCCGCTATCATTAGCTGTCTACGGTTCACACGGGCCCTAATTTCAATAGCTTTCCTCCTATGATCTGCTTCATCACGTAAAGCAACATCCAATTCGCCCCTATAGTAAGCGATCGTAATATCTTTTAACAACTTTGAACCACCAACCATTGGTATTCCCTGAGATAAAACCATGCTAGTAGACATTGTTAAACTAAAGAAATTTTGGATACTTGTTATGTTTATTTTTCTAAGACTCTCACTAATAGAGATAACAAAAAATCTTTTAGTTACATATATATCAGCAAACGCAACCGTTATCGTCATCTATTATCGAGACACAAAAATTCTGACAAACAAGTTATAAAAATTGTCTGTTTCTAATGGACAAGTGGATCACAACCCCAAATAAGTACCCACCCACAATCTGTTTTTTTATAGTACCTTCCTTTTTTTTAAACTATTTTTATGACGAGTTTGCTAGCTCATACCTAGCAAATGGTACTTTGTGCAACTAAATAGTGTACTCATGGCAACTACTATAGTACTTTTAGTCAAGTGGTGATGTATGCAAAAAGGGGTGGGGGTTGAATGGATTTAATTTGCATTCAGTCAAATTTTATTAGTAATACGTGTACTCAGGTGGTCAGTACTTTTATTTATTACTTATTGAGTTAATGAAGCTTGTCTTATACTTAAACAATTCCTGTGCACAAAGCTACAGTGTTTTCGGGCAACTAGTTACAAACCTTGAGAATTTTTTTTGGGGCATTGGGTAACTGTTTTAAATGTAAACTGGTCAACTGTTTTAGTTCTTTGAGCAATTCCTTTTGTACTTCAGGCAACCCCTTATGTGGGCAACTAGTTTAGTTAATTGGCCATTCTGTTTTGTACCGCAGGCAACCTTTTTATGTTGTAATAATATAGTCGGACCATTCGAGTTGCTTAGCATTGTAGGTGAAAATTTTGCATGTAATATGGGCAACTAGTTTATGTAATTGGGCAATTTCTTTTGTACCTCAGGCCACCATCTAATTTGAAATCTGGGCAACTAAATGCCATAATTGGGCAATACGTCTTGTACTATCGGGCAACCATAATTCTTAACCATATTCTCATAAATGATAGACTTAATAGCATAAACCTAACAACACTAAGTTAGGCATAGAAGCACTATCTCATGGTTGGTACCAGAAACTCATATTTTTTTAAAGGCAACAAAAATTCATAACAGGTGCAACCATACATCTAATTATCCGGCCTAAAAAAAACTAAAGAAACAACAAAAAAAAGAAAAAACAAAAAAAAACCACCATCATCGTAAACTGCTCCACCCCATTTCACATCAAGTTGTTAGAACCACATCTCTCTTCCCCACTTTCCATCATTATTTCCTTTCTTTGAGTCGTTGAAACGAAACTTCAAGCCGGCTAATCTTGTTTTCCAGATCATAAGGGTCTTCAAACCCATGTTGTTGCTCCACCTGGTTTTGCTACACTACCACATTTGGCTGCTCCACCCCATTTGGCTGCTGATCCACCACCTCACTTAGAGCCACATCTGCATCTTGTTGATCATCCTCCTCATTTCCATCCTCCTCATCATCTTCATCTTCTTCCTCCTCCTCCAGCTCATTCATTCCATAAACCTCATCCCAGTAAAAGTCTTTTGTATGGAGCTAGTTCAAAATTGTTAGGTCACTAGTTTACAAACACAAGCTTATAAGAAAGAGATGAGGAGATTGAACAAGATCTAACACACATACACGCAATAATAAGAGCGGTTAGGCGTAGGTGTATGTGAAAAAGAAAACTTGAACAACCAACCTTCAAATGAAGGTTTACATAAGTATTTATAGGAGGAAAGCTAGGGCAACACTCCTAGTTTCCATCCTTTCTTTAATGGGCTTGGGCCTAAGCTCATGGGCCTTCTACATAAGCTTAAGGCTAATAACAAACATAAAGGCCATAATAAAGCTAACTATTACATATTAATTACTAACACTTGATTATGGTTTAGGAGTGATTCCAACAATCTCCCCTCAAGTGTTGGTGATGAGCGGTGAAGGCGTTGATGTAATAGTAGCTCGGCGTCTTCGACATTCTTCTTTCTTGTGAGAAGAATTGCCTTGATTCGAACAATCTCCCGGTGTAGAGATAGTTTTCCTTGAGCGGTTATGCTTTGGCGTCATCATTAACTTTGTTCTTTGATCATTGTTCTTTGTGGTGAAAGTGATAGTATGTTGTTTTCGCATCAAGTCGACTCAGTGCCTTCATTGCTCCGGTGTCTCACGTCATTCTTCAACATGCTCACACGCTCTTTGGCGTTGGAATTCAATCTTGATGAAGTTCTTTAAGTCTTTAACTTTGTAGATTCTTTGATTTGACGAAGAATCATTCGACTATTGTGTTGCTTTTGGATAGAACTTCCATTAGTGATGATGTTGGCGTGAGCATGAGAAGAATCAACACGATCATCCCGCTCGGAGCTTCCATAAGAAGAAAACATTTCAAGCGGTTAGTAATAAGCGGTTCCGGCACTTACAAGTTTGAACTTCGAGAGTGTTAATGACATAGTGTGAAAACACAACTCTAATTCTTACAAAGGCCGTTCTGAGCTGGAGTCCCACAAGTGAGATAACGCGATGTGCGAAGTACATCTCTGATTCGAGATGAGTCGTTGAGGTACACGAAGCATCACCTCTGACGTAGACCGTTTGAGACACACTCCGCGTAATCCACGGGAGTTACCGAAGTGACTGCTTTGTCGGGGTGTTTGATGTTGACCCTGGCGGGAGTTTCCATTCAATCACCGAGGATCACGGATGTGAACCTCTCATAAATGTTCTCGACAGTTGCTAAGATATGTGAAGGACTCGATATGAACCGCGATAATCTTATTTGTTGATCAACAAGTGATGAAATGTCAAGTGTACCTAAGAGATCTTTTGATGAATCTCGTGGCTCTAGACTCAATAGTGCGTTTTGGTTTTCTGGCGGAGACTAGGGAGATGGTCTCCTTCTTCAATACAAGCGATCTCTAAGAAAGCCAATAGTTTACGTAGGGTTCCTGTGAGAATGAAACAAGCACATTGAGAGAAACTTGAGTGGCTAAGAAGGTTTAGTGCATGCGTCCTTTGGGTCCATGACGACTTTTAATCTTCAATACCGGTGTCACTAAGTGACAACCGGTAGTATATGAATTGAACCCGTGTACGCCCTAAGTTGAATAATCGGAGGGCTATTTCTTTTCACCCTTTTCTTTGCATTTCTTTTGATTCTTCAACTCCTTCTTTCTCCGATTCTCATTTTCTCCTTTTATAATCGTACCTAAGGACTTCTAAGTACTAACTATTTGTGATGTCCTTGGGTAGATCCCTCCGACTCTGGCGGATCATAGGACAGTTATTCCTAACCTTAGTCACCTTATAACTCCATGACTAACCTATGTTGCCATTAAAAACCTTTGTTTGTGAAAAATCTCTCAAAGGGTTTGTAAATGAAAAACATGTTTGAACCTTTGTGAGAGATAGGATTTTGCATAAATACTCCCCTCCACATGTGCTTAAGAGTTTTAATGGTTTAAATGCACAAGTGAGGAAAGAGCGCACATTTTGAATTGATCCACGGAGATAGACAATCCCCGCGAGACACGGTTACGTTGCATAGTTAAAGAGTTACATTGTCGACTTTTAGGTGACAACTAGCTCTAATAACTACCTTGAAGGTGTAGACAAACCTCGAAGGTTGTCATACCCGTCGAGTTCATGTCTACCAAGAGTGTCTCGAATGGTACTTTCTACTTGGACAAGTCCTTTGCGAGACACGTTTACATTACTAGCGAACTAGCTTGAAATTATTACCCGTCCGGGACAAGTCTTTTCGAGTTACTAATAGTTTAGTACCGTCAATTCGTTGGTTAAGTCTGAAGTACAGATTCATTTGCATTTTGCACAACATATTTCTTATCACACAATTTTCTCCCCTCAAAATGGCATATAAAATGTTATTTTGAAATGTTGACAATAAATATGACCATTTCGAGTGTTGGGGAAGATGACCACTATGAACAATTTGTGAACAAAGTTTTAATTCAAATACTCCCCTCAACAAGTGATATAAGCGGTTGAGGTTTTGAAAATCATATGGGAAGTACTTGTCTTTTGAGCAAAACCTTGAAAAGTGAAAGGTTTGATAGGTTTTACTCAAAAATAAGAAGCTTCGCTCCTTTTATAAGGATTGTGGCAATGAAGCGTACCACGGGGTCCTTTCTTGTAAATTACGGGTTGTACTTGTTATGTGTGCACAAGCCATTGACATAGTTAATCACACATCCAAATTTATATGAAAGAAACAATTCAAGGGGTACCGGGAAGTGCGGTGATGTTCCGTGAGTGTGCAGGCGTTGAAAGCGGTTATGTTAATCTGGGTCGACCACCAACATAGCTCTCCAATCGTGCAGGCGATCCCCGAACAACCGTTCATCAATCATGGTGATGATCCTTCTCACATTCCTCCGATCACGAGAATTCCATCGCTTAGGGTTCCCAATGTTTTCACGTATATCCTTCAATCGATAAGCTAATCCGTCCCTAACCATCTTGAGTATGATCTCCAAATTTGTGAAGCTCATTACACGCCATCAAGCAATTGCGATGAAGTTCACTGCGATAAACGACACCAAACGGTTTCTTGATGGCGTTAATTGTGATAGTTGGTTGATATCGGGAAGATCAAAGCGTGGTGGAGTGAAGTTGACACGTGTCGATATGATTCAACGGCTGGTGAAGATCTTCAACACGTTCTTTTATGACTATCGTCGATGAAAATGAGCGATGACTTGATGAATTCTCGTTGTATTTCGGTTGAAAATTGTCTCATGCGACCACGTACTTTGGCAAGGTACATGTCTTCAATATCGTTGAGAGACAAATTCTCAAAGTCGACTTCACGAATGCATAATCCCTTTCATCCGTCTTTTGACCACAATCTTCTTGAGAAAGGTGTAGTCCCATTTGGATGAAAGACCAACATGTTGGATGGCAAGCGATGTCTTTAGTACTAAACACGCATGTTGTGACTTGAACTGACGACACGTAGTAGATTCGTCGGCGTTACGGCGTTGATGAATCCCATACAATGCATCTCGGTCGTATGCTTCCCATTGTGTTGGAGAACAAGTGATTGCACGTTCCTCAATGGCAATGCGGTTTGAGTAGATAGGCTGCGGGGAATGGAAGTGTCAAGGATGTAGCATATTTCCTTGAACCATCGCCACCATGGAGAAGAAATTCGGTCTCTGTTGAAGAAATATCGGAAGGAATCCGTGGTTCATCTGGTTGGCCAATGGTTGGTAGAGGTTTGGTCCAATCGGTGTAGTATGGAGGGTTGTCCCTTTGGTGAAGTCAATGTTTGCTTCGGGTTGAGCCAATCCATGTTGTTAGACATAGCTCGAGCAATGTTGTCAAGGTGATATTCGACCTCGAGGGCACTTTCGAGCTATCTTTTAGAAGTTGAAAAGCTTCATTCTTGATTCGCTTCAACTCGATTTCGTCATCTTCTTCACTGGAACTTTTCTTGCAAAAGTTTTGCATGCTCAATGTATTACCGTCTACCAAATTCGACCTTCTTGGGTAGGGAGTGTTGTTAACAAGAGTGGAGAACCATTCAAATTCTTGGTTTTATCGTCATCTAGCCAAGATCTGACGTCGGTTTGAGGCGTCTTCTTCTTCTTTTTTGAAGGCCTAGATGATGATTACGGTTTCGAACTTGTTTGGGAGAGGTGGGTTGTTGTAGGGGCTCAAGGACCTCTTCATCGTCACCACCCGTATACTCAAAGTGATCACCGGTTTTACGAGTCGGGGTGGTAACTCGGAATCGTCACGAGGTTTATCTGTAGAAGAAGCGGGAGGAGACCTTTGTTGAGTAGAAGTCATTGGAGAGGAGGTAACATAGAAGATGATTCACGGACTTCTTGACGTTTAGCTTTATCATGCTTATCCCGATCCTTGTCTTCATCGTCTCTAGGGCGTTTAGACTTTCTACTTGAATCTACATGCTTCTTTGAGTTGGTAGTCCGGCAATGCTTGAAACGACTTTCCTTCCTCGAGTAAATGTCCTAGATCGTGTAGACATTTGTGTGACAAGCTTGGCCACCAATTCATTATCCGAGAAAACTACAGGATCGGATGGATTGATTGTGACGGTTAAAGGTGTGGATCTTATAGTTTGCTTGGCTATCGCATAAGATTCGGATATAGTTGTCGGTAAACATCTCCTTTGTGACTTTAGGGGCGAGATCACGAAGGTACTTGTTAGTGTAACCTTGATCATTTCGTTCGGTTCCTCTTGACGATGACTTTTCATGAACTTGAACAAATTCCCTTTCTTTTCGCATCTTGTCTTTCTCATCATTTAAATCTTGTATTTGGTCGACAAACCAATTCGGTTTTTTGTAGAGCATGTCCTTCTTTCGACTTGTTGGATGACTTTCACAATTCTTTCATGAGTCTGAGAAATCCAAGATCGAGGTGGTTTCTTCACTGATTTGGATGATGATTTGGTTGATCTCTTTGATGGTGGTGGTGATGAATGAGAAGAAGAATCCGATGAGGATGAGACATGAGGAGACTCGGGGTCCTTGGGAGGTGCAGAAGTATCCTCCTTGGAACGAGTTGGACTTTTGAGAAGATAATCATCATAATTCTCTTCGTCATCTTGTCCAGATTTAGCCTTTTCTTCCTTCTGAGCCTTAGCTTCTTCATCAGTTTTCTCTTTCTCAGTCTTATCCTTTTCTGGTTCCTCAATGTTATAATCAGTAGACTCCTCCACAAGCGTTTGTTGTTGCACAAGAGTGGTGGCACGGATCCCTTATCGGGTCGATTAACGCATCGGGATCACGGTGAGGAGTGGGCGACACCACTTGATCCTCCGGGGCCACCCATTTGTTCTTTTGCAAATTCTTGACCTTTTGAAGGTGTCTAACTAATTTAAACTTCTTCTGTAGGATTGATCTAGTAGCTCTTCTTCTTCTTGAGCTTTCATCATAGGGCACCAATGCGAGTCTTCCTTTTCCTTTATCGACTTGAGGACTTGGAGGTTTTGGTACTGAATGGGTGTCATCCTTTGCGGTTTGAGTAAGTAATCTCTTCATCGATTCGGTACCTTGAGCTTTCGTCCAAAAGCTTTCTTTGCGGTTCGGGCTTGGGGATTGGGATGGGAGTAGCTTCCTTAGATGGAACAATCCTCTTTGAAGGAGGGTTCCTCTTGGGAACTTCCTTTGACTCTCTATGCTTAATGCACTTCAAGCCTTGCCTCTTACGGTTCTCCAGTAGGTGTCCCGAAGCCTTTTCATCAAGATGGCCAACTTTTCCTTCTTTTACGGCTACCGATACCTTTTGTACGTTTCCGACTTTTTGATTTCCTTTGTAAGAAGGTGATCGGGCAACTCGACACCCTGTTTCTTCGTGAGCGATTCTTTGATTCGGCGAGATAGTATGGGCTCGGTCAAGATGTCATGATTATACGGGTCATTGAGTCTCATGGGGATATCGGGATGAAGTCCAAGAGCTCTCGGATCAACAGTTTGGTGTATCGACATAGGGAATTTTGGAGCCAAGCTTCTTATGAGACGACATCATATCTTCCCATAGCGATTGCTTCAATTATAATGTCCTTCTTGTTGATCAACGACCGGAAAATTTGCGGTTCCATGAGCTTGGGATGCTCATAGCCCTTTATCGCGACCGAGATTGATTTGGTGATGATCATATAGAGTGTCCTCCATGGTTGAGGAATATTCTTGACTCCACGTGAGAGTGCTTAGAAATGATTCCTTTAGCTTCATCATAACCAATATCTATCAAGAATTGCGGGACGGTCTCTTGATAGGGGTAGCAAAGAAGTCGGTTGGGCGATGTGCGGAATGATGAGAACAGCTCGTAAGTCATCGGGAGTGATAGTGACTTGTTTGTGATTAAGAGTCACATTCACAACATTTTGACGATGATCCTGCATAGAATCCCGAATTGTTGAATGTAGACCTCTGGGCGTGGCGAGTGTGAGAGCATGTTCGGTAGGGATGATTCACGAGAATATCCTTTGCAATGAGACAAGAAGATTACGAGCATGTGAGGTGTCAAAGTCAACCCTAAGGTTGTTCTTTCCAAGCTTTCTCGGATAACCCTCGGAAAGATATCGGCAATTGTAAGAACTTGATGCATCCACATTCATTTGTTCGACCATGTCGTGATGCGAAATAACATTAGCCAAAAGAACCAACATATCGAAAGACATAATGTTAGTCAACGAAGGTTTTATTGTCTAGTTATTGAATGTACGGTGATAATGATTATTCTGAGTCCTAAGTCACTTGTTTGTCCAATAGTCTAATGGCGTCGTGAAATGTTTCGTGAGTTAGTTAACTTTAAGTTTTAAAGTTTATGTTATCACTTATTGTTCACAACATATCAAGCGATTAAGTTTATTAGTGACATTATTGGATTCGTGACGTTATGATTAGTTTATTTACAAGTTTGTACACGTAACAATTCATTATGAAGGTCAATCCGAGGGTTAAGCGTAGTTTTGGCAAAGTTAAGCGTGTGCAGTATGACATATGCGTGAGCGAAAGCTTACGCGTGGGATCCTAACTACGCGTGAAATGTTCAGCGTGGGAAAAGGGGACCTTATGCGTGGAGCTTACGGCGTGGGTATAAGGACCTTACGCGTAAGGCTTACTCGTAAGAGTAGACCTTATGCGTGAGGTCATTGTTTCGCATATCCTTCACGGGATACGCGTGGTCCCATTGTAGAACCTTACGGCGTAATGGTTATGCGTGGAATTATTCTTACGCATAACTTGACTACGCGTAGGGTAATCCTTATGCGTAGAGTTGCAAATGACCTTGATTACGAATATTAAGCGTAGCAAAGCACGAAATAAGTTCATCAAATCATCAAAATTAACACAAAAATTCATTTTATCAACAAGTTATGGCATGAACATTCATAACAGTTCTGCGTGAAAGTCATACGCGTGGGTCAAAACCCTAAGGGTTAAGAATTACAGCGTATGATTTTTAACCATGGGATTTGCACCAAACAAATTACGGTAGGTCTAGAGTGTTGTTAGAGTCTTTAGGCCAAGTATTAACATCTAATTTGCTGAGAATCAAAATTACCCAAAGTTATGAACATTAAACCCTAATTCCAAATTGTTAAACAATTAGTGTTTCTGGGTGGTTAACAACCATGGAAATCATCAATTCAACAACATATGACCATAACCCAACAATATTTTAGACCAAAACACTTCACATTTTGAAAAACCCAAATCGACTCATAAACCCTAATTTTCAAAAATCATTAATACGTGTTTACGGGTGGGTTTTGATGGTTAAAATGGTATCCTTGATGTATAAAAACGTTTTGACACTATCCATATAACCAAAACACACACACAATGATTATGTGTTCATACGCTTATCGTAGAACACATAATCACTCGAAAAACACTTTTTAGCCGTTGGATTTGCATGAGATTAAAACCTTAGCTTAAAAACATGTTAAGATCATTAAAACACTTACAAAATGATGATCAAAACAACGGTTTCTTGGTTCAATCTTAGGCGTAGGATGAATATGGTTGTGTGTATTAAATGTGAAGTAAAAAGTAGGTGGGAGGTGTTTTTATTAAAAGTAACTTTAACATTTTGAGTTTTAGTCCCTCCACCTTTTCCTTTTTCAAACAAAGCCATTTAACTTCCATTTTGGTTACCAAACAAAGTTTTAGGAAAGAAACTTTGTGACACTCCCCTCGACTCTAGAAAATAATGAAAGGTTATTAATTTTAGTCCGAGGGTGTCATTGTACCGAAAATTTACCACCATTTGTTAAAAGAAACAACGAGATATGATAACATGCAAGTACACGGATGTTTTGAAACAGTTAAAGTTTTGATTTCTCCCCTCAACACTTGATCGGAAAAATACTGAATTTTGAAAGATTAAAGTGTTGTGGAAGAAATGTACTTGCCATGTTGAAAGAAAATAGATTAGAAGAATATTTTTGATTTTATCGGGTTTTATATTTTTGTATTTTGTTTTGAAAATTTATTTACAAAGAGAGTTTTGGTGTTTGACGGTTTTTAAGGCTGTTTTAAGAGGTCATCAATTCCTCTTGAGTCAAACACCTCATACCAATCCGGTGGATCAACTCATTAAACCTAGCGGGAGGCAAGGCTTTGGTGAGAAGATCGCCAATTGGTATTCTGTACCCCAAAGTATAATTCAACGGTACCTGTTCCACGTGGTCCTTGATGAAATGATAGCGAAGATCGATGTGCTTTGATTTGAGTCTTTGAGCGAGTTGCGAGATCGCAATGGCACTCCGATTGTCGCGATACATCGGGATTACATCAAATACGTAACCATAGTCTTTGAGTTGTGTTCTCATCCGGATGACTTGAGCACAACACGCGGACATGGCTACATATTCGCGCCGGTTGATGACGATGTACAATCTGCTTCTTTGATTGCCAAGACACGGTTTATCACCAGAAATTGTAGAGCTCTGAAGTACTTTTCCTTGAGTCTAAGCATCCTGCGTGATCGGCGTCTGGCGATTAGTTCAAAACCGAATCCCGGATACGGATCCCAAGTTAATGGTTCCCTTGATGTATCGGAGGATTCTTTTAGCCTCGAGAGGTGGGTTTCGATTGGTCGCGACGATAGCGGGAGCATAGATAAGCGGCAAAGACAATATCAGTCGCTATTTGTTAGATACATGAGAGACCCAATAATACTTGGTATTTGGTAGGGTCAACTAATTTCCCATGTAAATCGACATCTAGCTTCTTGGTATGAGCCATTGGTGTGGCATAAGTGTCACGAGTTGTCATTCCAAATTTGTTTAACAGTTCAAGGGCATATTTGGGTGACTCAAGAAAATACCACGGGGTGATTGATGAACTTGCGGTCCTAGAAAGAGCGTGAGTTCACCCATCATGGACATTTCAAAATTTTCTTCATTAGTTTTGCAAAAGCGGTTGAAAACTTTTATGTGTAGACCCAAAATGATGTCATCCACGTAAATTTGAACAATTAAGATATGTGCCCGTGATATTGTATAAAAGAGTTGGGTCAACCGAGCCTTTGGTGAAATTATTAGCAATGAGGAAAGATGATAGCTTATCGTACCATGCAGGGGCTTGTTTGAGACCATAAAGAGCTTTGTTCGGTTTGTAGACATGGTTCGGGCACTCTGGATCAACGAATCCTTGGGTTGGTGACATAAACCGTTTCTTTCGGTTGTCCGTTGAGAAGCGCAGTTTGACATCCATTTGAAAGACCGTCATATTCATATGAGCATGACGCGAGAAATATCGAACGACCTCAAGGCGAGCAACCGGAGCAAAAGATTCTTCAAAGTCTATTCCTCTTCACGGCGATAACCCTTAGCAACTAGGCGTGACTTGTTTTGGATGGCGTTCCTTGACATCAATTTGTTTTCCAAATCCATTTTAGACCAATGGCGTAGACCCTGTTGGTCTTTCAACCGATTCCATACTTCAAGGCGTTTGAATTGGTTGAGTTCTTCTGCATGGATTCAATCCGGTTGTCTTTTGTCATTGCGTCTTTAATGTTTTAGGCTCAGTTGGCGAGACGGTGAGTGCATAAATGCAATGTTCACCATCGTGTGAAGACGTTGTCTCGTAACGGTTGGTTGATTCGGGTTGCCAATAATGTTAGCGGAGGATGGTCTTTTGTCCATCGGTGTGTAGAGGTTGATGTTGGTATACATTGTGCGATTACGAGGATTCAAATGGTTTGTTGAAGATTCCGCGACATCAGTGCGGCGATCTCATTAGCAAACGGGTTGAAGAACGCATTTGGATCAAAATCTGCGGTGGGGTACTTCATTGAGAATATCATCGGTGGTTCATCATTGTTGGAAGCGGTGTGTTCAAGCTGTTGTGTTGGAGTCAATGGTGTAGGTGCATCTTCAACGATGGTTGTTGTAGCAGTGTATCGGTATAGGAATATTATCGGGTTGTGCGGTGAAGCAGCGGATACACACGGAGCACGTTCATCAATATCGTCCCGAGCGGAGGAGCAAATAACCTTTCCATTTGTTGTGAGTTAGGTGGGGGCTTTGTTCGGTGATGATGGGGTTGGGGAAGTTTAAGCGGTTGTGACCGGGTTCTAAGTATTATACTCGAAGCCATTTCCGTGAGTTCATCAAAATGAGCATGAATCGTTTCCATCACTGTTTTGTCGACGATTCGGATCCGGTAACCTTTAGAATTCTCACAATATCCAATAAAGACTCAATGTCGGCTTTGGCTTTGAGCTTTCAAAATCATCACGATCATTATTCGGATAGCAAAGGGATCCAAATACATGAAAGTGTTTGAGATTCGGTTTATGGTTGTGGACAAGCTCGAAAGGTGTTTTGTTGTGGCGTTTGTGATCATAGAGCGGTTTTGAGTGTAGCATGCGATGAATCGACACGCCCACAAGTGTCTGGAAGTTTAGCATTGATTAACATTGTTCTTGCGGCTTCCACTAACGTTCGGTTTCGTCTTTCAACAACTCCGTTTTGTTCGGTGTACGTGCAATAGATGTTTGATCTTGAATTCCACTTTCTCATAGAATTCACGAAGGGTTTGGTTAACAAATTCGGTTCCTTTGTGCATTCGAATTAGCTTTGGCGGTGTTGCGGGTGAACACTGTATTTTTGTGAGAAAGGTGATGATCATTTGTGGAGCTTGGTCTTTGCTACGAAGAAAGTAGACCCAAGTCCATCGTGAGTAGTCATCAACAATTACTAAGATGTAGCGTTTGCCATTGATCGTTTGCACGCGCATCGGGCCACACAAATCCATGTGAAGAAGATGAAGCACATCTTTGAGGCGTGTTCCACCTTTGAAGGAAAATGAGCACGAGTGCTTTTCCCTTGTTCACGGTGAGCAAAGGTGATCTTTTGAATCTAGGAATCGTGGGAGACCTTCAACTAGTTTGTGTCGAGCAAGGTTGGTGATGGTTTGAAAGTTTAGATGTGAGAGGCAGCGGTGCCATAGCGAGGATTTTGTTGATGTTGCCTTTGAAAGTAAGCGGATGGGAGATGAAGCAACCATGTCTTGCATAGAGATAGTGTAGAGACTAGAATTACGCGAGCGGACATAAGGTCATTTCCTTGTAGATCACGAATGAAACAAGTTTTCTCCGGAAAGCAACCTCCAAATCTCCATCACAAAACCGACCTCACGAAAGCAGTTATGACCGAGGCCTTCCACATAGTAAACCTGCTGATTTCGATGTTCCCATTGACATAATCTCCGTAGCCCATGATAGCTGCTGAAGTGATCGTTCCGAACACGCGGTGCCAATGAACTTTGCAATAAAGTTTGATAACAGTTTAAGGTTGCTGTCGTGTGTCGGGAACATCCGCTATCAACAATCGAGAGAATGATCTGTATCACTGCATTACACGGGCGACACGGATGGAATAGAAGTAGATGTGGAACCCGAAATGTTAGAGGGTTCGAAGCGGTATATGAGACATGCACACATTAATGACTTTAGGCATCCATGTAAATCCTAGTGTGTTATATATCCATTTCGCCATCTATAACTACTCTTTGCTTTAGTCTTAGTGAATGCACTAGGTGGTACTACATTCTTAGGAGGTGGCCGGAGCTACGGTGACACAATGTTTGCCTTAGAATCTAAAGAAGGCGGTCTACCAAGCACGGACTTAGAATGATTAGTGGGCCTAGAGGTATTCCGATTCTTAGGATTCCGTAAGCGAGAGATTATAGCTTTAGCAACACATTTGTCATGACAATCGAATTCATACTTTTCGACAAATAACACAAGGTGCATCGATTGAATATCAAAAGTGCTTAAAGGTTTAGCATTCGTTACATCACTATTTCTATTACATTTGCAGACGCAACATCTATAGTGGAAGCAACGTGAGTCTTATTCATAGTCCTAGGGTGTTCTTCTACTTTAGCATTCCTTATTGATCTTTTCTTAGGTCGCAACTTCCTATTCTTGATTGAGTGCTCTAGGTGTGAAGTGCGGACGTTTGGAAAAGACGCAACTATTCTGTTTCGATAGAAGGAAGCACGTTAGCAACTTGTGATTTGGCGGTAGGGATTCTAGGTGCGATTACTAAGTGTGTTGGTGCTAATCTCTTAATGATGGTTGGCGGAAGTTGTTCATACTTTCCTAACATTTCTCTTAGCTTAGAGATAGTGTGAATCAAATCTTGATTTTCCGACCGAATATTACCAGCAAAATTCATGACATCTCTAGTGTGAGCAAGATAGTGATCAAGTTCGTTTGATGCTTCATGTCGAGTCTTATTGAGTAAATCAAATATGACACCATATTCCTGTTTAACTTTTACAAGTTCTTGTTCATATTTTGAGATTTGACTTTTCAAAGACACGTTTTGATCATCCAGTTGCTCAATTTTAGGATCGAAGATTTTGCACTCAATTGAGCGATTTTCTTTTGAAAACTAAGTTGATGATTGTGAATATCTTTTCACACCAAAGAAGACGACGTTTTGCATTGTAAAGTTCGTTAAGTAATTGTTTATTTTCGACTTTTAAAGACTCGATCGAAGCACATTATCGGTATTCTCAGCAGTTACCACGAGTCAACATTATCGGAGAGATATAATCGGATGCATGTGGCAAAGAATAGAATAACACAACATTATGGATATCGGCACGAGATAACATCTTCCAAGAGTCGATCAACATCTTTTCTCAACATTTTCTTTTTGCGTTTAGTATTAGAAATAGATGTTTGGTTTTCTCGAAAACGACCTTCATCACTCAAGTTCCTTATGAAAATCCTTTTCCCAAGCTAATGCACAACTTTTCAAATTTTTAACATTTGGTAAAAGATTTTTCGAAAAATGTCTCTTTGTTCTCGCTAAAGGCGATTGAAAGTGTTGAACTTTGATTTCGAATGATGTTCTATCTCATGTTCTAAAGTTTTGAGGTCGACCATGAAAATATCAAAATATCTAAGAATTTTGCGATTTTCGGGTTTTGAGTTACTTCAGCGATTGAAGGTAAAGGACCATAAATTTGTGCATAGTGCGGTTGGGGATTAACATTAGAAGACTCGGTGTTTTGATGATAACCCTTGGTGTGTTAGTAGAATCCGTTGGTGTGTGAAAGTGACCGGTTTGAATAATTAAAGGTTTGTTGTAAACAAGCTGTTTTTAATTTTGATCGACTCTCGTCTTACGCATCTAATTCCTCTTGACGATGATATTCAACAACACTCATATGATATCATTAATTTTATATTACGCTTTGGAAACTTGAGATTTGGTTTGAATGTTTTAGTGAAAGCTTTGGTTTATGTCACCAAATTTGGTCCATATCCTTTCGGATTGGGTTTTAAAGTAAACTTTTCAATAGTCATTCTTGATTCACCATGTTTGTAAACAACAGTTTTAAACTCTTTAATTTTGTTTTGCAAGCCAATAATTTACGCAAGAAGGTCATCTACCCGATTTGTTGAATGCTTTTGTATCTTGAGCTGTTTTGACAATTTAACAACTCGACCTTAGCTTGTTGATTTTCCAAGGTGAGGCGTTAATTTGCCTTTTATGTTCATGTTTGATTGTTCTATTTCGAGACAACAAAGCATTCTTGAGCGGCTAGATCACGCATCTGTCTCTCTAAATATTTTTCGTTTTGATGAGATTTAGCAAAGCGGCTTCAAAACCTTTTCACGGTTTTCTTGAGTTTTGAAAAAGTTGAGTTGCATTTGTAAGCATTCAAAATCCTTGGTTAACGATGCATTTTGCTTTTAAGTCCTTATTTAATGCATAACATTCCTCCATTTTGATTTGATGGTCTTGAATTAACCGAGCAAAATCGGATGAGGCAACAGTTCATCTTGTTCAACGTGAGTCACAACATGATCATTCTTTAGATCCTCAAGTACAACCACGAGTCAATTTGATTATCAAAGGAAACCATAAGGTCATCTTGATCGTCAAATGTAACTACTGAGGTTAACTTGAAAATCGTCGAGGCGAGATGTAGATGACTCATTTTGAGCGATCGATCCGTGCGGATTCGGATATTGGCGGAGATATTAGTTCGAGATATGATGATGGTTTGTTCGGTACACGAGACAAGCCATCGATGTCATCACTGGGCTGTTTCACTCATGTGTAACTCTTGCATATTAGCCATCAACATAACTTGTTGCATTGGCTGCGCAAGTCCTCCATATCATCATCGAGTGCGCATCGCCATAAAGCTTTGTTCTTTGTTTGTGAGAGATCCT
Organism: Chrysanthemum lavandulifolium; assembly: GCA_022545495.1. Lineage (NCBI taxonomy): Eukaryota > Viridiplantae > Streptophyta > Magnoliopsida > Asterales > Asteraceae > Chrysanthemum > Chrysanthemum lavandulifolium. The sequence continues at coordinate 70,780,439 of CM040240.1, read as the reverse complement.
GACTTCATCCTTAAGAGCCAAAGAAGAGCCTCTTTGAAATAAGCACGCCCCTAGTCCTTGGCTTTGGGCATGCATTAGCCAGTGTCCCTTCTCATTGCGGTTGTAGCATCGAAGACCATTCAACCCATTACGAGCATTTCCTGTTCTACCACTTGAGCTCTGTTGTTATTCCTACCCATAGCATTAAACCCTTGACCACCTCCCATTTGGCGACCATAACCACGATTACGAACTTCAACTCGTCCATTGTTCTATGACTGATTTCGTGTATTGGATGAGGAGCGAATCGATTGTTGGATTTGTTTGTATAACGGCTAAAAGCATTAGCAATCATAACAAACCCTTGTTGCAATGCTTGAGCGGATCGGATTCCTCATTAGTTTGACTATGAAGTGCTTGATCATTGTTGTTGTTGTAAGGAACCAATTGATTTTGTTGAGGTTGTTGTGATTGATCGTTTGGTGTGGTGAGGCGATTGGTTGAGTTGCTTGTTGAGGAGGATAACTTTGTTGAGCATATAAGGCAAGTTGTTGATTGTCCGGATGTGTAGGTGGAGCAATTTGAGCACGGAGAATCCTTTCCGATCAACTTCCTTTTCATGAGGCTTCAAGTAATCGTACAACAATCCATATGTAGAATGATGCATATTCTTCGCAGCGGAGAAAAATGACATACTTCTCCCATTCGGGACCAAGACTACTCGGGAACTTAGTATTCACTGCAATTCTTGGCATGATGATGTTGTGTTTATCCAAATCATTGATGATGTCGAAAAACGATGATGATAGGACTCTAGTGTCTCTCGGGTTCAATCATGAAGTGTTCATAAGCCAAGTAAATTTTGGATTCCAAATCCTCGATTGAGTACCGATCCTTCCATAAGAAGGCGAATATGATCCCACATTTTACGTGCGGTCTTTTGAGCATCAACACTACGAAGAATTGGGTTTGGTAATCCTAAGAGGATATATTCCATTGCAAGTTCATACGCTTCATAGTGGAGAAGTTCTTGAGGATTCAAGTCATGTGATAGCAATGTTGGTTTGTTCATCTCTTGGTGGAATAGCGATAGGATCTCCGGGTACAATGACGATAGGCATCTCAAATGGACCTTCAAGATAACCTTCTTTAAGAACTTTCCATGTGGCTTCTTGGATCACAAAACCTAAAGAACCTTATCACCCATTGATCGTAGTTTCTGGAGTGAGCATTGGAGGTCTATCAAGTGATCCGACTTCATGAATTGATTGTTGGTGCTTAAAGCTTCACACATCTTTGCAAACCAAGTGGGTTCCTTCATAGTGTTCCTTGATGGATGTTGATTGAAATCATTTGTGTAGGGTTGAACTTGAAGACTTGGCGGTGGTTGAACCATTTGTGGTGGGGAATTGCACCAAGTTGTGGAGTATGTTGTTGATTAAATTGTTGTTGATAAATAGCTTGTTGTTGATTCCATTGTTGATGTTGTGGACTTAGTTGTTGTTGTCGTTGAGGATAAGTGTAAGGAAATAGTTAGAGTATGGTGGTTGAGACATGTTGAAAACTTGTGTTGGTAAAATGGATCTTTGTAGTCGAATGAACCTTTGTTGATGAAGTGTCCTTAGGCGTAGAAAAGACAAGAACCAAGTAGCACTTATGCGTAAAACACCAAAGTTACGCGTAACAATAAGGAGTTCTGGCGTAGGATTTAGCTTCTGGCGTAAGTAGGAAAAGCACTAAAGTTAGGCGTAGACAAAAGTTAGGCGTGAAAGTTAGGCGTAGGATTTTCTTATCGTAAGACTAGGCTTAGGCGTAGGAAAAATCTTAGGCGTAGGATTTCTGGCGTAAGCTTATCTTATGCGTAATTTTAGGGTTTTGCCCAAATGATCTTTACACTATCACGGTGCAAGAGATATCCAAAGTCGACGTATTTTCGGACTTATCCAAGTAAGAAAACACGGAATAAACCACGAAAATGAAGATCAAACCAAGGAAGCACTTACGCGTAGTTTTAGGGTTTTACTACGGCGTAGAAATGCTCGAAATTTTGATTCGTCCAAAAGTGTTTCTAAACCGGTTTTGTGTGATAAAATAGCTTCAATAACACCAAAATACACAAAAGTGTGAAACTTGATGAACCAAAGCCTCTAAAAGCGATTCTGAGTAGGATAGAACCCTCGTTAAAAACTCGATCAAAAACAACTATCCACGCATAAAGTTTGAAACTTTTGCCAAAAACAAGTATTTTAACACCTTAAAGCGTTGAAAGTACAAGAATCTTGGATTAAAAGTGTAAAAACAAGTTTTAAGCGAACCAAAGTATCAAATGTGCGTTTTAGGCGTGGGACCGAAACCTACTTCAAAAACAAACACGATTCACCCAACTAGTAGGCGATTGATACCTTTGTTAGGTCACTAGTTTTACAAACACAAGTAATATAAGAAAGAGATGAGGCGATTGAACAAGATCAAACACACACACACACAATAATAATACGGTTTAGGCGTAGGAGTATGTGAATGAAAAAACTTGAACAACCAACCTTCAAATGAAGGTTTACATAAGGTATTTATAGGAGGAAAGCTAGGGCAACACTCCTAGTTTCCATCCTTTCTTTAATGGGCTTGGGCCTAAGCTCATGGGCCTTCTACATAAGCTTAAGGCTAATAACAAACATAAAGGCCATAATAATGCTAACTATTACATATTAATTACTAACACTTGATTATGGTTTAGGAGTGATTCCAACAATATGTTGGTCAATAGGCATGGTTTTAGTTTAGCATTTGGCTGTTGATTAATATACTTGATACAAAACAAAATAGAATATAAAAAGCTATACATACATAAAACCATAAAATAGTTACATACAAATAGTTTTTAATTGTCTTATAAAAGTTGAGCATGCTAGCAAACTATCCAACAATTTATGTCAGATAAGCACAAAAACATCCAGAATTGGATCAACGCATGCTGATAATATTGTTTTTTTCACAGCGCACCTGTCAGACCAAACATAAAACAAATTATTTGTTATTAATTGACTTAGCCATGCATTAGAATAGTATACAAGGTTCACATAAGTACTTGGTTTATGATGATTTTACCTTGATGTACAATTTGTTGTTATCCACTATCTAATCCTATTTATAAATTACAGATTAAGATTTTCCTATGCTATATGCGGCCCCTGATCATAATCGAAGCAGCACATCTTAAAGGGCACTACGTAGGGACAAATCTGGTAGCTGTGGGAATGGACGAAAACAATCAAATTATACCGATTGCCACCGGAGTTTCGCAAGGTGAGAGCGGTGAATCATGGACATAGTTTTTGACAAACCTGAAAGAATCCATAGGGGAAGTTCCTAATTTGGCAATTATATCTGACAGACAGCACGAAATAGCCCTTGCATGTAAAGATGTTTTTCCAAATGCCTTTCACGGCTATTGTTGTCGCCCCATCTCATGTTAAATACACGTATGCCAAGCAATAGCCTAAAGTGTTTATACTAAAAGACGTGCAAAGCTTACACAAGGGAGGAATTTGCAAAGCTTATGTCTGAGATTCGTGCTGTACGACCGATTTCTCACAAAAAACTAGTTGCAGCAGGTATTGAAAAATGGTCGAGGGCACATTGCCCTGCAAACAGGTACAACTACATGACCTCAAACAGTGTGCAGTCGATCAATGTTTTAACAAAGGATGTGCGCAAGATCCCAATAATGATGTTGATGGAATGGTGTTATTATTAGATAGTTTAATAAGAAATAATTAAGTAGTTGTATTCATTAATGTGTCAATATGTGTAGATGTTAGATGCACTAGATGACGAACTTACAGACTGGCCGACTGCCAAAGTGAAAGACATAATGGAAAAAAGTGCAAACTGGAAGGTTTTGGGGATACTTAAGAACAAATTGTATTAAGTATACGACACAAAAAACATCATGTAGTTGATTTGGTAAAGGGTGAATGCAGTTGTCGCAAATGGCACCTTTCAGGCTTACCTTGCGGACATGTTTGTGTTGTAGGTAGATTTGCAGGCCTGACCAGTTTTAAGAAATTGGCAAAAGCTTGGTGTTAATACAAATAAGCCGTAAAAATGTTTATTTATATTTTATGATCTTCTAATGTTTTGTGGATAACAAACGTAAAATCATTTTAACGAAACAAATAAAATACGTAAACGGTTTGAGTCAATAGTTTACTAATACACTTGCACTTTTCATATAAAGCACTAAACAAGTAATAGTGTCTTTATGATTTAGTAATGCATATGTACAAAAACTAGTGTTTACATATTGGGTAGATATATACATAATTAGTATGTACTGTAATGGGTAATACAATGGGTAGAAGTTTAAGTATTTGACCCATTGACTAAATACATTGAATGTAGTTAGGTAAAACCCAAAGTCCATGACCCATACCCATGGAGCATAACCCATAACTCATTGCATGACATCATGCATAAGTCATAATGGGTATTATCCATGACCCGTTGAGCTAACCCATGACCCATGGACTAGATGCATTGCATCTACTAGATATATTGTATCTACTTGGATACCAATTGTCCAAAGTCTAGGACCCATGACCCATAACCCATGACCCATGACCCAAAACCCATGGGCAAAGAGGAGCGTCCCACGGTTCCCCCAGTTTACCCTGGATGGATCCCTCAAGTAAGGGATCCATGGAATAGTAGCTTATTTTCTTCTATAAATAGTGAGCCATTTCTTCATTTTGGGTTGCCACTCCTACACATACTTTCACATAGTATTGTAAACTTTCTAACCTCAGATCCAAAGGATCTCTCTATGTAGTTTGTGTTTGTTTTGGTGTGATTCTCTAGGTTCCTCTTAAAGGCGAGATCACCACCTCTTGAAGTCAAGCAAGCTCAAGTCCATGAGTTGCCATGCTTCATCATCATCAAGACTACTGAGGTTCTCTTGTTGATAGTTCTTTCTTCCTCCCTAGAAGTGTTGTGTCAAAGGCATTAGTGAAGGATGCCGAAAGAGTCAAGACGAAGGCATTAGTGAAAGGTGCTTAACGTCCGTGTCAAAGGCATTAGTGAAGGATGCCAAAAGAGTCAAGACGATGGCCTTAGTGAAAGGTGTTTAACGTCCGTGTCAAGGGAATTAGTGAAGGATGCAAAGGGTGTACAATTGATATGGTATATCGATGTACAAATAGAGATAGGTTGTATCCAAGGATATTGATATCCTTGATGATGTTGTAATAATGAGTGGGTCTCGTTAGGGATAGGTGTTGTGTAGTGTTGGGTAGTAGTTCCTCCTTTGTAATGGAACTCGGTATCTAGCCTTGTACTGGATAAAGTGTAGGCGACGTTGTTATAGGTGTAGTTCTACCTTGTGGAGGAACCCGGTGTCTAGCCTAGTACCGGAAAAAGAGTAGGCGACGTTGTGGAGGCTTCTCCGCCATAAGGAGTTGTGTCGTGTAGTGATTACATACTCTTGAGTAGGTGACTCGGGGAGTGGAGTAGGGCAAGGAAGGTGTCTTTGTAGCCGAACCACTATAAATACTTGTGTCGTGGTTTTGTGTTTCTTACTCTTTAGCTTTACATTACATACTTACATATCTATCTATCAACGTCCAACATACACATATAAATATATTGACATAAGTTGATCTAAATATTTAAAAAAAAGTTTTAATCAGTAAAACCATTCAACCCCTTCTAGTTTTCCACAATTGGCATTAGAGCTTCGTTACCAAGTTTCTTAAGAGTATATTGTACTTTTAAAAACTTAACACGATCTATGTATGTTTGGAAACTACAAGGAAGGAACTTCCTTAAAAACAAAAGGTCATGTTTTAAAATCATCATATTTTATAATGTTGGACAATGATAGATCTTTCTAGTATTTTTCTTGTTGAGAATTCTCCATACTTGGATTTGGGCATCCTAAGAATATCATGACGAATTTCTCTCTAAATACTTCTTTCCTTAAAAAGAATATTTAGCAAAGGATTTGGGCATCCTAAGAAGATCATGAATAATTTCTCTCTAAATACTTCTTTCCTTAAAAAATATTTAGCAAAGGTATGATCTTTAATAAATTACAAATAAATTTTTCGTTTATATTTTCTTTCTAGATAAATTAATAAGGTCATTTTTTAATTATGATTAAGTTTTAGTAGTATCATGACGCTCTCTTAATAATCACTAAAGTAGTTATCTATATTGAACTCATCATCAAGAATAGTATTCTTTGTTGATCTCTATAGACAAAACTACAAACTAGTGATAATGATACCTCGGCTATTCGAGAGCCTTGATCATCACTCCTCACATAAGGATTATTGACATTTCATCTATGTCAATAAGTATCCATGTGAAATTTCTCACATTCTGATAAAATGGGATTTTATCATAATCTTTGAAAACTTCCCAAAGAATTATGATTTATTCATAAAAAAAGGGAACCTCGTCAAATAGGACTAGTATAACCCGTCAAAACCCCAAACCATAAGTTTTAGGGTATAAACATCGAACCTAGGAAATTTAAAACTCCCAAACCAAAATTATCAAGGATCACTTAAGTGTCAAATTGTCGATATGCGGATCCTCGTGCTTGAACTATTTGGATCCCTCATACAAGGGATCCGCATCCGAAGACGAGATAAGAAAGAAATGATCACCGTGGAAGTTCCACTACCCACTTTACACTATCAAGACTCACGAACATAAACCTATTTACTGTTCACAGGAGCAAATTGATCATCTTCTTCAATCAAAACAATCTCTTGTATAAGTATAATCTTCACTACATTGTTATTTCCATTCCTTGATTCCTAGGATTATAATTTTCATCTTTAGAAGTTGAGCTCAAATGGGTTTGTCACAATTTGTTACCACATTATTTTCTAAGATAATCTAAATCAAAGAATTAACATTGTCAATACAAATTAAACTCATTCCTCGAATTCAATGAAGATGTTTTGAGCAAAATTGTGATCAATCCGATTAGGTTACTATTCACACAATTAACACCACATTGTGGTTTTGTTGTATAGGAACAATCACGCCTAGAAACCGCCAACAAGATTACCATGATACCGCCCACTACATCCCAATGTACCATCGTAAGGAAGGCCTAAGCCCGAAGGATAGGAAAGCCTTCAAGATGTTAGAAAAAAGGCTTTTCCATGAAGGCCGTGTGGTTGAACCATCATTCCTCGCAAACACCAATATTCGACAAGTCTTTGGAGGAATTAACTTTGATTGCCTCTTGGACATTAATGAGCAAATCTGTCCGGTGTTCGTGCTTGAGTTTTACAAGAAAATGAGAATCGTTCGGAATGAAGATGGTACCATTTCAATTGCCTTCATCATCAATGAGCATGAGTACACCCTCACTCTTGTAGAATTTGGAAGCATACTTCGTGTCCCATATCAAGGAGTGTGTATGTTGGATATTGGTTTTCACAAACACATAATCAAGTATACAAGGATTCGAATGAGACTTGAGTTAGAGAGATAAAGTGAAGAGAGTTGGGAACTTCTAGAGAGAGAAACAAAAGTATATTATGAAGCTCTAACCCTTTGCCTTGCTAGGAAAAGGGTTTTTATAGGTTCATACAAGACACGCCTTCTACAGGGTGTGGATCAGGCATACAGTGGGTAAAGACCCGTCCGTCCTCCACGGTGTTACTAACACTAAATGACTACGACCACGAGCTTTCTAACGAATACATATACTTGAGGTGACCGACTCTTTAACTCCTGGATTTTATAAATCTTAACAATCTCCCTCTAAGGGAGGTCACCTCAATTACATCAATTACAAACAGATATTACATTTTGGATTCTTGATTAAGTTCTTTGCTCTGTAGCCCGTAGTCTTTTATTCTTCATGTTCCGCATGTTTGAAACACAATCGTGTATTGCTTAATAGAAAGAATATTTCAATACAAAGAAGGTTTTATAAAGAAAATCAATTTTCAAACATAAATACCCTTTAATTTTGAAAAATTAATACGATCGATGTCTTTGTGAAAAGTGTTTTGAGCACTGTGACCGGTTTTCAAAGGTATCCGTCAATCCATTTCACGAACCAGATTGATTCAAGTGTGAATCGCCCATTGTTTACATCCGGTTGTCACATGATTGATCTATTGGATAGATCTCACATGCCAACCACTAAGAGCGTGTTTGATGTTGGCTCTAGAAGGCTTTCCATCTTCATCGTGAATATTTTTACATATTACTCGGATGTTCTGGCAATACCACAAGGATAATGCGTAGGACTCTTAACATATATTCTCACATTCCACATTGTGTGAAACTGTGAGACTTCATTAATTGTGTCCTAATGAGATTTATTGATGATCTCTTGGCTCTAGACTAAAAAGTGCACATTTGGTTTCCTATACCGGAGACTGGAGAGAGGGTCTCCTTCTTCAATATCAACAATCTCTAAGAGAAAGTTGATAGATTATGTAGGTTCCCCGTGAGAATGAAACAAATCCTTTTATGAGAATTTGAGTGGCCTGGGAAGTTTGGTGCAGTGCGTCACTGTGTCCATGACGTCTTGTCTTCAATACCAATGTTACCTTAGTAACCACCAGTAGCATATGAATTGAACCCGGTTTCTGCCCTAAGGTTGAATTAATGGAGGGCTATTTATTTTCACCCTTTTCATATTCAATTCTTTTTCATTCTTCAACCCCTTCAGTGCTTACCGAGACTTCATTACTAGAACCTTGTTGGGTTTGTTCCAGTTCTAGCTCTATCTCAGTCCGCACTCTTCCCATATTCTCTTTTTTCTCCTTTTTAATCATACCTATGGACTTCTACACTATCTAGTGGATTGTCCCAGGGTATATCCCTCCCACTCTGGCAGGATCGTGGGAATGAATACCTAACCTAACCATCCTTATAACTCTATGCATAAAATAAATTGGTCGGTCTTTTGGTATAGTTTATTCAGCCTCGAAACCAATTGAAAACCATTTGAAAAATCAATCAAGGTACTTGTGATATAAAGTCAAAGTATTTTGTACCTTAATTGTTTTTGATATTTAAGAAATGCTCCCCCCGAACACGTGGTTCAAGTATTAGAAATTATTTTAGCACATGGAGGAAAGAGAACTTTTGAAACCTTAGATTGAGACTGAAAGATCCAATCTTTGATTAACATTTTCTAAAATGATCATCATTACTTCCCGATCAAATATTGTATTTTAAATATTTTGGATGAAGAAGTTTGAGAAGGATGAGGTTTTCATTTGATTGCTCCCCCTTAATATGTGCATCGATATTCGAAAGCATTTTTCACATATTACAGGGAACCTGCACTTTTAGACAAATCAATCACGATTCAATACCTTTTGGTTTAAGATAAATGCTCCCCCTTAACATGTGCAAGAAAAATTTGAAATCATTTGGCACATGTAGGGAGGAGGGCTTGTTGTTATGTTTCTAAAACCACTTATCGAATTATCAGTTTATATCCAATTTAAATCACAAATTCTCCCCCGATCACAATTTTCAAACCCTTTGAGATTTGTGATCTCAATTGATTTAAATTATTTTTGAAAGCTTTTAGAAGAGAAGTGTGACCTGCTTTTAAAACATTTAACTGATAAGGATTAGATTTAGATACTTTAAACTCCAAGAATCAAACATGTTTAGATATTTTATGAAAACACAACATTAGCCTTGGTCTGGATCCAATTGTACAAAAATATTCCTTTTGATTATCCAAATGTAGACCTCGCTCGTTTACGTGCCAATTATTTGAAAAATAACCTTTTTGTTTTGATTGAAATCATTCTCCCCCTCAATCAATGACCAAAGTTATTTATTGATTGATAGAGAGTTTGACAAATGATAAGTCCACATGATTTTCAAAATTAAGTCTTAGTTATTTTTACAAATATTTAGTTTTCATAGATGACAAATATTTTTCAGAAGAATATTTAGAAGGAAAAATATTTATGAGTAAACATTTGTCTTTTAGATGACAAATTTTCCTTATGAACTTATGTTTTTAGAATAAGATCATGATGTTTCAAAATTAAATCAAGCATTGCTCTGTTCTTTCTTTTAAAACGGGTTACTACCGAAATGACAAAACACCATCATTTTTATCCATCTTTTTTTTTTTTTTTTTTTTTTTTTTTTAAGTAAATAAAATATATTACAACCGATCAATTTCATCTAAAGACCCGTGCAATTATTTGAATGACATATCTAAGTCCGTAGATGTTATCAAAACCGGATATCGTGATATATATAAAAACAATATTTTGGACTTTTCAAAATTTTTGATTTTTATGGCTTTTGAAATTTTATATTTTCTATTTTCTTTTTGTTATATATATATTATATATATATATATATATATATATATATATATATATATATATATATATATATATATATATATATATATATATATATATATATATATATATATATGATAAAATATTATAAAGAATAGATGAAGATATACCTTTACTCCTCTTCTTCCTCTTGAAGGCGTTTGAGTGTCTCGGGTAGTAGACTCTTTAGCCCGAGTCATGGAAGAATAAACTCAAAACGTTCTCTAGGAAGATCTTTAGTGAAGATGTCTGCCAGCTGATATTCAGTCCTTACAAAGTGTAGTTCAACCACACCTTTCTCCACTTGTTCTGTTGGGAATTATAAGTTTGAGTTGATAAGACAAAAAGAATGAAACAAGAGGGACTTAATGTGACAAGAAGGAAACCTACAAAAAGATGGAAGGACTTGCTTGCAAAAGAAGTTTTATTTATTAGTCCTTATCCTCTAGTATATAAAGAGGACATAGGTGTAGGTTTTAATTAAGTCTTCCATAATGTAGACGTCTAGTAAAGGTGTGTGTGTGTCCTAGGCGTATAGTATTGTAAACGCCTAGGTTATTAGTTTAGTTAGTAGACGTGTTCCTATAAACATCTAAGATTAGTTAGTGTTAGTGAATGAAAACCTTGTTCAATAACAAAGTATTGTTTTGATTATTCATTTGCTTATTATCTTTGCTATTGATCCTAGCCGAGCTTATAAGCGATCTTATCAATTGGTATCGAGCGGGAGCTCTTGATATAAGGGATCTACAAGGTTTTTCAAGAAAAGGTAAAAATTCAAGTTGTTTTCAATTTTCGTATCTTTCTACAAACCTTGTTTTGAAACAGCGATAACTTTTCGTTAACGTTGGATCTTGACGAAATTTTGGTGGACATTCTCTATATGATGATCTAACTTTTCACGAAGGATCTTGATCTGCGCTTTCGATAAAAGATATAAGGCGTCGAAGTTGGCTGCTGAAGGGTTTTTCAGAAAATCGTTTTTTAGGGTTTGTGCTTAAATAATTCTATTATTACTTCATCATTCTTCAATGATTGATCATTAATGGTTAAGGAGCTAATTTGGCATGTGGTGCTTTCATGAATGATTGATCAAATACCTCGTACTTGTTTATTCAAATGGTCGGTTATTATTGATTGGATACTTTTTGCGTAGCTACTGATTCTATAAATTTAATCAAGTGTATTGAGGCCTACCAATCTATTGAAAATACATTATGTTGCATGCATGCTTGAAGAATTCAAGATTAAGATTTGTTTGAAGGTGTACCTTTACACCTTTAAGGCTTTAACGATTACTTATGTATTGGCATGATAGATATTTTTTTGATGCAACCTTGTTGGAATAAATGAGCGTTATATAACATTTTGGTGCAACATTTTTGGGATGTTTGATTCTAATTTGATCTGCTTGTTGATTGGTTTGGTTTGAGGGTCAAATAGAATGATGTTGTTCTTGCTATTAAGAGTTGAGAAGTAACAAAGGAAGAGATGCAATGGAGTACACATGATAGTGGCAAATTACTCTTGTTAAAACAAAGTCTTGCTCACGAGTTTTCAAAATCTTGATTGAGGTTACAAAATCTTGCTACCCTTTCTTGAAATCTTGCTCCTTGTCCAGTCTTGCTCAAGGTCTTGTTTGTTGAGCGTAGTTGTTGATGGTATAATATGGAAAAGCTTCGTCGAATATGGTCGATCAGTTTTAATCAAAGTACTGCCTTGCATACTTCATATAAGTCATTGGAGTTGCGTTTGTATTCTGATTGGTGACATGCGAGAAGAGGTATTGATTGATCATGAATCTTTATTATGGGATTGTATGCATGAGAGGTTTTCGGTGTCGAAGTAGTGCATGGTCCCCTAAGCTTGTGATTGGATGATCCTCATACTTATAATTAATGGGTCGGTGCCTTATATGATTTTTACTATTGGAGTTATATGCATAAGAAGACATAGAGCCATGGTGTATAATCTGTTATAGTGTTCGTTGATTGGAGAATGGTTACGGGGTAATATTATTATGGGATGGACATATATGAAACGTGATAGTGACGTATTAGCTATTATATACAGGAACATATGATGGTTAATGAACTTCTATATACATGCATGGTATGGTTATAAATATAAGTTCATATGGAATTATACTATTTTGATTATATGGCATGCACATGGTATGAGGCACATGGATCATTTTATTGGATCTCATTGAATTTTTTGAGAGAACAAAAGCGTTGTCCGAGATAAATTGTTTCCACTACTAGTTTTGATCGATATCGGATAAAGCGTATGTTTGGTTCTAGTATGGTTACGAATTTGAGGGAAGTTGGATGGTTTGAAGGATATCGAATGACATACATAGAAGAGTTGGTTCACACACAAGGACTTTGGATTTTGTTCTTAAAAGATTTTAAAAGCTCGAAGTTGATTTTATTGAAGAATTGATTCTGAAGAGGATTATTTATCACTTATTTGAAGGTGAAGTGGAATTACTTGGTTTGTGTTCTTATCATCTAGCTTGTTGAATCTAGCAATGTGTGATTTTTCTTATGATGCTCTATCACGCATTGTCTATCACTTAAAGGAGTTACATTGTAGTGCTCGATGTCTCATACTAGTTGAGGATTTTGTCAAGGGATTGCGGTCTACTTATATTTGGTGGATATAAGTATGGAGTTCCGTGGATAGTACAAGATTTAAGACACAAGTTTGGGAAATTCTACTTCTTCATCAAATTCGTTATACTCGGTTTTCTTCACAAGTAATCATTACATAAAGCCTCTGATTTGAAGAATCAAGAAGATGGTTATCATATGGGTTTCGGGGAAGCTTATTGTTAAATGTTTAACCATCTACATGCATCACTCAAGGGAAGTGTTTGATTTTTACTCGTTGATCATTATTACTACGCTAGTTAGAGTTTTCTCTTGTTTTGGATCCATTTTCTTATGATGCTTAATGGTGGGCGATTTGAAGCATTGGAAGTCTTAGATTGGAAGTATGATATTGGTTCGTGGTGGTCAAGATCATTATTTGCATATGTTCGCTATTTGGATAATAACAAAAGGGAAGAGATGTTTGAGTGGCATGGCATGGATTAAGGGAAGACAAAGGAAGACATACTTGTTTCATTCATGGTGAGATCTCGATCTCAATTTCTCTACCGTCTAGGAAGTTCGTTCAAGAATGGTTTTGTCATTATCAACTAGGGAAGATTGTTGGGAATTATACATTTGAGTTGATAAGACAAAAAGAATGAAACAAGAGGGACTTAATGTGACAAGAAGGAAACCTACAAAAAGATGGAAGGACTTGCTTGCAAAAGAAGTTTTATTTATTAGTCCTTATCCTCTAGTATATAAAGAGGACATAGGTGTAGGTTTTAATTAAGTCTTCCATAATGTAGACGTCTAGTAAAGGTGTGTGTGTGTCCTAGGCGTATAGTATTGTAAGCGCCTAGGTTATTAGTTTAGTTAGTAGGCGTGTTCTATAAGCGTCTAAGATTAGTTAGTGTTAGTGAATGAAAATCTTGTTCAATAACAAAGTATTGTTTTGATTATTCCGGCTTATTATCTTTGTTATTGATCCCTAGCCGAGCTTATAAATGATCTTATTAATTGGTATCGGGCGGGGAGCTCTTGATATAGGGATCTACAAGGTTTTCGAAGAAAAGGTAAAATTCAGTCGTTTTCAATTTTCGTATCTTTCTACTGACCTTGTTTGAAACAACGATAACTTTTACGTTAACCGTTGGATCTTGACGAAATTTTTGGTGGACATTCTCTATATGACAATCTAACTTTTCACCGAAGGGATCTTCGATCTGAGCTTTCAGTAAAAAGATATAAGGCGTCGAAGTTGGCAGCTGAAGGGTTTTTCAGAAAATCGTTTTTTTAGGGTTTGTGCTTAAATAATTCTATTATTACTTCATCATTCTTCAATGATTGATCATTAATGGTTAAGGAGCTAATTTGGCATGTGGTGCTTTCATGAATGATTGATCAAATACCTAATACTTGTTTATCCAAATGGTGGTTATTATTGATTGGATACTTTTGCGTAGCTACTGATTCTATAAATTTAATCAAGTGTATTGAGGCCTACCAATCTATTGAAAATACGTTATGTTGCATGCATGCTTGAAGAATTCAAGATTAAGATTTGTTTGAAGGTGGACCTTTACACCTTTAAGGCTTTAACGATTACTTATGTATTGGCATGATAGATATTTTTTTGATGCAACCTTGTTGGAATAAATGAGCAGTGTATAACATTTTTGGTGCAACGTTTTTGGGATGTTTGATTCTAATTTGATCTGCTGTTGATTGGCTGGTTTGAGGGTCAAATAGAATGATGTTGTTCTTGCTATTAAGAGTTGAGAAAGTAACAAAGGAAGAGATGCAATGGAGTACACATGATAGTGGCAAATTACTCTTGTTAAAACAAATCTTGCTCAGAGTTTTCAAAGTCTTGATCGAGGTTACAAAGTCTGCTACCCTTTCTTGAAATCTTGCTCCTTGTCGAACCTTGCTCCAAAGTCTTGTTTGTTGAGCGTAGTTGTTGATGGTATAATATGGAAAAGCTTCGTCGAATATGGTCGATCGGTTTTAATCAAAATCTTGCCTTGCCGCTCACATAAATCATTGGAGTTGCGTTTGTATTACGATTGGTGACATGCGAGAAGAGGTATTGATTGATCATGAATCTTTATTATGGGATTGTATGCATGAGAGGTTTCGATGTCAGTAGTGCATGGTCCCCAAGCTTGTGATTGGATGATCCTCATACTTATAATTAATGGGTCGATTGCCTTATATGATTTTACTATTGGAGTTATATGCATAAGAAGACATAGAGCCATGGTGTATAATCTGTTATAGTGTTCGTTGATTGGAGAATGGTTACGGGGTAATATTATTATGGGATGGACATATATGAAACGTGATAGTGACGTATTAGCTATTATATACAGGAACATATGATGGTTAATGAACTTCTATATACATGCATGGTATGGTTATAAATATAAGTTCATATGGAATTATACTATTTTGATTATATGGCATGCACATGGTATGAGGCACATGGATCATTTTATTGGATCTCGAATGAATTTTTTTTGAGAGAACAAAAGCGTTGTCCGAGATAAATTATTTCCACTACTAGTTTTGATCGATATCGGATAAAGCGTATGTTTTGGTTCTAGTATGGTTCTGAATTTGAGGGGAAGTTCAGATGGTTTGAAGGATATCGAATGACATACATAGAAGAGTTGGTTCACACACACAAGGACTTTGGATTTTTGTTCTTAAAAGATTTTAAAAAGCTCGAAGTTGATTTTATTGAAGAATTGATTACGAAGAGGATTATTTATCACTTATTTGAAGGTGAAGTGGAATTACTTGGTTTGTGTTCTTATCATCTAGCTTGTTGAATCTAGCAATGTGTGATTTTTCTTATGATGCTCTATGCACACATTGTCTATCACTTAAAGGAGTTACATTGTAGTGCTCAGTGTCTCATACTAGTTGAGGATTTTTGTCAAGGGATTGCGGTCTACTTATATTTGGTGGATATAAGTATGGAGTTCCGTGGATAGTACAAGATTTAAGACACAAGTTTGGGAAATTCTACTTCTTCATCAAATTTGTTATACTCGGTTTTCTTCACAAGTAATCATTACATAAAGCCTACAGATTTAAAGAATCAAGAAGATGGTTATCATATGGGTTTCAGGGGAAGCTTATTGTTAAATGTTTAACCATCTACATGCATCACTCAAGGAAGTGTTTGATTTTTACTCATGTTGATCATTATTACTACGCTAGTTAGAGTTTTCTCTGTTTTGGATCCATTTTCTTATGATGCTTAATGGTGGGCGATTTGAAGCATTGGAAGTCTTAGATTGGAAGTATGATATTGGTTCGTGGTGGTCAAGATCATTATTTGCATATGTTCCCTATTTGGATAATAACAAAAGGGAAGAGATGTTTGAGTGGCATGGCATGGATTAAGGGAAGACAAAGGAAGACATACTTGTTTCATTCATGGTGAGATCTCGATCTCAATTTCTCTACTTCGTCTAGGGAAGTTCGTTCAAGAATGGTTTTGTCATTATCAACTAGGGGAAGATTGTTGGGAATTATATGTTTGAGTTGATAAGACAAAAAGAATGAAACAAGAGGGACTTAATGTGACAAGAAGGAAACCTACAAAAAGATAGAAGGACTTGCTTGAAAAAGAAGTTTTATTTATTAGTCCTTATCCTCTAGTATATAAAGAGGACATAGGTGTAGGTTTTAATTAAGTCTTCCATAATGTAGACGTCTAGTAAAGGTGTGTGTGTGTCCTAGGCGTATAGTATTGTAAACGCCTAGGTTATTAGTTTAGTTAGTAGACGTGTTCCTATAAACGTCTAAGATTAGTTAGTGTTAGTGAATGAAAACCTTGTTCAATAACAAAGTATTGTTTTGATTATTCCGCTGCTTATTATCTTTGTTATTGATCCCTAGCCGACCTTATAAACGATCTTATCAATTGGTATCAGAGCGGGGAGCTCTTGATATAGGGATCTACAAGGTTTTTCGAAGAAAAAGGTAAAAATTCGAAGCTGTTTTCAATTTTCGTATCTTTCTACAGCACTGTTTTGAAACAGCGATAACTTTTTCGTTAACCGTTGGATCTTGACGAAATTTTGGGTGGACATTCTCTATATGACAATCTAACTTTTCACCGAAGGGATCTTCGATCTGAGCTTTCAGTAAAAAGATATAAGGCGTCAAGTTGGGTCTTTGAAGGGTTTTAGGAAAATCGTTTTTTTAGGGTTTGTGCTTAAATAATTCTATTATTACTTCATCATTCTTCAATGATTGATCATTAATGGTTAAGGAGCTAATTTGGCATGTGGTTCTTTCATGAATGATTGATCAAATACCTAAATACTTGTTTATTCAAATGGTCGGTTATTATTGATTGGATACTTTTTGCGTAGCTACTGATTCTATAAATTTAATCAAGTGTATTGAGGCCTACCAATCTATTGAAAATACGTTATGTTGCATGCATGCTTGAAGAATTCAAGATTAAGATTTGTTTGAAGGTGGACCTTTACACCTTTAAGGCTTTAACGATTACTTATGTATTGGCAGGATAGATATTTTTTTGATGCAACCTTGTTGGAATAAATGAGCAGTGTATAACATTTTTGGTGCAACGTTTTTGGGATGTTTGATTCTAATTTGATCTGCTGTTGATTGGCTGGTTTGAGGGTCAAATAGAATGATGTTGTTCTTGCTATTAAGAGTTGAGAAAGTAACAAAGGAAGAGATGCAATGGAGTACACATGATAGTGGCAAATTACTACTGTTAAAAACAAAATACTGCTCTGAGTTTTTCAAAGTACTGATCGAGGTTACAAAATCATCGCTACCCTTTCTTGAAAGTCTTGCTCCTTGTCGAGCCTTTGCTCCAAGGTCTTGTTTGTTGAGCGTAGTTGTTGATGGTATAATCGGAAAAGCTTAGTCGAATATGGTCGATCGGTTTTAATCAAAATCTTGCCTTGCATACTTCGCATAAGTGATGTCGAATGTCAATGTGCTTTGCTCTTGAATGTTGAACATTGTTGTAGCGAGAGAGCAATGGCACTTCATTATCACATGCGGAGGAACTTTGTTGAATACAAAGCAATAGTCGGATAATTGAGATCTCATCCATAGGATTTGAGCACAAAAGATGACATGGCTATGTATTCCGCCTCTGTAGAGGATATAGGCGTACTCATTTGTTTTTGAAGACCGACACTAACTTATCTCCCAAGAATTGAGCACCACGGCGTGCCGACGTGTATCTTGACACCCAACATGGTGCATCGCATATGCCATTAGTGACATATCGGTGTCCTTCGGATACAAAGTCCCATGTTAATGGTTCTTTGGAGATACCGAAGACCCGTTAACCGCTTCAAGGTACTTTTGGTAGGCCTAGCACGGTATCTAGCACACATGCATCAATGACAGAATATCGGTCTCTTGGTGTGAGGTACATCAAGGATCAATCATACTTGATATTTCGTTTGATCAACCATGATCCCCGAGTGGTCCTCATCCGTTTGTGCGCTCCACCATGGGAGTGTCAACGGTCACAAGAATCAAATCCAAATTTCTTTAAAATTTCATTTGCATATTTAGATTGATTAATAAAAATGCCTCCGGGACTTTGTGAAATTTGTAATCCCAAGAAAAATGACATTTGTCCCATCATATACATTTGAAATTTGGAGCCCATCTCCTTTGAAAATCTGTCACATTCATTAGGGTCGGACGAGGCAAAAATAATATCATCAACATAAATTTGAACATGAATTAAGTGTTTGCCTGACTTTCTAGTGAACAATGTGGGATCAACTGCTCCTTTGCTGAATCTATTAGTCAATAGAAACTTTGACAGTGTATCATACCATGCCCTTGGAGCTTGCTTCAAACCGTAAAGAGCCTTCTTCAAGCGATAAACATGGGTAGGATGCTCGGATTCACAAAACCTTCAGGTTGGTAGACGTAAACTACTTCTTTGAGGTCTCCATTAAGAAAAGGTCTTTACATCCATCGATAAACCACCATGTTCTTCTTTGGAGGCATTAGCCGGAAGATTACGATAGCCTTAATTAGGTGCAACGGAGCAAATGATTCCTCAAAGTCAATACCCTCCTCTTGTCGGTATCCTTTAGCCACTAGCCTTTCCTTATTCTTCAGTACATCACCGTGCTCATCAAGCTTTACTTTAAAGATCCACTTGAGAGCAATAATCATAGCACAATCTAGAGCAGGTACTAATTCCCATACATCAAGACGATCAAACTCATGGATCTCTTCTTGCATAGCACTAAACCAGCTATCCTCATACATTGATGTTTTGACATCTTTAGGTTCGATCTTTGATAATACAGAATTGAAGAAACACCATAAGGCATCAGTGGCAAGTTGTTTACGAGTGGATACAGGGCGAGAGGGATTCCCAATGATGTTGTTCAATGGATGATCATGTGTCCATTTTCTGAGATGTTCATGTGGTTGATGATGAGGAACTGATGTAGTAGAATTTGGAACCCTTGATGAAGATGGTTCAGGTGTTGGTTCAGGGGCAAATATATTTTCAAATGGAGCATCTTATGGAGTAGCAAAAGGGTTATCTCCATCATAACTACCAGCTGCATTTCCATGATGTACGTCAGAAGATTGAGAATTTGAAGATGATGATGGATGATCAGCAACTGGTGCTTCTTGAGATAGTGATATTGAGACAGATGGATTATTTGTGTTGATTGGATTAGAAGCCGCCACAGTTGGTGACACAAAATTGTCATTAGTAAGAGGTTCATAGTATTCGTCAAACATCGGATCAAACAATTTCTTCAATTCTTTCCGATGGAGTTACACAAGGCTGCGGGGTTTGATTCGTACAAGAGAGGCGATGGGACTACTTGACAAAAGTTGAGGTGAGGTCGAGCTGGATTGTCACGGGCCGTATGCTCGAACATGACTCATCGAGCGTGGCGTGAATAGATTCCAAGATGTCTCGGGTTCTTTTATTGTAGATTGATAACCCTTCCGATTTGGTGCATAACCAACGAAAATTCCAATGTCCGCCTTTAGCTTTCAATTTACCCAAATCTTGACCTTCATTAGTAGGATAGCATAAGGCACCGAACACACGTAGAAATGACATATCCAGTTTTCGGTTGTGGACTAGTTCGTAAGGAGTTTTTCCATGAGTGGTATGAATAAGGGAGCATTTTTGGGTTTAGCATGCAGTGGCAATGGCTTCTGCCCAGAGAAACATTGGAACCTTTGAATAAATCAGCATAGTCCTTGCAGCTTCTACTAGAGTTCGATTTCGTCTTTCAACTACACCGTTCTATTGAGGAGTGCGTGAAACACTTATTTGATGGTGATTCCAATGCTTTCGTAAAATTGACTTAGTTCTTTGTTTACAAACTCGGTTCCACCATCATTAGGATAATTACATTGTTTTGTTAAGTTGAACCTATAGCTGTTTAATAAGTTTGATGATGATGTATGAAGTTTCATCCTTTGACATCAAAAACTTAACGATATACAGATAACAATATACCAAATCATTACTCAACGACAAACTGCGGATGAGACTCGTTTCAAGCTTCTTAGTCATATCTATTTTTTAACCGCTCTTAATCATATCTGGTACTTATTTAATTTGCGTTGTTAACTAAGGCACAATATTGATAACGTGAAATCATGGCACTTCGTTATGTAAAACAAATATAGGAGCAATGCATAAACACATTCTTGACTTTCCTCTCATTTAAAAAGTCCAATCTTTGTTCTAACCATGGAGCGGACCTTAGCGGAAATCGGGAAGGCCACGGCCCTCCCAAAACTTTGAAGTTTTACTGCTGAATGAAAATATAACTTTGGTCGTCCCAAATTAGCGATATAGCACTCGCCCCCCCCCAATAATTTCACTAAGTTTCATCTATGGTTCGATCTAACCATGAAAAATATATTCATGGTGAGATGAGATCTCACGCGTCTTCTCGTTCTAGTGATGGTGGGTAGTAGAAAACTATAATTGTAGCATCATTATTGCTACTCGGTCCATGACTTACTTCCAATTTAGCTCGATGCGATATCATCATTTTCTCCAAGGTGTTCACGATGTTTTACTTTATCGTGATTAGAATTTATCGTCGATTGTGATTTCTAGTAGAAAAGGAGATGGTTAATGACACGCACTTGTTTTCGGATCCACTGCTATTTTTTAGTTTCAAGAGTTAAGGTCTTGTTAAGCCGACGTTGCCAAGAGAAGAAGATGAAGTGGAATATAATACAGTCAAATTATTGAAGAGACAATCAAGTAATATACAAATGGGTGTAGAATGGTAAAAATATTGTCTTTTGTCGTGTGCAAAGTAAAACTAACCGTGTACATCCTTCTAAAATGTGTAAGCCGGTAACTAAATAAAAGTTTTGTCCAGTTGAAGTCCTCAACTCCTTTTTTTTACAACGATTGTTATAAATATCTCAAAATTTTTACACCACAAATCTCTCATATGTCTTAAGCAAGACTTGAACCCATAACCGATTGGAAAATTTCTCATACAACATGGATACCATTGAAACACAAGCCCTTTCGGTTCCTCCTTAAGTATTGTTTGTCAAAGTTGCAATGCTATAAAACAAGCAATGACGTCGTATAATTGAAGGCGGCTTACATCATATTAACTACTTGACCAATGACAACAAGCAATGACGTCGTATACATGTAACAACCTTGCCAAAAAAAATAAAAATAAATTCATGGAGCGTTTTCGTTGCCGAAAATTAAAACATTTGTTATATAGGTATATTATGAATCTTGATCACTTCTAGTGTTAGTTATATGTAGCAATTCACAAGGACGTATACATGTGAAATGGGCTTGAAGAAGGTCCATAATAAATACGCATTAGCTGTCTTATCTGTTCTCAATCATATGTCAAGAACCTAATATTTGATTATTGTGTACTAGCTCTGGTTTGGCATAATTTCGAAACTACATTTTGATTGATTATTTGGATGTTGACACCATGTAATACAACAAAAGTTGAGTCGTACAACCACTTAATTATGCATAACCGAATGTAAAAACATAATTATTCATATTAAAAGGATGAGGCATAAAAAACCAATGTAATTCATCTGGTATCTGAGTTGAGTACGTGAACTTAAGGGTTGGATCATTGTATGTCATAAAATTTCAAATACGTACACTTTGATGATACCCCAAAATGCGATATGTGCCATTGTTTATGTGATGCATCACTGGAAAACTTTTTGAATGCTTGTAACACTCGGTGAAACAATTTTTTTGTTCATGTACTTAGATCGGACAAAAATCATATTACATTGCTATATTATTATAGCTTAAACACTTTATTTTATGTATAGAATACTACAACAAGCATCCTTTGTGTACTCATCCTTATTGCTACTCGGTGAAAAATATATTCATGAAAAATATATTCATGGTGAGATGAGATCTCACGCGTCTTCTCGTTCTAGTGATGGTGGGTAGTAGAAAACTATAATTGTAGCATCATTATTGCTACTCGGTCCATGACTTCCTTCCAATTTAGCTCGGTACGATATCATCATTTTCTCCAAGGTGTTCACGATGTTTTACTTTATCGTGATTAGGGTACATACGTACGATTGTGATTTCTAGTAGAAAAGGGAGATGGTTAATGACACGCACTTGTTTCGGATCCACTGTTATTTTTTAGTTTCAAGAGTTAAGGTCTTGTTAAGCCGACGTTGCCAAGAGAAGAAGATGAACTGGAATATAATACAGTCAAATTATTGAAGAGACAATATAATCCCACTTAAACCTCAAATAAATAATAAAGAATTCTCGCAGTAGTCACATCTTACGGTTAAATTCCCAAATCTAGCATTTGTTAACGGTTTAAATGAACTTGATAATGGTTTCCCAATCTTGTCAAAAATTGTATCCTCGTGAAAATATACCATACCAAAATATTACCACTCACTTCCAATGTTAAAAAATTTGTATCCAGTATGTTAATACAAATAAGCCGTAAAAACGTTTATTTATATTTTACGATCTTTTAATGTTTTGTCGATAACAAACGTAAAATCATTTTAACGAAACAAATAAAATACATAAATGGTTTGAATTAATAGTTTCTAACATATTCACATTTTCTCATAAAACACTAAAACAAGTATATGTGATTTTATGATTTAATATTACATATGTACAACAACTAGTGTTTACATATTTGGGTAAAATATACACATAACTAGTATGTAGTATATTGGGTAATATAAATGGGTAGAAACTTAAGTATCATAACCCATTGGGCAAATACATTGAATGTAGTTGGGTACAACCCAAAGCCCATGAACCATGGAGCTTGACCCATAACCCATTGCATGACATCATGCTTATATCATACATGGATAATATCCATAACCCATGGTTTTGACCCATACCCATGTGACTAGGTGCATTGCACTCAAGAGATACATTGTATCTAGCTAAAGACCCATGGCTCAACCCATGACCCATAACCAAAATACCCATGGGTAAAGAGGGCGTCCATGGATCCCTAGCTACGCTAGACGGATCCTGTGGAAGGGATCCGTGGGATCCGAGAACGAGAGAATTTTCCTCTATAAATAGTGAGCCATTTCTTCATTGTTTCTCACCCTTTCTAACATACTTTCCCCTAGAGTTGAAAACTCTCTAACATCAGATCCAAGAGATCTATGTTTGTAGTTTTGTTTTTGTGTGATCTTCTAGGTTCCTCTTAAAGGCAAGATCACCACCTTTGAAGTCGAGCAAGCTCAATTCCCTGACTTGCCATGCTTCCTCATCATCAAGACTACTGAAGTCTTCTTGTTGATGATTGTTTTTCTTTTCCTAAGAAGTGTTGAAGACATTTGTGAAAGGTGTCTCAAGTGTCAAGACAAAGATATTAGTGAAGGGTATATATCGTCCATACCATAAGCACTTGTGGTAGGTGCTTAGAAGTCAAGAATAGCAGCATTATTGAAGGGTGCTTAGAAGTCAAGACACAAGACATTAGTGAAGGGTGTCTTGAAGATCTAGTTGAAGGCATTAGTGAAAGGTGCCTTAGATGTACATTCGATATGGTGTGTTTCGATGTACAAGATAGATTAGTACTAGATCCAAGGATATTGATATCCTTGATGATGTAGTAAAAATGAGTGGATCTCTTTTGGGATTAGTCGTTGGTGTAGTATTGGGTAGTAGTTCCTCCATTGCAATGGAACTAGGTGCTTAGCCTAGTACCTAATAAAGGGTAGGCGACGTTGTGTAGGTGTGGTTCACCTTGGTGTGTAAGAACTAGGTACTTAGCCTAGTACCTTATAAAGGGTAGGCGACGTTGTGTAGGTGTGGTTCATCTTGGAGTGAAAGAACCGGTGGTTAGCCTAGCACCGGAAAAAGGGTAGGCGACGTTGTGAGGCTTCTCGCCATAAGGAGATTGGTGTAGTGATTACGAACTCGAGTAGGTGACTCGAGGGTGGAGTAGGGCAAGGAAGGTGTCCTTGTGGCGAACCACTATAAATAATCGCGTTGTGGTTTTGTGCTTCTTACTCTTATCTTTTCATTACATACCTATATATGTTTGTTTATCAACATCCAACACACACATCCAAGTAGATTGACATAAGTCGATCTAAATAATTTAAAAGGAAGTTTTAATTGGCAAAACTATTCAACCCCCATTCTAGTTGTCCACACAGTATTTTCTTTAACAAAAAATATATGGATAACACATTTGTAAGTTCAATATTAACTTATTGAGTGACTAACATTTTGCAGCACACAGCCCATTTCTTAAACAAAATTCGGATCCATTATATACCAAGCCCAATATATCACAAGCCCTAATATCCTGGGTATAAAGAAGAGATATCCTTTAACCCTAAACTCATTTACTTAACCTAAATTAACACACAAGTAGACACCACATCCTCTCAACCCTAACTGTTAAATCAATCCGCCCCCATCTCATTAGGTGCATCTCATTTCAATCAACTTCTCGTCACTTAATCAATAAACCCCATGATTATTACAATCAACGAACACCTTGATTGCTTATCCGATCCAAAACATATTGCAACATCAAAACGATGAACCCCTTGAATATTTGAATAAAAGATTCGGCTTAGAGGGTTCTTCACAGGTAGGATTTGTTTAGTTGTCGTAAATATTGTTTTGAATTTTTAGCGAATCAAATATTGAATGACAACAAGTTTGTTGTGGTTCAATTTTAATGGGATTCAGATAGTAATTGAAGCTTAGCTTCGCAGACATAGATCGATGACGGTTAATTTCTCTCTTGGTCCATGTCTTTTTTTTTACATGACTTGGTCCATGTCTTAGGACGTGTAATTGACCACACAATCGAGAAGAGAAACTGAGATCTTAAATAAATTTAATGTTTTGAGTTTGGTCGAGTGAAAACAGAAGTAGACTATCATAGATGATGTTAATTGATGTGATAAAGAGAGTTGGATATGTTTTACGATTTAGCGTGAGTTGAATATGATAACAGTGGATGTACGTTAGAGATTGAATGAGTAGTTAGATTAGATGTTGTGAGATTTGACCAATGATGTTTGAAAAACTGAGGTTCATGGAGTCGTTGGTATTTTCTTATATGGTCGAGTCTTTTTCACAGCTTACGCATAAAAAAAAACATCTTCATCTTAATTATGATCTTACGCGTAGATTGAAGAAAAGTTTAGGCGTAAACCAACCCTTATGCGTAACCCATACGCGTAATCCATATGCGTAGTCTTATCTTAGGCGTAAAGAGGTTCTTTACGAGTAAGCTTACTCGTAAGCTTAAAGCTTACGCGTAGTCTTATGCGTAAACATACATTCTTACGAGTAACTTCACAGTTACTCGTAAATGAATCTGAAGATGGAGTCTTAGGCGTAAGCCAACAGTCATAGGCGTAAAAATAGGGTTTTGACCCACTTTGACTTTTTTCCGGTCAAAGAATCCGACCAGATTCAAGAAACCCAGAAAAAGTATCATTCAGAATTTCTTTTGACCCACTTGACCAGGTATATAGACCATATTGACCAGTTTGACCAAAATAATATTTTCACGGATATGGTACAAAAGACTTAAAAAAAATTTACATGAACTGTTATAATTAATAAAACTACAACAGATATGTAATCAGAATGTGAAAGGGTGAGACTTTTTGACCAAAAGAAATACAATAAACTTGTATAAGAAAACTGTTAACCCAAAAAGAATATGTGAAAGGTTAAAAGTAAAAAACAGATTTTCCAAAACAAGATTTTGACAAGAAAACATCACCAAAAATCACCAATGATAAAACCGACCTTGCTCTTGATACCAATGTTAGGATCGTTTTTATGGATGATTTGGTGAATCGGGAGGTCTAGGAAGATGGAAGAACACCATCTTCAAGTTAGTGAGAGAAACTAGAGAGAGAAGGGAGAAACTAGTGTGTTTTATTTACTAAAGATGAAAGCTTACATTAATGAGACTCACCCTCCTAGGAAAGTCTAGGAGGGTATATATAGCTACACACATTACAACTATATGGACCAAAGCAAGGTACATGGACCACTACTCTAACTTTTTTGAGTTAAAAAATGTCAAAATACTAACGGTGAAAGTTAACGCAAACGACAGGGACCATTACTGTAACTTTAAAAACTGGTAACTTGTCAATATTACGTATAATGGTAAGTATTTGAAAGTATATTACGTATGCTGAGAATAAAATAAGTATGTTACGTATATTGGATAATTTGAGAAAGTTTGTTACGTATATTCAGCCAACACTAAAGTAAAACCAACGCACTTTTGCCCGATACCACCGTACTTAATTGTGAAACCGCTGCATACATGAGTTTGTTAAAATCTCATAACGGCTATAACACCCTAATATCTGGACTTGATTTAATTATTCACTTTGATTATATCATAAGTTAATTAAATAAATAAGTATATAAAACTATATGTTATGATATACAAGTTATTAATTAACCTGAACTATAATTAGCTAAACTCGTCTTATTTTCCTAATCCTAGCCTAATCAAACCACACGACACACACTCATGTTCATGCCCACACGTTCTTACTCTTTGGTGATAGGAACTAATGCACCACTTCCTTAATTTAGTTACACGTTTTTAAGGTAAGACGACACAACAAATCAATTAGCTATTTTTTAGAAGATATGTAACACATTCTGCCTTATCTCCATAACACGGTATTCCTTATCCCTCCCCTCACCCCACACATGTTTATCCCTTCCCTCACAAACCGTATAACAACCTGGTCCTCCGTCTCCACCTCAAACCGAAAATCAGAAGACCTTAAACATATTCATTGGTTGCTGCCAAGACCGAGAGATGAAGACTTGTAACAGCCTTGGGATTCTAAATCGTAGCAGCTTATGAGTTTTCATGTGCAATTTATATCAATTTCTATTTTCTTTTCCTCATCGATCATTCATATTCAGCCCTATAAGGTAAAACCTAATCATGTTACTCGTTGATATACATGTGGGTCGAATCTGATTTTTCTTTTCATGCCGACATGTCTTTTGTTTCCAGCCCTAAGTCTTGAATTAAACCCTAACAAGATAATTTAAAGGCACATTTAATATGGTTTAAAACCTGAAACCCAGTGGATTTATTGGGGGTCGATTAGGTTTAAAAGGGTTTGGGGTTTTGTCATGATTATATGTGAGCATGCTCCCCAGAAATTGCGTCGGGTTCAAAGAGGTCTAGTTTGATGTTACCAACGTGTTTTTGTATGATTCTTGATTCTAAAACTTATTTTGGGATGTGTACATAGTCATTGGAGGTTGGGAAGGTGTCCTTTTGATTTTTAGAAGATTAGTTGTCAAACTTAGGAAAATTGAGTATGAAATCAGTGCGTGTTTTTTATTTTTAGTTTTCAAACCATAATGAGTTAGGATCTCAAATCTGATATAGAGAATGTCTAAGAGGTATATGAGTTACTGGAATGTTTGTGAATTTTTGTGGAAGGTTTAAATGGGTTAAATAAATGCAAAAATGTTTGGGGCATACTTGTAGTGCACTTTCTGGACATGTTTGGGAAAACGATTTTTAAATGGTACTTACACTTGGGAATAAAATCTATAACAATTA
This sequence comes from Chrysanthemum lavandulifolium, assembly GCA_022545495.1. Taxonomy (NCBI): domain Eukaryota; kingdom Viridiplantae; phylum Streptophyta; class Magnoliopsida; order Asterales; family Asteraceae; genus Chrysanthemum; species Chrysanthemum lavandulifolium. The sequence continues at coordinate 70,752,368 of CM040240.1, read as the reverse complement.
GGGGAAGTGCTTAACTCATGCGGAGTCACAGATAATAATTGGAGAACCCCAGGAGCTTGTATGATGTGTCTTAAAAATCATAAGAATACGAACCAGATTTACACGAGAAACCCTAAACACATTATTAAGTACCAATAGGTGTAAAATCGGTTATGACATTAAGTAAACTTATAAAATGGACTCCTAAGTGATAAATGATTATTAATTCAAGAAGATCTTTTGAAGAAGGAGTGACGTGTGTTTTTCTTGTGATCCTTTCACTTACGTTAAGGTACAGATATTCCTGATACTCATTTCCCTTACAATCATTATGATATGGTTTAATCCGTTCGTTCTATCTTGTGACTTCAATATTCATATTAGAATCCTCTGATACTTTGTAATCCATTTGATATTATGACTTCCTCTGAAAACGTTTTTTATATATATATATATATATATATATATATATATATATATATATATATATATATATATATATATATATAGTTAGGATCAAATAAGAAGATTACTTAAAATAAGAAGGAATAAGAAGAACTATAACCGCAAATTCGGGATGCACTGACCTAAATTAGATGCATCCCTATAATCTTAGATGCATTATAACGCACCATAGTATGTTTTCTAGCTTTTAATCAGATGCATCTACGTATATTAGATGCATTTCATGATTTCTCTTGTCTTTTGTTCCTCTACACGTGGCGAAATCATGAAAATTAATTTGCATCATCTATACATCAAATTAACTTTCAAAACTCAAGATGTTGCATCTATATGAATAGAAATGCATCTAATGCAAGTCGTTGCATCTCAAATGCGTAGTTTGGTCACTTCTCTACTTCTTATTTTAATTTACTTCTCACGGATCCTACTCTATATATATATATATATATATATATATATATATATATATATATATATATATATATATATATATATATATATATATATATATACTTTTAAAGCCGCCAATGGTGGCATGACTATAATTATTTGTTTGTTGTTTTTGTTAACTTTAATACATTTTTAGAATTGTGAAACAATATTATAAAACAATTGTTTCTTTGGTTTTTGTTGTTGGTTTGAGTTGGTTTTTTTTTTTTTTTTTTTTTTTTAAGAATTATAAATAATTGTATGGTTTGCGTGTTTGTGTATTTTAATAATTTGCACTTGGTTCTCAACTTATATGTATTGTTGGTCACTCATTTGGCTCTCTTGTGCATCCCTTTGCTATATATGAGTCGCGTTGGTTTCGATATCATCTTTATGTTGCTCTAAGTAGCTTCAATTTGCTTCAAATTCTCCGTGCTTCAATTTGGCCATATAGTTTTTGCTAATATAGGATTCTTCTTTGCTTCAATTTGGCCATATAGCTTTTTGCTAATATAAGATTATCCTTTGCTCGCAACTGCAGGATACAATAGAGTTTATAGAATACAACGATGAGACATTATATTTGTTATTAATATAAATCTAGAAAATCCTTGCAAGATTAGGATTATTTAAACCAAACACTATCAACTTTTTATAACCATTTTTGAAACATCAAACATAAACAATGTTTGCGGCATACAATTACTAAAAGTTCAAACATTATCAATGATGTACTAAAAGATGTACTGTGATTGATTATGAATAGTATCAATGATGTATTGTGATTAATTTATTTAAAAAAAAATTACATAGTTAGTGAATGTTTTAAGAGACTACTATACAACGTAACGTGAACCGCAAGGGGACACAAATTTCTCTTGACAATAGATACATTTTCTCATCGTGAACCCATCGCTTCTTTCTATCAATTGCAATTTATAAGGGGTGAGTATTTGATACATTTGCACCTAGAATAAGCAAGACCAACATTTAGTCAGCAATATTCGGAAAAAATCATTTAAAGATCGACTAAATGATTATATGTACAATCATAACGGTGAATATTTGATACGGCTCAAATCAAGTTGACCCATAACACTTTCTTGTCTAAATCCTCTAACTTTTCTCCTAAAATATTAGTTTGTGAAAAACAAAATGTTAGAAAAAAGTAAACTTGTTTGAGAAAATTGCTAAGTAACATAAATTATTAAATATGCTAATGTGGGATTTCCAATACATTCTCATTCATCCGAATGAAGAACTGGTGGTTCATTTTCACCAAAAATTTAGCAAATGTTTGATCTCTTAAAAATAATGGATTGAAAGTATAAGTCTTATAATATTAGGACCCATTTTCTCATAATTATTCAACTATGACAACAATACCCTTTACGGTGAAAATTGACTTCTTAGTTCATTTGATAATCGAGAAACTATGGATACCCAACATTAGCAAAGTTGATGCTTTATGTAACATTTCACGGAAATTTCCATATATTTTTTAAAGAATATCCAAGTGTTTGAATAACTTGATTTAAGTGATACTTTTACTTCACTTTTTGTTGAAGATAAATACATAACCCTACCCATATATAAGTAAATAGGTCAAACTTGTATACTTGCTTACCATTTGTGTCTTCTCAAGGATGACCCCACGGACAAGTTAGCGACTCATGAAACACCTTTATATGTTTTTCAATCTCTCCACTATGAAGAGTCGGTCCACATTTCTCGCAATGAACATGGTTCTTAACCTCTTGATCCTCAACACTATACCACATCCCTCTTTGTTGACAAAGCGACATTATGTCTCCTTCAATACACCTCATGAAGTGCTATGGTTCTCAAGAGTATATAATGTTTGAAATTGCTATACTCCACGTTGTCATTTGTTGATGAAGAACACATTGGCGACACGAGTTGTTAACCTACTTTTGAGCTTGGAAATATCTTAAGCGGATACTATAATATTGTATGTTGTGGTTCCTTTAAAATCATATACACCGATACTATAGGTACACGCAAACATTTTGCTATGACCCTTAATATGTAATCCCCAACCTCCATCTTCATTACATTAGTATAAAACAAAATGGACCTAAAAAAATGAAAAGTAATATTAAGTGAAAATTTTATAAGAAAATGTTATAGATTACACGATGGTTATATATATAACGCTTAATTTCTAGGCGATGTGCATGTGGTAGGATGACATTCATTGCTCTGTCACATACAATGCTATCACTGTTTATAAACATATAACTAAACCACGTAAACATCACATTTTCGCTCACATTTCAAGCGGACTTATTAAAGGAATTTTGATTCATTCTCTTTGGTGTTAGTGTTTGACAACCTCAGAACATGTTTATTAGAAAGCTCTAGCTAGAAATGAATTAGATATAGAAACCAAGGATTGTATAGCGAGATTAAATATATTGTAGATAGGCTACTGATGTATTGGTGTCGAAGATTGAGGCACAATTACAATGTGTCACCAGAGATCAAGGATTCAGTGGTGGGTGAAACGTTCTCAAGAGACGAATTTGAAACATCCTACAAAGATGAATATGGAAGCAATGAGAGATTCCCATACATTGGACGCAACAATATTGTGGCTTCTGAATTAACGGCGGTCAAATGTATAGAATCTATTATTTTATACACCTGATCCACAAACGGCCCTTGGAAATTTTCGATGAGTATTAATTTGAGGGTTTGGCGGATATAGCACTTAGGAATAAGTAACTTATATTTCATCATGCTCGCATTGCAATGCAAAAACGTTACCTGGATTTGGGCATACATATTCGACAATTGGTAGCGATTGAAAAACCTAAGAATGATACGGAGTATATATTTTTTAATTTGACAACTAAAACATGATATATAGGGCTATTAGACTTGCCTTTGGTTTTTAATTTTTAGTTTCATCACTTCTATGTTCTCGATAGCTTTTTCGATGAATTTTTCTCTCATGTGAAAGTCATACCTGCACAAATGTTCCATTTGTGGCCATTGAATCAACTTCTTGTTTTGGTGATCATGGAGCCCAGAACAGATCGTCTTCTACTTTTTTTGATTGAGAGGAACCATGAGATGCAGGGGGTGCAACCTTAGCAGGAGATGTCATTGAGGATGACCAGGATGGACCAGTTCCACGTGTAGACTGAGCTGATACAGAATTTTGAGGAATTGGCACAGGTGTTTGATGTTGGCCAGCGAAGAAACCTTTTTCTCAAAGATGTGTGCTTAGTAATCTTTCCTAAATCAGTGGACCAAGCTGGGGCAGGTGAAGCAGGTGCAGTCTTCCCTTTCCAAACTACAAAATCCTCAAGTGAAGGACCAGACGGGACAGTGGACCGCAAGTCTCTTTCCTATAGTGCATGTCGTGAACTTTTTCCTTTCTCATTGGGACTTGAACTGATAGGAATTTCAGTTGCAGCAACATGTACTGAAATCTTGGCTCCTGTAGTTTTAGCTTTTGCAACCTTTTGCGACTCTTTTTACTTTCTTTAGCATCAACAAAGTTTCCATCATCAACGGAATCTGACTGAGAAGATATTTGGGCAAGGTTGTCATTTGATCAGAAAAAAAAAATAAGTCATTAAGCATTTCAAATATGCTCAGCCAAACACCCCTTAAGCACTATTAATTTCTGAGACACGAAAATAGAAGACACTAAAAGGAACATTTACCTGCAAATCATTTTTTTTCATGAGATTGACGATCTGTTTCATTTGAGCTTCATGTTTCGTTGCATTAACTTGTTCAGAATCATAGTAATCCCAAGGATTCTGTATAATATTAGACTATAAGACACATCAAAATAATTTACCTGAGGGTTCAAGCATTGTTCAGCCAAAAGAACATCAATATTACTTTTAGCAGAGCGAATACATAATAGTGTTTAGCCTGACTAAAATAGATTAGAAAATTAACATGCACGTGTAAACTTGCCACTCATAAGAAAGGCCATAATTGCATCATTTGCTATTGTTGTGCTTAAACTTAAGCACTACCTGTAAGAAGACATAGAAAATATATTTGCCAAAATCCAGTTTCAAAGAACAATTCATTCTCGTAGCATCGTAACGTTACACTGAGCATCACGTTTTCAACGTCCAATTGTCTTTTGATCAGATAATAAAAATACAAATTAGTGCATCAAATACGAATACAAATAAATTGACTAAAAGACGAACCTTACATTGGCTAAGAAAAGCGCTTTACCACATTTCGATGTGCATATAAGGTCTACAAATGCACCAACCAAACACTCCTTTCGTTAACCACAACAAAAGTAGCCTTTTACTTGGAACAATGCCTTTGGAAAACACAAAAAAATTGTTATTTTCGAGCTTCATATGGGTCCATAAAAAATGTTTTTATGCCAAATTCTTATCCTGCTGCAAATATTAATAACCATAATGATTATCAATGTTACAGTCTCATCACACATATAAGCACCCCTTTGACCACCAATGGAAATCCAATCTTTATTAACTGAATTTTCTTTTATAAGCTCCTGCATTTGTGAAAGGGCTTCTTTAATAGATAAATTATTTTCTGACAATAATTTAGGTTTGCAGGATCTAATTATCATGTAGTAGTTGAGCTCTTTCCACTCTTAAATTAACTGTCTCAGTTGAATATTTGGTCTGAAAGACAAATCTTCAAGTGCCTCATCCGTAATCAGGATCGGTTTTTCTCCGGACCGAACCATGCTTGATGGCCTCTCTCGAGTATGCGGTACCATTGGACGGACTAACAGGATCAACCATCAACGATTTAGTAATACCACAAATTAAAGCCTTAAAAGGTGGAATAGATTCTTACATTGAATTGTAGCGTTCAATCACCCCAACCTTTGATGATCCTTAACTCGCTCATAATATTTAGCGAGCATACGCTTGGGATAACAACTTCGATGATCCGCTTCAAGAAAAAATCTCGATCTTTCTTTTGGTTTCTGTTTCTTCTATCTCTTTTGAAGCTTTCTAGCTCTTTCCTTATTTTGATGGCTCATCGGACACACCTACTACACGAGCTATTTCCATAATTATATCATTTGCAAAACCATTATCATGTTTATGACTCATGAGTCCTTGATCCAATCTATCGAGTATTTGTATCCGAGACCGACGATGGAAAATTATGCCCTTGCATCTCATTACGTAACTCGGTTACTTGATCAGATATTCCAGATATGATATCAGTGTTTGCTAAGCATATAGTATTTAATGACTTACCAATATCCCTTATGACATCTTGTACTTCTTTGACAATATTTCTGCATTTTATTAGTAAGTAGAAACGGTCTCGCTTTTTGTATTTTTCCACAAGGGTGATAGCATTTTTCACATTTGTTTCAAGGTTTTCGAGAGCTTTTCTAGTAATTGGTGATTCATTTAATTTGTGCAGTTCTAGTTCTTTTAGAACATGAATCATATTAAAAAGGTGATCTGAGAGGATTCTGAAGCTTTCCTTTTCGATAACAATATCCTTTGCAGCATGAGCTGTTTTGATCACCTAGTTTATGACAACTGCCAACATTGTACCAATGGGTAGGACATCCGCCATCACTGACATAGCCAAACGGACTACAAATTCTAGTTTCCTGGTGTACTATCTTCAAACTTCAAAGCGACTACCCACCTTGTTTTCTTGCTCGAGTATTCTTGGCTTTACTCTTGATCGCCACACGATTCAATTTTGAAAACCCTTATAACTTAACCGCAAGGTTTAGGATTAATCAAATATATTAGTATTAGTTAAAGTACGACTTAGAGACATTTTGGATGAATTTTAACCCACCCATCTCAATTAAAACCAATCCCTTTAACGCATTCTTTTTTTACATTTGACCCGTTACTAACCTAATCGACCCATTGATAATTGAATACGCAAAACTACTACCTAAACTTATTGATAGCAATAAAGAAGATCATACAAATTTAAAAGGAAAGCAACAAATGATCCCAGAGATAAAAACTAAATCTTTCAAAGAAGGTAAACTATCTCTTACAACCACAATGGCCTCGCACACATAAAGGCGTGGATAATCTCCTACACCTAAGCATTAGAGAAACCTAAACAAACTCCTACATCTTACAAAGAATAAGAAAAAAAACTTAAACGAAACAATAGGACTCATTCGACACCTAATCGATTCGATATATTTAATGGTGCGGATGTGATAAAGCTTTAAGGATAACGAACTTTTAACAACTCCGACTTCTAACTAAAAGAAGTTATTAACTAACCAACAGTCCGATAATCCTTTAATGTAACTTCCAATGATTATCACGGTTGACACATGACAAACGTTAGCAAAGATTGATGGCATTAGAAACCGTTATGAATTGTTTAGCCTAGATAGATTTAAGCACCCACAAAGACAACAATCTCCTCTTATGAAAACCTTTCTGTTATACCCTGAAAATGAACAAATTTCTTAGTGGGTTTCAATATTTGACTAAACAAATCGAGTGAAAGAAAGCTAGCTAAAATCATACACGTAAACTCACCTTCTTAAGTTTGTTCATTGGGAAGCCACACTCACAGTGATCAACTTAGTAGGGGGCTAGCCGCTAGCGAATTGGTCATCAAATAATAAGACCACGATATTGCATCTAGCGATATCACCGATAAACACGGAATCTATAGTAATTGTCATGAGAACGTTTATCGATGTAGGCAATGCCGCAACATTAATTATGAAAACACGGATTCTTTCTTATGCAATGAGTGCGGTTATAGGTGACTTACTTCATCTACTAACTGCTCTTTTGAAGTATTGTTCAACAAATCAATATGATTCAAATTATTATTAATGACCTTGGAATAGGTGACTTACTTCATCTACTAAGCTCTTTTGAGGTATTTAACATTATAAGTTATTCTTGTCCAACTTCTTGCACAATAATGCTTTGAAAACACCCCGATATTAAAGAGATAAAAGTTACAATTATAAATCCATGTACACATTTAAGTTGTCTTCTACTTTTCTATATACAAATTAAATTATAGTTTCCCTTTCTTGTTGAAGAACATTTTATATAAAAACCTTTTAGTTGTACACCATTTGACATTGATTTTAACTGGGGTAGTTTATTGTATTATATAACAAAAGCCAGTAAGATTATTGGGTAGTTTTTTGTCTTCTACTTTTTATATAAAATACCTTGATGAAAACACTTGGGCAGTAACAAAAACCAAATATGCACACTTGGAACTTAGCTTCATGTTGTGCACATACCGAGTGAGGGAGAAACTGAAATAAAAGCAGACTTGCTTTTCATTGAGCCAGTTTTAATAAGAGCTCACCAGTTCCCACCATATGATGTCTTGCTTGCCTGCTCAATTTCTTCCTTTGCAAATTCTTCTAGTATACCACGTTGACGACCATTAACTACCTATAACATAAACACGAAAACAACTTATCAAAACAACATTCCTGGGTAACAAACATGCATAACGCTTGAGCTAAAGCTTTCCTTTCAGTTTCATTTATATTAGTAAAAAAGGAAGCGAATTTATGTTTTAACTTCTGTTTTTTTGCAGCTAACATGCACTTGTTGCAGCAAGATAACCTCCAAAGAGGTATGCCTTATACTTAATGAAACCATCCCTTTTGCCAACACGATCATCGTACACATGATTAAGAATTTAATCTGATAAGAAACACACAAACCATAGCTTAAAAAAAATTTCCAAATCAATTAAAAGTCACGATCATTAGATGAGATTGTGAGGGAAAAAGGATATTAGAGTTTTTGAGAAAAGATATATTATGAATGAACCTATATAATTTTTTTTGGTATATGTTTTATTTAGGTTTACCTAAATTGTAGGGATTCTCCTACATAATTGGTTGCATAGCTTTATAATTTTGGACTTGCAACATATATTCCAAAAAATCATGTTGCCTTAGTGGTAAACACACATGTTATTCATCTAAATAAACGAGGTTCAATCCTTGCAAGGCTCTTTTTTTAGAAATATTTTTCAAAAATATTTAATTAAAAACCGAAATTTACAAAAATAATTATTAAAAATCCGGACAACTTATGATTATGTGGCATTTAGAAAATAAATAATTTCGGGAAAAATAAAAAAAATAACCTAAAATTCAAAATTAATTAAATGTCTTCAAATAAAATAAAATTTAAAAATTCTTACATGGCAACAATGTGATGACATGGCTAATAATGAATTACTGGGCAATGAGGTGGCGTTTACGTGACATTATATATAGGGGATGGTTAATGTGAGATCAAACTTAAAGTTGTAAAAATAAGATCGAGTCTGAAAAGCCACTAAAAGATTTATAAATAACAATTTTAGCAATAATACAATAAAAAAATAATATTTTAGTACAAATTAACATTTTAGCAACTAATAACCAAATGATACATGAGTTTAGATTAGTGATACACATGATACACATTACACTAAAAAATATTCCAAAACGTGATACACATACAAAAACCTGATACACATTACACTTCTAATCAAAGTGTATCACCTTGGTTTCGTAATTTTTAACAAGAAATTTATCGAAACTTTAACAATTGTAGTTCTAGTTAATAAAAAATTTCTTTTTGTTGTAAGGAGAATGTCACTTTTCAAATTTTAGTTTGATCTCATTTTAACAACTTTAAGTTTGATCTTATTTGATCTAGATTATATATATATATACACTAGCTTCATAACCCGGCCGATGGCCGGGCTAGCTTCATTTAAACATTACTAATGATAGTTAGAATAACATTGCGAATACTAATATAAATGAATTATTAAACTAAAAGTACTTAAGTTGTATGAAAAATTCAAATTAGTTTCTTATATAAGGAAAAGACATGTGAATAAAACAATAGTCGATTGAACCAACATTAAACAAACATTATAGTAATATGCACAATTGAACAAATACACTTGAATTGTGCTACTCGTTCTGACATTACGAAATACAAAATTCCAGCTGTATTGTATTTAATAATTTAGTTTTTTGAACAAAACCTGGACATAAATGACAAATGGTTGAACAATAACACGTTCTCATTGAATGTTTTATCTAAACTATTAGACTTATCATTGTTTCGTGCCTCATGATGATATGCAAATGATTGGTTTAATAATTTTTGTAAATAATAAGAATAATGAAATGATGAATTGAACATATTGTGAACTAAGTAAATTAATAATCACTTGTAATAAATTAGCTAACATACCATGAGATAAAGAAGCATTGACATGAAATTTTGTCTTAAAATTGTTGTGATATAAAACCTTGTTGGAGCTGATATTGTTGGATGGAGATTTTTGATTGTTTGAATGATTATCTTGTACACCAATCGATTTATTAACATGTTGATACATGTTGTTTGGATAATGATGGTCCTTGTCTTTCTTTCACATGGAATAATGTTCAAAGACATTTCATTAAAATGCTTTGTTTGTGAAAAACAAATTTGGTGTTGCTTTGATAACATGAAAATTGGTAACCTAAAATCAGAATTAATGAGATGAATTAGTGTAGAAAAATACACTTTGTATAAATATGTAAGCCAAACATGGAATATAATTAATTAATAATTAGTAATTACTAATGAAATGTATACAAAATTGAACCACTTATATGTTAAAAGGGCCATTGTTAGTTTAAAATAAGTAGGGAAAAATGACCACAAGCCCACAACCCGGATTATATACTTGGATTTAGATGTAACTAACCCGTATTCAAAAGATTACATGCAAAAAAATCTTTGGTAGAGTGTAACTTGAGAAATACAATCATTACGGCACACTCCTCTAATTTACTACATGTGACAACTCATAATTCAGGTCATTTTACAAACTTTGGAAATTTACTATTCATCTCGGGAATTTACTATTCACATGTTACTATTCAAATTTTACTATTCACCATTTTCGGAGTCGAAGTAATATTCTGAGAACGTATTTCAAAAATTTACTATTCACGTAACACTATTCATCCCGGAGAAAATCACGATTCATGAGTCACTATTTATCATTTTTCATAAATTAGGTTTACGAGTATCAAATACGCGTAACCTGGAAGGTTAAGCTGCGTATTCATGGAATATCATCAAGGACATTTCATATAGACTAGATTTAGTTTACATATCATCAATAACATCATTTCATATCTATATTATGCATGGGTTTGCATTTTCATTAAACGTTTACTTTTCTATTAAATAAACGCTATCGTAAACATTTATTTTGAATATTGATCCGACACTTCCAAAATAATCCTAATATATTTTTATACTCATTTTAAGACTATAAAAATTATATTATTAATTTACCGATGTTTTCAATTTATTTTGTATATAAATTGTTAGGTATAAATATTCTGACGGTTTTCGTAAATTCAACACGATAAATATTTATTCACTCAATTATTGTAAGAAATGTATTTTTATAATTTTTATGACAGTCTATCCCCAGTGAATTCCATTCCAACAAAACATGTAATTTGGGGTGTGATGATTGGCATCGAGCTTCTGATTATAGAGAACTAGGTTGCATCATTGACCCTAGACTATAACTACATCATCATAGCATCTCATCATTTCATAATAAGTGCATAGTCACTATACAAGCGGTTTCATACGCACATTTTGCGTGTTATTTACTTTCATTTCAAAATCGATTGTCACATAGATGCCTTCAAATACTCATCCCATCATACTCACATCATTTTGACATGGAGAGATACTGTCATTCCTATCACAATTTTAACATCGCTTGACTTTACACCACTTTACCACACATATTATCCGATGTGGACCTGAACCCTTTGAGAAGGAGAAGTTGCACCTACACCATCACGATCACCATTGATTCACCGTAGGATCGGGACAATTTTATCATTCATTTGGGATAGATCATACCATTTGGTAGAACTTATAGGCTTAGTCCTTATGAACCTATTTTCTTAACTCACCACAAGGATTTTCATTATCATCATTGTTATCATTTTCATCATTATCATTTTGAGCACCATCCGTACCATCACATCTTATACACGATACTCATACATCTGACATGCAGCTTGGGAAGCGTGCATGATTTAACACACCATTACCATCTACCACTAAGACTACAGAAACTACATTATCTTATAGGTTTGAGGACTATGAAAGTTCTAGGGCTGTTGCTGATAGAGAACCTAATACCCCTACACTTGAAACATGATTATACCATCAACAGGAACAGATAATAAGTACATTTCTATTTAGTGTAATCTTTATCCTTTATTATCTCTATGATAATCACAACCTTTGTTTATTTCATTCCCTATTCCAATTGCCCAATTTTCCATCCTTTCACGACGATACATCACTATCTTACTAGGGGTTAGGCCAACTTTATTCTTGACCAATTAGGAGATTATTACTACTCGATGAGGTTCTCCCATGTATCCTACAAACCATTCAACAAATTTTATTCCAAGTTATTCTTCTACTATTACATGAAATTATTTCACTTGATTTCATTTCGAGCTATTTTATCACCATATCAGAAACGTTGTTTCATAAAGTTTTAAAGCAAGTTGTTTTATTACCAACTTATCAATTGGTTTTCATCATTTTATCAACGATTTAATATCATCATCAAACGATTTTCATGTTACTCGAAAATTATTGAGCCATTACCTTACAAAACAAAACGTTGAATACCATTTAAAACTTGGAGGAACATAATACTATTTCAACAGAACCAAGCATCACATCATTTGTCCTTGATTATACATGGCACGATCACCTATGTATAATTCGGGAAGAATTATGTCATGAAAGTAACAAGCATCATTTCGATTCTCTTAAAACAATCTTCACTCAAAAGCAAAACTTTATAATCGGATAAATTGTTCATAAACATTTCTTTTGTTAACACTCTATGAAGCCTCACGCCATTCATCCCTCACTCAACCGATAAGTTAGAATTTGACGTGACATCTTTAGGAAAGGCTTTTATACAATCTATGAGGAGGATTCCTCGATACAAGAAAACAATGAAAGGATTTTAGAATTACCAACAAGGGCTAGAAGTAGGTAGCGAGATCTTTCAAAACTCAAAAAAAAAAAAAAAAAAAAAAAAACCTCAAGCCATCACGGATAATCCGAACCACTATCTTTGGATTAGAAGCCAAATTCTATTATTTCAAAAGTACTAACTAGACCGAGTTACAAGATTTAGTACGGGTTTAATACACACTAAGCAACACTATAGGGATCAACCAAGTCTTATCCGGGGATCGTGGGTGTGTAAATACTCATCATTTTGTACAAAATAAACGCAAAATCATCGAAACACTCGAAAACACATCAAAATGATCAAAATATCACAAATCAGTGTTTTATGTGTTTCAAATGCAAAATTATCAAAATCGATGAAAACATATCAAATTTGCAAAATTGCGCTTTAGTCCCCAAGTTTATAAAATTGTCAAAATTAGTCCACGAGCCAAAATTTCAAAAGAAAAGTCACCAAAGGTCTTTTAAAATCACAAATTATCATATTTAGTCCTTTGGTGAGAAATCTAAAAGTTTTGAGAAAATTGCAATTTAGTCCCTGAAAATCCAAAATGTTCAAATTTAGTCCTTGGGAATTTCAAAAATGTCAAAAACTAAACCTTGGACTATTAAATGTTGACAAAACTAACCCTTGGATCACTTTTCATAAGTTACATATTTGGTCCCTCAGTTTTGGAGTTTTACACATTTGGTCCTTGTTTTAATATCTCTACAAACCAAACGGACCTAAGATAATACCCCAAGCCCAATATTTAAACCCTTGGCCCAATCCCTTTACCCGGTCCAAAACCTTGACCCGACAACCCAACCCACCATTTAAATAACTAAAAAACCCGCCCCTTTCCACCTTTCCTCCCCTCCCCATGCGCTCCTACCACCACCACCAACCTACCTGCCAACCCACCCTACTCCTCACCATTTGTCCCCCCCCTCCTCACCAACCATCCCACTACAATTAATACACCTTGTCCCTGTCCCAATTTCCTTGTACCAGATTTTCCCGCCAAAACTAGATGAATGGTCAAGATGGGTCAATGTTAATCCAATGGCTATTAGTGTTGCTGGGATTTGACCAGAAGAAAGAGAGAAGGACTTTTGAGCATAAAAGAAAGCCAAGAGAAGCTAGATAGAGGATTTAGTCTTAGTTTCAAAAGTTTGTATGTCGTATTTCAATTTTCTTAGTCTAAAATAGCTTGTACTTGTATTTTCAAGTTCACGTGTATTCAAGATAATCATTTAAGTGTATTGCAACTTGATTTCGTGATCAATTCAAGTTTTAAGTTCAAGTGCCAAAGTTTAAGCTCTCGTTGAAATTTTTATTTTCAAATTCTAAACCCCAAGCTTCAATGAGCTTATTTATGAGTTGAAACAAGTTTATGTTAGCTTATCATAGCCTTTTATAAACTTGTGTTTAAGATTTAAGCAAAGAGAAATCGGTCAACAAAAGTCAACACAAGAGTGAAAATGGTGCAAGGATGAATTGGGTGGATTTAGAACTGAAATGGTTGAAATGGAAGCAATGGGTTAAGTTGGATTAGGTTAGAGTTCTTGTTTCATGTGTGGGTGCCATAGTGGCCATGGGACAAATTGTAAGTGAATTTCACAAATCTTGCATAAACTGTATTGGTGCTCATAATTAGTTGAAATCTGCTCTAAAAGTAGTAATTAGGTTAGGATAATCTAGTTTGATAATTGTTATATGCTTAGTCATTGTTGCATCCTTTTAATTGGCAAAACAAGTTTTAAGGGGTGTTTGGAAGCTCGCTTCATTTTCGTATTCAAGACCTCATCAGTGTTTATCTGTTATTGGTTCATGTTTGTTTAGCCTCACTTGACTCATTTGAGTCTTAGTTTGTGTCTACAACACTCAAAAGTCAAAATTCCAACAAAAGCGTCTCAGTCCCTTTGTTGTGATTTTTAAAGAGCAATTCATCATTTTGTGATTAAAAGTCTTAAACAAAGCTGGTTTTAAGTTCATTTCATCATAACATACCATAATCATCATAAAATTGGATCAAATCTCAAGAAAGTCAAGGTTCATGTCTGTGTTAAAAAGTCAAAATGTCAAAATTTGGTTTTGTGCAGAAGCGCGACATCTGCATGCAGTTTCATTAAAGGGTTTTAGGTTCGATTTTTGGGATACAAGTAGTCCTTTAGGTGGTTTATAAGCCCTCATATCTGTTTTTTCTTTAAGCTCTTTGGATAAGCTTGGGCATAAGCCCAAAGTCAAGGCCATCGCCCGCACTAAACTTGATACCGAGACTTTTTCTCGACTTTTTGCGCATTTTGCGATTGATTATAGCTTGTTAGAAGCTGGTCTTTTGGTTATTACTAGTCACCTAGGTCTAGTTTAGGACTCAATAATTGGTTTTTAGTTTAGGGCTTATTTGGTTGCTTATTCTTGGTCTGCTAGTAGGTACCCATTTTCTGTTTTTAGCTTTAAATCAAAATCATCAAAACTGTGAAATCTTGTTAATCAGTGTTTGTAGCTTGTTGATTTGAATCTAATTTGGTCACTTTTAGTTAATCATAGCTTCTGTTCTAGTGTGGTAGCTCATTTTAATCATTTGGCTTATTTAGTGCTTATTTCAATAAGCACTATCACATCAGTTGCTTTTTCTCTACACAAGTACCTGTTTTTCTATTTTCATAGCTTCTTAATATTATTTTAGAATTTTCCTGAAATTTTGATTTTTCTCATTTGTTTTGCTATTTTTCCTATTTTTAATTAGTTTTAATACTTTTTAAATAGCATTTAATACAAAAATTAGAAAAGGTTCAAAAAAATAAGTTTTCATTTTTCTTAGGCTTAGATAAATATAAAAAGTGAAAAAAGTAATTTTCCTTATTTTTCATAGATCATTTGGTAATTTTTAGTGATTTAATTAGTATTTAATAGTTTAAAAATCCTAGAAAATAGAAAAATAGTCACAAAAATACAAAAATAGTTTTGAAAAGTCTATTTTGATATTTTAGACTTTTCCAAGTGTTAATCTTATTTTTCTAGCTCATTTTCCTATTTTCTTGTAATTTAGGTAATTAATTAATAGTTAAAAATAGTTTTTAATTAGATAATTAGTTTTAAAAATAATTTTCTTTTTCTAAATATTTTCTTATATCATTAGGTATATAAAAACATCATTTTCATATTTTTAGGGTTAATATTGAATTAGTTTCACTTTTTTATTTTGTACGTCACGTAGATTTTAATTTAAACGTACGTTTTAGGTTTTAAACGTTCATCACTTTAAATATAGTGATAGCGTTTATTTAATAGGTTTTATCTTTTTTATTATCTTTAATTTGCATTTAAGGCGTTTTTAATTTGTTGGATTTTCCTTAGTTATAATATCATTCATAATCCTTTTTCTGTTCAAACTTCTCGATTACTAGACGTTGATTTATCCACTGCATAGCTCGCTGGGACATAACGACCCGGGGAGACTCTATACTCCTCTGATCTTAATTGCATTAGTGTTTGAGCAGTTTTTAGTCTTTTAGACTTGATTGTTTAGCACCGATCAAATTTTGGCGCCACGCCGGGAGTGTCTTGATTTATCTCCCGTTTTAGCATTAGTTGTTTGAATCCTCACTCATTGTTTATATCATCATCTTTGTATATATATATCCCTATTTTCTTCTAAAAATCCAAAACCCAAAACAAGCAAAACGATAAAACACAAAAATATTTTTCTTTTGTTTCTATATATGTATCAAAATAAAAATACAAAAAGAATAAATGCGTTTTTCTAATAATTAACAACTTAAAAGATTACCACGAAAACCAAGGCAATTGCACTACCTAACTGGGGTGCGACCATAATAAGTTCCCGAACTAAAGATATAAAACTTGCCTTTGTGTCCTTGTGATTGGTGTACCTTTTTAAAAAGCCATTCATTGTGGATTATTGGTTAAGTTCAACGTTGTTTTGCCTCGATTTTGTGTTAATTGATTTTGTTGTGATATCGACGTTTGTAACCGTAAAACCCATAAAGATTCTTCTCACCACCATTTTTACAAAACGTCTTCATAATTCTCATTCTCATGTGAAAGATTTTCATAATTCCATTTCTCTCCTTAACTCGAGTCTCCTTAGAGTTAACTCTTGTGTATCGCATCATTCTTCTAGATCCGTAAGCCCATTTCGTGAGCTTGTCAAGATTCCAAGGAGGCGTGTTCGCAGACTTTGCTCCATCATCGGATCCGAGATCCGGATCGCTCGCACTCATCCCGTTATCATGGCGGATGAGATTCCTATCGCGAAGCTTCTCCGGGCACCCATCGACGGGTATGGAGATGCTATCGTTATGCCGACCATCGTGGTGAAAACTTTGAACTCAAGACCGGGTTATGAATCTTGTAACCTCTAATCAATTCTTTGGTTTTGAGCGGACGATCCTCATGCTCATATTCGATGGTTTAACAAGATTGCATCTACCATCAAGTATAAGAATGTCCCTCCAAGTCAGTAAGCTTCTTCCTGCTCCCGTTTTCTCTTGAGGGCAAGCCCGGATTTGGCTTGAAAACAACCCCTCATCAATAGAGACATGGGAAGATCCGTGAAGAAATTTGTGAATGAATTCTACCCACCTTCCAAGACCACGAGTCTTAAAATGAAATCATCAAATTCACTCACAAGTTTGATGAATCCTTGATGAATCGTGGGATCGTTTCAAGGAATTGCTTCGAAATGTCCTCACCACGGTTTCTCCGAGTTGATGCAACTCGACACTTTCTACAATGGAGTGAGTCAATCGACCAAGATTCTCTAAATTCCTCCGGGAGGAAACTTCTTAAACAAAGCTGTCAAAGAAGCTTTGGCGATAATCGAAAACAAGTCCAAGGTCCGCACCGCATCAAGCAAGCGGTTGTTTCTCAAGTCGGTGTTGGTCCTTCCTTCTTCATCGCCTGTGAGTCGATCTAGCACCGATGCTAAGATTGATAAACTCACGGAAGCTATCCAAGCTTTGGTTCTCTCCAATCAAAAGAAAGTCTCTTTTCCACAAACTTCACCTCCTGTGAAGTTAAAAAGTGGAAGTCTGTGTTACCGTGGTGGCCCCCATGCTTATTATAAGCTGTATGGCCACCGATGGTAACCCTTTGAAGCAATCTTTGGGCGTGGATGTCTAATCAAGGAGGCAATCAATATCGTGCTCTCTGAGACCCGAACCACAATCCTAACCACTACTCTCGACCTCCGGTTTCAATCGTAATCAAACCGTAACCAAAATCGAATAGACCGAACCAAGGTTTTCAAAACCAAGGTCATTTCAATCAAAACAACGGTTTTCAAAATCGAATCAAAATTTCCACAATCAAGGAAATTACAATAGAAACCTGTGTCGTGGAAATTTCAACCTGTGGTATTATCATGGCAATAATCCGAGGAATTTTCGAATCAAGGCCCTAATCCTAACAATAGAGGCTGTAATTTTCTCGCTCAAAATCAAGCCATTGTTCCAACTGGACCATCTTCGATGAGTTGTTGAAACAATTCATGAAATCCAGGAAGAAATGAATCGGTTGTTGGTCACCAAATTTCGACATCAAGAAGTCTTTAAATGATCGACCCTCGGGCTCGGTACTTTACCTAGCAACACGATCGCTAATCCGAGGCGATGCTAAAGCGATCACAACCAAGTGGTGCTTCCTATTCGGACCCGCTGTTCCTACTACCTCTTCTTCTCTCTCCGAAGGTAGTGGAAAGCGAACTCGAGGCGACAAAGGACAAGGGACTCCCTACTAATAACGGGAGTAACAACAATGTCCATCCTCGTGTTGTCCCCAAACCCAAGCACAGAGTTGTTTTGAACCTCCGGTTTGTGACCCTAAATCCAAAACTTCTATTCCTTACCCCTCACGGTTACATGAGCAAAGCTCTCGAGAAAGCTAGTCATCGGATGGAAAAGTTCTTCGATTTTCCAAGAGCTTCACTTTGACATAAGCTTCATGGATGCCATCATGTTGATGCCCAAATTTGCATCCACTCAAACATATCTTGAGCAACAAAGAAAAGCTATTTGAAATGGCTAAAACTCCTTTGAATGAGAATTGCTCATCTTGTTGAAAAAGCTTCCCGAGAAGCTTGGAGATCCCGAAAATTCCTTCTTCCTTGTGTTTTTCACGGGATGATTGAATGCTTTGCCCTTGCCGATCTTGGTGCAAGCATCAATGATGCCGTATTCAAAGATGGAAACAACTGTCTCTTCCGAACTTATTCCTACCGCATGACTCTTGAGCTTGCGATCGTTCTATCTCGCGCCCTCTTGGCATTGCCGAGGATGTCTTTTTGAAAGTAGGAAAGTTCCACTTCGGTGACTTTGTGGTCGTTGATTTCGTGTCGATCCTCGAGTTCCCTCATTGTTGGGCGGGATTCTTGAGGACGGGCCGTGCTCTTATAGATGTATTTGAGCAAGAGATCACTCTCCGTGTGGGTAATGAAGTCATACCTTTAACCTCGATCAAACTTGAGGTACTCCTCAAATTATGATTGAATCAATTAATCGAATCGATTTGATTGACATTGCTTGAGGAGTACTCTCAAGAGTTTCTTGGTTATCTTCATAATTTCGTGAGTGGGAATTCCAATCCCACCACATCTTCTCATCCTATCATTGCCGACTCTTCCCTCTCTCACTCCGTTTGAGGAGGTGACTTCCTTCCGGAAGAGATCGATGAATTCTTACTCTCGATGAATCAATTCCACTGGAATTGATGGTGTTTATGATTCGGAGGAGATATTCTCTATCTTGAGCAATTGCTTAACGAAGATCCATCATCTTCACTCCTCCGAAGAAATCACAATTGAGGAAATCAAATCGGTGCAATCTTCCAGAAGAATTTCCGAGGTTGAACTTAAGGACCTACCTCCTCATCTCGAGTATGCATTCTTGGAGGTGATGATAAATTACCCGTTATTATTGCTAAAGACTTGACCGAGGAGGAGAAAATCGCTCTCATAAAGGTCTTGAAGTCACACAAGCAAGCAATTGCTTGAAACTCTCCGATATTAAGGTATCAACCCGAATTTTGTACCCACAAAATCTTAATGGAGGATGACTTTAAGCCGCCAGTCAGTAGTCGAGAAGGGTGAATCCTAAGATTCACGAGGTTATCAAACAGGAGGTTCTCAAACTTCTTGATGCCGGTCGATTACCCGATCTCGATAGTCCTTGGGTTAGCCCGATTCATTGCGTTCCAAAAAGGGTGGCATTCTGTTGTCACAATGAAGAAAACGAGTTGATTCCAACTCGATTGGTTACGGGTTGGCGTGTATGTATTGACTATCGAAAGTTAAACGATGCCACCGTAAAGACCATTTTCCTCTACCCTTCATGGACCGATGCTTGAGAGACTAGCAGGAACAGTACTATTGTTTCCTTGATGGTTTCTCGGGTTACTTTCAGATCCCCATTGATCCGCTGGATCAAGAGAAAACTACATTCACCGCCCATACGGGACGTTTGCCTACAGACGTATGCCTTTTGGCTTATGCAATGCTCTGGCACGTTCCAACGTTGTATGATGGCCATTTTCCACGACATGATCGGGAAACTATGGAGGTGTTTATGGATGACTTCTCGGTCATTGGGGACTCATTTCGGACTTGTCTCCCACTTAGACAAAATGCTTAAAAGGTGTGAAGACACCAATCTATGTCTAAACCGGGAGAAGAGCCACTTTATGGTCAAAGAGGGCATAGTCCTCGCCATAAGATTTCAAGAACGGGATTGAGGTAGATAGAGCAAAAGTTGATGTCATTGCTAAACTACCTCATCCTACGATCAAAGGAGTTAGGAGTTTTCTAGGTCATGCCGGGTTTTATCGTAGATTTATTCAAGATTTCTAAAATCGCTCGGCCTATGACCCATCTTCTTGAAAAGATGCTCTTTCATTTCTCTCCCGAGTGCATCAAGCTTTGAAACACTTAAGAAAAAGCTTACGGAGCACCCATTCTAGTTGCCCCGATCGGGATTTACCCTTCGAGCTTATGTGCGATGCAAGTGATTTTGCAATCGGTGGGTCTTGGGCAACGCAAAACCAAGCATTTCCACCAATCCACTACGCGAGCAAAACTATGATCAAGCTCGGACCCATTACACCACTACGGAAAAGAATTATTAGCGGTGGTGTATGCGCTTGAGAAGTTTCGCCATATCTTATCTTGACCAAATGCGTGGTGTATACGGATCACTCCGGCACTCAAATATCTCTTTGCAAAACAAGATGCAAAGCCGAGATTGCTCGTTGGGTTCTCCTCTACAAGAATTTGATATCATCATTCGTGATAAAAAGGAGCCGAGAACACTGGTCGCGATCATCTCTCCCGATTAGAGAACCCTCATCAAAATGTGTTCGAGAAAAGGAAATCAATGAACGTTTCCTCTCGAAACACTCAACGTGGTTTCTTTTCGTGGAGACTCTTCACCCCATGGTTTGCCGACTTTGCAAATTACCATGCGGGTAACTTTGTGGTGAAAGGGATGTCGTCCCAACAGAAAAATAAATTCTTTAAAGATGTGAAACATTATTTCGGGACGACCCCTACTTGTTTAAAATCATGCGGATCAAGTCATCCCGCGATGTGTATATGGTCGAAGCCGTTGACATTCTCAAGGCTTGCCATTCGGACCCATCGGGGACATCATAGCCCCAACCACACCGCCAAGAAGGTGTTTGATTCGGGATTCTATTGGCCCACGATCTATAAGGATGCCCATGAATTCGTCGAAACTCGTGACGCTTGTCACGTCAGGAATATCTCACAAAGGAATGAAATGCCGCAAAACGCCATTCAAGTGTGTGAGATTTTTGACATCTGGGGCATTGACTTTATGGGGCCATTTCCTTCTTCTCACGGAAACAAATACATACTCGTGGCCGTTGACTACTTGTCAAAATGGGTTGAAGCTAAGGCTTTACCCACCAACGATGCCCGAGTTGTGGTGAAATTCTTGAAATCCTTATTTGCCGGGTTTGGAACTCCACGAGCCATCATCGGTGATCGTGGTACGCATTTGCAATGACCAATTTGCAAGAGTCATGCAAAAGTATGGTGTAACTCACCGTACCTCTCATCGCTGTACCACCCGCAAACAAGTGGGCAAGTGGAAGTTTCTAACCGGGATTAAAGAATCTTGGAGAGGACGGTTGGCGAAAACCGTGCCTCTTGGTCGGATAGATTAGATGACGCACTGGGCCTTCCGTGATAGCCTACAAAACACCCATCGGTGCACTCCATACAAGCCGGTGTACGGGAAGGCATGTCATCTTCAATTGAGCTCGAGCACAAGGCATCTTGGGCCTTGAAGCATGCTAACTTTGATATTCAGACACGGGTGATCATCGGAAAGTTCAAATGAATGAATTAAATGAACTCCGTGATCAAGCTTACGAGAACTCTTTGATCTATAAACAAAAGACAAAGAAGATTCATGACTCAAAAATCAAGAACCGCGTTTTCAACGTTGGTGATAGAGTCCTTCTTTTCAATTCAAGATTGAAGATTTTCTCGGGAAAGCTCAAGTCCCGTTGGTCTGGTCCATTCACTATCGCTAAGGTTTATCCTTATGGTACCATTGAGTTATCTCAACCCGATGGTCCTAATTTCAAAGTGAATGGTCATCGAGTGAAGCATTATTTTGGAGAGGACATTCCATCCATGGTTGTCCCGGACTTACAAACTTTCCCCATGAACCAATGAATGCGGGGATCGAGTCAAGCTAGCGACTCGGTAATCAAAAACAAGAGCATGCCATATGGGTTTTCACCCATATTTCGTTTTCTCACCTCTTTCTACCACCCTAGTGTGGGGGTTGCCCACATGTTTTAAAAAAAAAAAAAAAAAAATCTTCTTTCTAAATAATGGCCTTAGTATTTCCCTTTCACGTTCTTTGTTTCGCATAACACGCGTACTTTGAATATTGAGGGCAATATTCATTTCTAAGTGTGGGGATTCTCACGAATTTTATCATGTAATTATACCGCCTAATCCCGTTTTTGGCCAAAATTTTTTGGAGTAAGTGTTCTACACTTTCTCATCAGTTATCGATCCGCCTTGTCTCAGAAGACAAAAGGATTGGCTAATCCAGAGCAAACGGCTCTTGGTAAAGATTTTCAAATCCGCTTATATGGCTTGCAATTTGCCCAAAATTGTATGGTTCTTGACTCCCCATCATCCTCAAAAGATAATGAGTTGGCTAGCCCGCAAGATTATGGCTTGTGGTAAAGGCGTTGGAAAAACCATAATTGGTATTCACTCACCAAAGATAATTACGATAATTTATCTAAGAGTTGGCTAGTCCGTAAGGGTACGGCTTCGGTAAAGACAAAATCAAATCCGTTGAAAGTCGGTGGTTTGCTCAAAATCACATGGTTATCGGTGTACCATGGTTCTTACTTGAACCGAAACATTTGGCTACTCCGAAGTGATGGCTTTTGGTAAAGAGTTTAAAATCCATTATGTTTTCTCAAATCATTGCTAGGGACTAGCAATATCTCGATGTGGGGATTGATGAGTGTAAATACTCATCATTTTGTACAAAATAAACGCAAAATCATCGAAAACACTCGAAACACATCAAAATGATCAAAATATCACAAATCGGTGTTTTATGTGTTTCAAATGCAAATTATCAAAATGGATGAAAAACATATCAAATTTGCAAAATTGCGTTTAGTCCCCAAGTTTATAAAATTGTCAAAATTAGTCCCTGAGCCAAAATTTCAAAAGAAAAGTCACCAAAGGTCTTTTTAAAATCACAAATTATCATATTTAGTCCTTTGGTGAGAAATCTAAAAGTTTTGAGAAAATTGCAATTTAGTCCCTGAAAATCCAAAATGTTCAAATTTAGTCCTTGGGAATTTCAAAAATGTCAAAAACTAAACCTTGGACTATTAAATGTTGACAAAACTAACCCTTGGATCACTTTTCATAAGTTACATATTTGGTCCCTCAGTTTTGGAGTTTTACACATTTGGTCCTTGTTTTAATATCTCTACAAACCAAACGGACCTAAGATAATACCCCAAGCCCAATATTTAAACCCTTGGCCCAATCCCTTTACCCGGTCCAAAACCTTGACCCGACAACCCAACCCACCATTTAAATAACTAAAAAACCCGCCCCCCTTTCCCACCTTTCCCTCCCCCTGTCTGCTCCTACCACCAGCCACCAACCTACCTGCCAACCCACCCTACTCCTCACCATTTGTCCCCCCCCTCCTCACCAACCATCCCACTACAATTAATACACCTTGTCCCTGTCCCAATTTCCTTGTACAGCATTTTCCGCCAAAACTAGATGAATGGTCAAGATGGGTCAATGTTAATCCAATGGCTATTAGTGTTGCTGGGATTTGACCAGAAGAAAGAGAGAAGGACTTTTGAGCATAAAAGAAAGCCAAGAGAAGCTAGATAGAGGAGTTAGTCTTAGTTTCAAAAGTTTGTATGTCGTATTTCAATTTTCTTAGTCTAAAATAGCTTTTACTTGTATTTTCAAGTTCCTGTGTATTCAAGATAATCATTTAAGTGTATTGCAACTTGATTTCAGTATCAATTCAAGTTTTAAGTTCAAGTGCCAAAGTTTAAGCTACTGTTGAAATTTTTATTTTCAAATTCTAAACCCCAAGCTTCAATGAGCTTATTTATGAGTTGAAACAAGTTTATGTTAGCTTATCATAGCCTTTTATAAACTTGTGTTTAAGATTTAAGCAAAAGAAATCGGTCAACAAAAGTCAACACAAGAGTGAAAATGGTGCAAGGATGAATTGGGTGGATTTAGAAGCTGGAAATGGTTGAAATGGAAGCGATGGGTTAAGTTGGATTAGGTTAGAGTTCTTGTTTCATGTGTGGCGAGCCATAGTGGCCATGGGACAAATTGTAAGTGAATTTCACAAATCTTGCATAAAGCGTATTGGTGCTCATAATTAGTTGAAATCTGTTCTAAAAGTAGTAATTAGGTTAGGATAATCTAGTTTGATAATTGTTATATGCTTAGTCGGTTGTTGCATCCTTTTAATTGGCAAAACAAGTTTTTAAGGGGTGTTTGGGCTGCTTCATTTTCGTATTCAAGACCTCATCGTGTTTATCATTATTGGTTCATGTTTGTTTAGCCTCACTTGACTCATTTGAGTCTTAGTTTGTGTCTACAACACTCAAAAGTCAAAATTCCAACAAAGCGTCTCACATCCAATCGTTGTGATTTTAAAAGAGCAATTCATCATTTTGTGATTAAAAGTCTTAAACAAAGCTGGTTTTAAGTTCATTTCATCATAACATACCATAATCAGTCATAAAAATTGGATCAAATCTCAAGAAAGTCAAGGTTCATGTCTGTGTTAAAAAGTCAAAAATGTCAAAAATTTGGTTTTGTGCAGAAAGTGCAGCATCTGCACAGGTTTCATTAAAGGGTTTTAGGTTCTGATTTTTGGGATACAAGTAGTCCTTTAGGTGGTTTATAAGCCCTCATATCTGTTTTTTCTTTAAGCTCTTTGGATAAGCTTGGGCATAAGCCCAAAGTCAAGGCCATCTGCCCTGCACCAAACTCAGTATTAGCTGAGACTTTTCTCAGCTTTTGTGCAGCTTGCACAGGATTGATTATAGCTTGTTAGAAGCTGGTCTTTTGGTTATTACTAGTCACCTAGGTCTAGTTTAGGACTCAATAATTGGTTTTTAGTTTAGGGCTTATTTGGTTGCTTATTCTTGGTCTGCTAGTAGGTACCCATTTTCTGTTTTTAGCTTTAAATCAAAATCATCAAAACTGTGAAATCTTGTTAATCAGTGTTTGTAGCTTGTTGATTTGAATCTAATTTGGTCACTTTTAGTTAATCATAGCTTCTGTTCTAGTGTGGTAGCTCATTTTAATCATTTGGCTTATTTAGTGCTTATTTCAATAAGCACTATCACATCAGTTGCTTATTTCTCTACACAAGTACCTGTTTTTCTATTTTTCATAGCTTCTTAATATTATTTTAGAATTTTCCTGAAATTTTCAGATTTTTCTCAGCTGTTTTGCTATTTTTCCTATTTTTAATTAGTTTTTAATACTTTTTAAATAGCATTTAATACAAAAAATTAGAAAAAGGTTCAAAAAAATAAGTTTTCATTTTTCTTAGGCTTAGATAAATATAAAAAGTGAAAAAAGTAATTTTCCTTATTTTCATAGATCATTTGGTAATTTTAGTGATTTAATTAGTATTTAATAGTTTAAAATCCTAGAAAATAGAAAATAGTCACAAAAATACAAAATAGTTTTGAAAAGTCTATTTTGATATTTTAGACTTTTCCAAGTGTTAATCTTATTTTCTAGCTCATTTTCCTATTTTCTTGTAATTTAGGTAATTAATTAATAGTTAAAATAGTTTTTAATTAGATAATTAGTTTTAAAAATAATTTTCTTTTTCTAAATATTTTCTTATATCATTAGGTATATAAAACATCATTTTCATATTTTTAGGGTTAATATTGAATTAGTTTCACTTTTTATTTTGTACGTCACGTAGATTTTAATTTAAACGTCGTTTAGGTTTTAAACGTTCATCACTTTAAATATAGTGATAGCGTTTATTTAATAGGTTTTATCTTTTTATTATCTTTAATTTGCATTTAAGGCGTTTTAATTTGTTGGATTTTCCTTAGTTATAATATCATTCATAATCCTTTTCATTCAAACTTCTCGATTACTAGACGTTGATTTATCCATTGCATAGCTCATTGGGACATAACGACCGGGAGACTCTATCCTCCTCGATCTTAATTGCATTAGTGCTTGAGCAGTTTTAGTCTTTTAGACTTGTTGCTTAGCACCGATCGAGCTGAGAACATTCCATTAAACAAGGCTTCAATGTGTGAACTTCCCAACAATGAGTTTCCTTAAAGGAAAATTTGGTTAAATTTAGGTTATCGATATAAAATTCCCCTAAGGCATTGTGTTCTCTAGAAATTCCAAGTAACCTCACTTTCATATTAAGAGATGCAACAGGTTTGAACATGTCGGACAATCTATGACTCTCCATCTACAAGTGAAATTAGAACAAACATTCTTCGACATGGTATGAGCTGATAGCTATTTTCTGGCTAGCATGATAACAATCTAAGTGATGAAATATTTTTGAAGCACTCAATATCGAAACAAATCCTGGAAATCAATCACCACACCACATCACTTAAATATTTAAGGTTTTGTGACTTTACAACATAGAGCATGGAAACACTTCGATAATTAAACAATAAAAATTTTAGTCATAGGGACTAAACGCCTTAGGCAAGTAAGATTCAAATCATGACATTCGCTGGAACGAGAAATGCGAGGAATCACAATTGTTACCCATAATCTATTCTTTTCAATAAAGTCATTTTTCGACAGACTTAACATTTTGATGTTTGGCATGAGACACGTGGTATCAATTCCAGTTGTATCTGTTATAAGCTACTCGATTCACCTTATACTTCTGACAAACATTTTAAGATTCCTTTGGAATTTACTTGGTCATTAACACCGCCTATTATCCTCAGCTCAATGGTTAGAGCGAGAGAACAATTCCAACATTTTAAGATATGCTCAAGGCATGTGTGATTTTCTAGAAATGATTAGGCAAATCATTCTACATTAAACAAGTTGCTTTACAACTATAGTTATTACATGAACATATTGACTACACCAATTGAGGCACTCTATGGTTGAGGTGTCAATCACTTATTTACGGGCCAAAATCAGGAAAGTCCAACTCACTAGTCAATGACTCATTTATGAAACAACACGGAAATTGTACAAATCAAAAATCAGTTACAAGTAACAACACATAGCTAGATAACCTACGTCGATATACTACGCAAAATATTGGAAGTATGTTCCATAAGTCGCAAACCATTAGAATTTCAAGTTGGCAACAAATTTATGTTCAAAGTCCCGTCTTGGAAGGGCGTGGTACGATTCAGAAAACATTGGACGAACCAATGCGACTCAAATATCCTCACCTTTCACCGATAACATCGTAGAACCTAACATGGACTGAATTCAGGGACTGAATTCCTTTTTGGTTGGGCGAATGTGACAACTCGTAAATTCAGGTCATTTTACAAACTTTGGAAATTTACTATTCATCTCGGGAATTTACTATTCACAGGTTACTATTCAAAATTTTACTATTCACCATTTTCGGAGTCGAAGTAATATTCTGAGAACGTATTTCAAAAATTTACTATTCACGTAACACTATTCATTCCCGGAGAAAATCACGATTCATGAGTCACTATTTATCATTTTTAATAAATTAGGTTTACGAGTATCAAATACGCGTAACCTGGAGGGTTAAGCTGCGTATTCATGGAATATCATCAAGGACATTTCATATAGACTAGATTTAGTTTACATATCATCAATAACATCATTTCATATCTATATTATGCATGGGTTTGCATTTTTCATTAAACGTTTACTTTTCTATTAAATAAACGCTATCGTGTAAACATTTATTTTGAATATTGATCCGACACTTCCAAAAATAATCCTAATATATTTTTATACTCATTTTAAGACTATAAAAATTATATTATTAATTTACCCGATGTTTTCAATTTATTTTGTATATAAATTGTTAGGTATAAATATTTACGACGGTTTTCGTAAATTCAACACGATAAATATTTATTCACTCAATTATTGTAAGAAATGTATTTTTATAATTTTTATGATGATCTATCCTCAGAATTCCAACTACCTAATAATCTTCCCAATCTCAAGGTTAGTCATTATTTTTACCCCTAACTACCCAAAGAATCAAAAACTCTGTAAGTGTAAGTTTGATCGATTGATCATCCAAATGTTATGGTTTCCTCGTAGTGTTGTTTTGCATGTTTAATTTTTTTTTTCTTCTTGAAGTTCATATGAACAATGATCGATTGCAATGAACCCTAAAAAAGGTTTTGTATGTTATATGGTTGAAAATAAGTTACCATATACTGTTTTAGGTGATAATAGAGTGTTACTAAGTAAGTATTTCTTATATAGGTTATTTGATTGGGATTAATGTGAGTTTTTTATACATATTTAATTAGACTGTTGATTGATAATGATATTTGACATACATATGGAATAAAAAGTATCTGATAGGGTATGATTTTGGAAATGGATGGTTATGATACTGATTAAGTAGATAAGCATGATACTAAAATAGTAGATGTTAGTTGCTTTCAAGTGAAGTGTTTACATATATTTAAGAGGTAACTGATTTGGCAATTGTATGTTGATTTAGTGAAAAAACATGTTTCGTTATTTTGTAGTAGGATGTCGTACATAAACATGATGGTTAAAATAGAATTTTTTTGTTGCTTGAAAATGAACCGTTGTACATATCTTTGTGTCAAAACTGATTTGTATAGTAGTTATTGATTGTGACATTGTATGTTGACTTGGTATAATAAAATGTTTCATGTTTTTTGTAATGAAGTTACCATTTGATATTGGTTAAGTATGTAACCATCAAAATTTACAATAGTAAATGTTTTGTGATTAAAAAAACCGGTTTACAACTCTTTATAAAGAAAGTCATTTGTAGTTCCTGATTAAAACAATGAATGGAAGTTACATACATAGACCACCAAGTTTATTATATTGTAGGATTTGAGAAAGCGATCCTTATGATGATGTTTTAGTACAAAAGCAGCGTACAAAAAAAGTGGATATTACGTGTTTTGAAGAGATTTGTCTACATGTATTTGTAACGAACTTGATTTGTAGTTAGTCATTAGCCAAATGTAAATTTATTCTTTACTCCAAAATGGTTTGATAGTTTTGGTATTAGTATGCCATCTGATATGGCATAAGTAAAAAACATCATGCTAAAAATAACTGCTTTGTGAGTGATTTCAAATGAAGTGTTTACAGATGTTTATACCAAACAGAATTGTAGTAAATGATATGAGCATAGTATGTTTATTTTGGTCTAATAACAATATCATTGTTTTTGTAGTAAAGAGGCATTTTATATTCATTATATAGATACTCATGATACTAAAAATAGTATATGTTATGTGCTTATACAAAAATTGTGTTTACATCTAAGTATAATGAAAACTAATATGCAGTTATTGATTTGCCCATTGTTTGTTTATTTCCCATAATAACATGTTTCATTCTTTTTGTACTAAGGTTCCATATGATGTTGATTAAGTACATAACGATCATCCTAAAAAAGTATATGTTAGGTGCTTTCAAAATACATGTGTTTTACATCTGTTTATTAAGAAAGTGTTTTGTAGTTACTGATATAGACATTTTTTGCTGATTTGGTATATAAACATGTTACTTTTTTTTTTAGTAAGATGCCATTTGAATTTGTTGTTTGGCTTGACCGTAGAAACTTTCCGAAATCACAGGTAATTCTTGACAATGACATATCTAATTTTACAATTGTAATCTATCTAAACTGATATAAAATGGAATAAATCTGATTCAGGATCTACCTGAAATATTTTGGGAGGAAAGATATAATGGGAACAAACATGTGTACTTGATAAGCACCAATAGGATTCGTGTGAAAGTTAAGATAGTGAAAGCACACAATCGGCCATTTAAACTGAAGGGGAACAAATGGACTCAATTTGCAATAGATAATATCGGACATCGTGTTAGGTTGTTGCACTTTATACAGGAAGGAGATGATACATACTATGTGATGGGGTATGATGGTCATGGGGAGGAATTCGGAGGATACGAAGGGATAGAGGGACGTTATAAACGGTTCCATAGTCGTGTTTGGGCATCATCATTTAGGGCTCAGGTATTATATTTTGTTGTTACATTTAAATATCATTACTTTTTTATTATACTAATGTATTAATTAGCATTTTGATATTTGGATATATAGTAACTATTTTGAATTTTAACAAATGTAACCTTTGTTTTCAGAAATTGCCGGGAGCTTTCTTAACTGGGCTAGGACAAACAGGGAATATTGCTATTAATGTTGAAGGTCACAGGTTTATAGTTCCTGTCAGTCGTGTTCAAGTGAATGGGGTTAACGTTGGTAACGACTATGAACTGTTACAGCAATCTTGGGATGAAATTCAAACAACTTTGCATTTGCAACCTGGAATGCATCTCGTTTTCACAAAATATGTGAATACTGAATTTTGGATGATGGCTTTTAATAATGATGGGAGTCAACATACTGAGATGCATTTCTTTGGAGCAACACGACTGAATATGAACCAACCTCCAATACCTCCCGAAGAGAGGTGCGATATCTAATTCGTTATACTTATATAAACTTAATTGTTTACGTTATAACTTGTGACGATATACTTAGTTATAATATTACTTTTAATGATATGGGAAAAACTAATTTAACCCTATTTGACGTAGTATCATTTGTGCATGCTTGAGCGGTTGATTATATGCAAAAAGGTATTAGTGATTATTAAGAAATTGCGTTTGAGTGATGCAAGGTGCTTACCAATAACATATACTACGGTTTGGTTATGATAAAGATTGAATATCTTGTATTGACATACAAATCAGTTATTGATCCTAAATATGTTAACCTTTTCTGTAGATGACGACAGAATGTATCACCTGTGTCGTTGGCCGAGACATACTGAACATTTTGGTGAATTCGGTGATGTATTCTATAAGAGGTTCTCTTATATAGTCGTTATGCAACGACTGGTAAGTAGTATTTTTATATATTTACTTTTACGATTTGCGTCTTTAAATAAGTATTTAGTATTATATGTTATTCTTAATACATTGCAGACAATACCAGCAGACTTCTTGGCTTACCATCCAATGCACACATACACTCATGCCTTGATGAGAAACCAAAATGTTGAATCTGAATATTTGTCAAGATGGAGTTTCACAGAGGACCCAGAAAGGACAAATCATATCAACGTATTTGGTGCATGGAGTGACTTTGCTGAGGAATGTCGATTTGGGTATGATAAGATGCTACGCTTCAAGTACATGTATCTGATAACAGATTTGGTTGGAGAAGAGGAGGAGCAGATTCCCGTGTTTCATGTCTGTTGAACAATCCTGTGTTATGCATGTTTGAATGATCTTTTGGGTGTGTTGTACTGCCATAGTTAGGCTGGCCTTAGATGGCAATGAACACTATTATATAGCAATATGTTAGTAAACTAATTTAGCGGTATATAGTTTAACTATGTTAGTAAACTAAATATAGTGTAGAAAATGGATTCTCTGACTTGTTTATAAACGTATTTGTCAGAGACTTAAACCAATATAGTTTATATATGTTTGTTTTTTATATTTTTTAGTTTAAGTATCAACATTTAACAAATATGTTGAGTTTAAATAAGCTGAATAGTATAAAGGTAATATATAGTGTAGCTGTATAGGAGTACTAAAGATAGTGCCAACGTTCACGAAACTTTTTTTATACATTTTGGCACTTCATTCGTCCAAAAAAACACATTTAGCGCAAACATTGGAGATGCTCTTATCTAAACATAAACTACTATCCAGTAACATAATCACATACTAAACATAAACACATGTCGTATAACTCATGTATTATCTCATTGTTTAGCTGGTATATGAATGGAACATGTTTGGTTTCTTCGTTTTCTTTTTATCTCATTTTCATATTCGTTTAAACATAACTACTTCAATGATCACCATAATGTGATTATACGAAACTTATAACTTTGACGTTAACAATATTTTACGAATGGATTATGGAATTTGTATTCTATTTGTAGATTACCCATCATTTTGTAAGTTACAAATACATTTTAAAGGATGTATTAGTGTTATTAGTGTATGTTTTAAAACAATGGTACATAATACACAAAAGAAAATATATTGCTTCTATCAATGCATATCATCATTGCAAAAATTAGTTGATATTCGTGTATACAAATATTACTGCTATGATTTAAGTTTCATTTATAGCCCAAAGACTTTTCGTTTACAATTTGACCATCACATCTACTTCCTTCTCGAGCACACTATCTCAAGAACAGGTTAGGTGCCTCTTATGTTAATTTTTTTTTTTTTTTTTTTTTGTTAATTTTTTATTTTGTTGTTGTTGGTAACACTGTTAGTTGGTATTTCACAATTTGAATGATTATCTCATTGTTAGAATAAAGATATAGATTTTCTTGAAACTGATCAAATAATGTGCCGATTCAGTATGCATGTGTAGTAGACTTGTAAAGTTAAAGAAGTTATTTATGATATTGCAGCCTGCGATATTCAAAAACAGGGTTTTTAGAAATAATAGGCACGATCAATTGATAAGTAAATATATAGGCTTAAATATAGATGTATGGTCAATTTAGTAATATGAGTAATGATGTTTTGGTTGATATTATGATTTGTTTAGAACAACTTGTTTATTGAAAGATATAATTGTAGTTCAAGCAAAAGATCTTTTGAATGATGATCAATTACTGGCGAAATTAAAATTCTTATTAGTATCATCAGTTAATGATACATGTTTCATGAATTAAGGATTATGTTAATGGTGTTAGATGTGTCATATGGTATTGTGAATTAAAAATAATTTGTATTGTTAGTTAGGTTTTCTCTAAATGAGTTTGATTAAGTCATTAGATGACATAACTTAGGATAAGCTTTCATATAGTTATTCATAAAGTAAAAGGCAGCAAGTTTATGAGTTAATACGATGAAAGGAAGATAGAGAAAGTATCATACGATGTCGGCATATAGATCTCGTAAAGCATGTTGCACTATGATAACGGTTTGAAACTTATATTTCATGCGGAAAACTAAAAATGACATACTTTCAATATGACGGAA
This sequence comes from Chrysanthemum lavandulifolium, assembly GCA_022545495.1. Classification (NCBI taxonomy): domain Eukaryota; kingdom Viridiplantae; phylum Streptophyta; class Magnoliopsida; order Asterales; family Asteraceae; genus Chrysanthemum; species Chrysanthemum lavandulifolium. The sequence goes on along the minus strand of CM040240.1, from coordinate 70,718,635 downwards.
TAGTAATTGCATGTGTAGTAGACTTTTAAAGTTAAAGAAGTTGCTTATGATATTGCAATATGTTGTTAATTCAAAAACAAGGTTTTTAGAAATAATAGTCACGATCAATTGATAAGTAAAGATATAGGCTTAAATATAGATGTATGGTCAATTTAGTAATATGAGTAATGATATTTTCATTGATATTATGATTTGTTTAGAACAACTTGTTTATTGAAAGATATAATTTTAGTTCAAGCAAAAGAACTTTTGAATGATGATCAATTACAGGATAAGTAAATTACATTTCTTATTAGTATCATCGCGAAATTAAATTTTCTTATTAGTTAATGATACATGTTTCATGAGTTAAGGATTATGTTAATGGTGTTAGATGTGTCATATGGTATTGTTAAAGTAAAAAAAATTTGTATTGTTAGTTAGGTTATCTTTAAATGAGCTTGATTAAGTCATTAGATGACATAACTTAGGATAAGCTTTCATATAGTTATTCATAAAGTAAAAGGCAGTAAGTTTATGCGTTAATACGATGAAAGGAAGATAGATAAAGTATCATACAATGTGGGCATATAGATTTCGTAAAGCATGTTGCACTATGATAACGGTTTGAAACTTATATTTCATGCAGAAAACTAAAAATAACATACTTTCAATATGAGCGAATAATACTTTTGTTAGTAGCCTGCTTTGTTAATGAATACAAAAACACTTATTTAGATGAAAAGGGCAATATTTGGAAATAACATTGTAGGTTAAGATGGGTTATTGAAACAAACATCTAGCTTTGCTAAGTTTTTGAAAATATGTAACTTCCTTCTAATACACGTTTCTTTTTTGATTAAATAGAATGACCACTCAATTTATCGCGGAGGCGAACACACGAAACTTTCGAACACTGTAGGTAATTTGTAACCATTGTTGCTTATAATAGATATCATACTAAATTTACAAATATGGATATCAAGGCTGTGAAAATAAATTTACGTAATCGTTTTGAATGCAGATCCTATGTACAGCAGCGAGATGGTTATATTTAATTAACAACATATGTACAATGCAGTTCAAGAAAGTAACTGTAACCGTTATGCCCTGCAATTGAATGAATGGAAGCAATTTGTTGATCACAGCCATTACCGGAACGTGGCAATACTACATTTCATTCGTCAAGGAGAAGACATGTACTATGTCACTGCCTATGACAATGTTGGTGCTGCAATTGGTGGATATTTGAATCCTTTTCAAGGAAATCGTCAAAGAAGATGCTTTGGAAGATTGGGAAACATTGACCAGTCAGATGTAAGTACTTCACATATATTGATGGTCATAGTTTAATGAAAATTGTATAAACTCGTTTAATAGATACTAACAAATAGCAACATTATATTTACTCGTTATGCGACTCCTTCCTCATCAATTTTGCTAGAAATTAACAGTGAGAGTTAAGGTGGGTGGCACGGTGGATCTGCGACCGTCGCATGTCGCATTGATCTACCCGGTAACACGGAAGGAAATGTTTTAGTGGAATGGGATGGGATTTCTTGTTTTTTGGAAGGCACGAAGGTTGGATCGCGTATGGTGTTCACGAAATTGAGGAAGCTCTTGTCTCGATGATCTCATTTTCTGATGTTGGCTTAGGAATGCGTTTGGAGAATCTACTGCGTGTAATCTTGAAAGATGATAATCCATTCAAAAGGAGCCCAATAGACAAAGGTATGTTTATTAAATTTTAATTCTTAAAAACATGTGTTTGGTCATTTTTAAATATTCTAAATAATATAGTTGCATCTTATAATGTCATTGGAATCTTGAAATTGTAGATCCTCGCATGAAACATAAATGTGACTGGTTTAATCACTCCGACCATGATGATGAGAAAGACTGCTTTTATCAAGATGTTCTGGATTACATAACTAGAAGAGGTCGGCTGGTAAGCGTATGGTATTTTTCATGCAAAACATGTTTCGATATTCATTTATAGTATCATCTTTTTGTGAATAGTAGATGCCTTTACTTATATTGCCTATTTGACATTCATTTGTTGAATGTAGACCATACCACATCATTTTGCGAGGCCTTATGAAATGTATAAGTTCCACAACGCAGTTCTGATACACCATGATGAATCTTTCTATGTGACCGTGGATTGGGAAAAACATTCCGACAAGCAAAATAACAAAAATCATGTCACCATAAAGACTAATTGGAAGACCATTGAGCAGAGGTGTGAGTGGGAGAAAGACAAACGGTAAGGTTCAAACTGATGAGGATGGTCAAAGACGATGCTCAAACGATTGATGCACGTAAACCGGTGATGATTCCATTGTTCCATATGTGTTAGAAGAAGCTGCTTTGGGTATTTGATGTATTTTGGTACTGTCTCAGCCGAAACTGTTATGATGAAGGCTTGGAACATCTTTAATGACTTGTTTTATTTGGTGCTTTATGTATAATTTATGGATGGTTGTGAGGTTGACAATAGTGTTTTGATTAACCGTTGTCGTAAGGCGGTTATAAGTCAATGTGTCGTATGTTTGGGACGTAATATTTCAGTATGCTTTGAAATTGCCACAGACTTAATATTATGTATCTGGATGATCTATATTATCAACTAATTTGTATCCATATTATGTATATGGATTGATCTTCTAAGAAGTTGTAATTATAATAGTTAAGAAGACTATTCTACATGCTTAAATATAGTTACAAACAAAATATTACATTGAAATACTCTTGTGTTAATAAGACTATTGTTCATGGTTAGGCAAGTATGTTTCTGTAAGTAACACGAAATTTGTTTGCAAAATGTTATACATTGGGTTGCCTATTTTATGGTTTATTGATATACAATGGTCTAACGTTGGTTCAATGGTTTTTTAATTATATACAAAGATAAAAAAGATACTTAAAAAATGGCATTTATATTAAGCGTGTATTTTTCAAAGGTAATGATTGTTGCATCTTAAAAATATCAACTTTGCCTTGGCAAATGAAACGGTGGTAGATGAAATCTCTCACACACCTCATTCATTGAGAAGCAAGCACTATTGCAAGGTTAGTACCAAGAACATGTAATGATCTAAAATGAAAAAAACCTAAAAAATTTATTGTTAATTTTCTTCTGATCTGCATGTAAGTAAGAATGACAACTATAATATAGTCAACAACAACGGTTTTGGGTTTAGGTTGATTCTTATGCTTTACAATTGTAGTGATTTATAGTATGTTGATACATAGTTAGTTTCTTGGGATATGCGGTTTGTTGTTTGATAAAAAAGACTTAAATTGAAAGATTTTTTGTTTAGTAGTTTGTATAAACTCTATTAGATATGGATAAAAGTCTTCAAGCATATAAGTAAAGATTAATAATCTATGGTGTATGAAAAGATCACTTGTTTATATTTGTTTTGATTGTTGTTACTAAATCACTCATTTAGCTAATATATGTTGAATATATGATCCATGGTGTATGTTATGTTATAAAGTTTGTTAAGACAATAAGACACCATCGCTTCCGGATTTCATATAGATGCTATACATGCTATGATTATTGGGTGAAATAATATAGTCGAAAGTTTACGGAAAAAGAAAGTGTAGTCTTAGTGTATAACTTTTATAAAAGGAATAAAAATACTCAGCTAAGGAATATAGTGAGTCAACGTAAACCATTTGTGTATTTATGATATACGATATGCAAATTTATATTTGTAAAGTGATTCATATGTTTTAAAATGGATCATTGTTTTAATATTTGTGTTATGCATAGACTCTGATTGGTTAAATTTGTTTTGATTGTTATTACTAAATGAGTCATTTAACTAATATATTATTTATGTTAAAGATAATTTGACAGGATGAGTCTTCAATTTGTTTTTGATGTAAACAAAGCAAAGTTTTCGAAAAGTCAGTTATGCGCATAAGGTCATAATTTAAAAGTTGTATATGTTGAGTTTAAAATACATGAATAACAATAAAACATGTAGACACCACAGAGTATCTGATGGAAGACTTAAGGCGAATTAAATGCGTAACGTACCTCTTGCAAATGTCGATCTCTTTTGAACAAAAGCAGATGAAGTGGTTTAAAGAGTTGTCCTTACCATTTTACAACTCAAACCCTAAACTCTTTATACACAGCCGAATCAAGTGATTGCTAGATCTAACACAAGTCCTTGTTTTATGAGAAAACAAAACCAAAACATCCCTTGGAGGAGGGTTCGGCGAATAGGAGCAAGAGAGAGAGGAGAGAAAGGTTAATTCAATGCACAAAGATGAAACCCTAAAACAAGTGTTGGGAACAAGTTAGGGTTTGAGATGGAGAACCCCTATGGTCGGCCATCATAGAGCCCAAAGGGATTCCCAAATCTTTTCCATATTAAGATTTTACACTACAAGTCCTTCTCTTTACGATTAATCTGTCGTTAGTTATTTTCCGTTAAATACTTAACGATCGTTAGACTACTTTATGTGCAATAATTAATCGTAAACATTAACATTAATTATTTAACTTTAATTCTCATTCGCTAATGTGTGCAATCCCATAGTCACGAGTTCGAATCCGGACATTTACCTATTTATAAATATATACATTTCCAACAGCTCCCACTTGGATATGTTTACAAAATGTGAAATAACATTGGTTAGCGTCTAGCAACACGCCAATGCTCCCGGTACAACTCGTGTATGGTTTTCTAGAGAAAAATCAAGTTTCGATGATTCCTCATCATATTCATCATTTTGTTTCTAATACCATGTTAATAAGAATATGAATCTCACTCATTTCTTAATTAACTATTCTCATTTCTCGCTTTATGTGATTGATCAAGATTACCAAATCTTCTTAACATATTCCGAAGACCTTGGGCATGGCCATGCAAACATCTTAACAACCCTACGAGGGCCCAAGAAGATTATACTTCAAAATAAATTTGAAGGAAACAACCTGCGTTTGACTACAAGCGAAATCATAAATTTTGCAACACTTCGAAAACAACCCTTATAACTACCAGTTACGTATAGCGTTAGATTGCTTCACAAAAATGCACTACATCCATGACATATCTCTGGTATCTCAAGTCAGAGGATAAATATTCATGATATACTTAATGACAAAGATCCATAAAGTATCATCATGTAGGTGGGATAAGTCCTATACTCAATTCATTGAATATCATTTGAAATTAGTCATGCTACGCATGAACATACTTTCAAGTATACTCTAACTAATACTCAAATTTTTCTTAATTCAATATCATTCCCATGTTATTAATTGACAATGGACTATTTAGAATAACTTAAGTTATTCAAAGATTTAAACATGCAAATACATGACACAATATTATAAATGAAATTAAACGTATATCGTACTTTAATTCATTATACATAATAATTGTTTAACATCCTTTATCCAAATACTAAATAGATCAATGCATGATAATACTAGTTAATGAATTTTGCCACAAGTCATGAGAATCATACTTGGCGACAAGGCATAATTTCAATTAACTTTGATCTATAGGAATTTTGAGAATACTTATTTCAAGAATTCAATAAGTGAATTTCTTGTATGTGTTTACATATCTTGATATTGTCATAACATTCCATAAGGTGCGTGACAACCTGAACCACCTTTTATGACAAACATCTTTCAAAACTTTAAAGTTTAAAGTATTCTTTATTATTTAATGTATAATGCAACTATGCTCTTAGTTGAGCATAACTAGTCAACATGGTCATCACCAACGATACCATGACTAGAATTGAGTGTCATCTCAATTATACTAGCATCATTGTGTACAACAATATGCTCTTTAAACATCCGTAAACTTTGAACAGTTATAGTGTAATGTTGGTGCCTACCAAAACTCAAGTTTGTTGGCAATGACAATTATGAAACAATTGCCATATTTTCATCCATAGAATCTAGGAGCATCTCCAGACTGTGAAATGTGATTCTAAATCCAAACATATTTCCTTTTAAAATATTTATTACACTAACAACTTTCAATGTTGTCAAATCATCTTGTAATCAAGCATGATACAACAATCTTATACACAACATGATGTACATGATGAATCTTCAAGTTAGACTTTAAGATCTCATTCATATTCTATCTTGTCAAAGATATGTATCCATCATGTTCTTTTAGACTCATTTATTTACCGCATATGTTTATAGTAATAAACATATATTCCAAGGTTGTATTTCTTATTTCCAAATCTTACAAACGAAGTTTCATTCCCAATTAAAACTTAATTTAGGTGGAATGTAGTTGCCCATACAACATATAAGATTTAAGAAAATAATACTCCCACTAGCTTTGTGAATACTTATGAGCTATCTTATTTTAATTTTAAATCAAACATGGATTTAATATTAAACATAAGAATCATCTCATAGATGCATGCATATATCCATTCATGGATTCTTGCAGTTTGTACATATTCAAAGATTATTTGAATTCATAAAACTACTTTGTATTACTTATCGTCCTTGCAAAAGTAATTCCACAACAAAAAGTTTTGATATTCATTGTCAAAATTTCATATCAATGAAACTAAGTATGACAATTATAATCTTTATACTTATATTTAATGTATCTAGAAAGAATATTCAATCATAGTTAATTGCTTAAATATGATTAATATTATTATCACTAGACATGCATTAAATAGTACAATATTGTCCATATGATTTCTACACAAAGATTTAAACCACTAGGGTTTCCATCCTTTGAAGAAACTCATTTTCATTATTAAGATAAACCAAGTATCTAAAGTTGATTATCTTTATGGACAACATCTCAACATTCATAGTATGATTGATTTACCACAATTCAACATTTGGTAAATTCATCATCATGATTAACAGCTTACCATGATCCCAGAACTCATAATCCTCAAGATATTAAATATCCGAGATATCCTTACGGATCTATGAATGACAATTCCATCATATTGAGGTCTATCATTTACATGTTTAACCTCATCATGATATTTGCTAGTGTATTTTAGAAGATCATGTATTTTGTAATTTAATCTTTCAAGATCTAAACAAAACTCCCACTTGCCTTTAACAATTTAAAGATTACATTTAAATAGTTTAGCAAGTAGAGCAACAATACATTGTTCTCTTTTGGGATATTATAAAAAACATTTTCAGTTCCTGACATTGGTTTGTTACAACCCACTTTACAAGTAGTTTAACAAATTCAGAACTTCATTATAAGACATAATCACTTTCCATAAAATTGGTTACTTATTAATCTTCTAGGTTGGAGTCTTATTGAGTATATTCAATCTATACTCAATCTACTAACCTTGATAAATTTTGGAAGAAATTATAGTTATCTTGAATCAAACAATGCCAATTAATTTTGATTCTTCTAACTGAACATACCATAAGACTATGGTATTTCATTAGAATTAATATTGTAAGATTAATCTAACAATATTTAAGATAACCCTATCTTTGGTTTATCCTATTTACCAACAAAGTAAAACTTAATGGTACAATAGAATTACCAAATCAATTGCATGCATTATAACTCAAGTATTTTTACCAAGTCAAAAGACATAATGATTATAATCCCACTATACGTTATAAGTCATTGATCAACTCATTGACTTCATGCATATGTCTTAAAACATAGCAAGTTAACGTCTTACTTTATATTGTAAGTCTCAGATAAAGACTTCATGTTTGTGACTTTACAAAGAAGTCATAAACATGTATAATTAAAGTAATTATGAACACCACCTCGGGTTTCAATTAATAATTTCAAGTTAATATTTACTACATATATTTAAGTCATTCAACGAATACTTAAAATCAAAGTAGTATTAGATTACTTCATTTAATTATGTCATTCCATGAAATGTTCAACGAAGAAACCGCAAAATCATCCATGCTCATTCTCACGACACGTGGATATTTTACCTTGAGCTACAATCTAGTTCACGTTCTCATGTAACGTAAATTGTAATTACAAGTGTTACTTAAATATTGAATGACATAAATATTTAAAGTAGCCTTTGTTATCATCTTGACACATGTTCGAATAGGGCAATCATACACATTAAAATGTATAATTCCTATTAGAACGTAACTCTCTTACCTTGTGGTCAAGAGAATCCATTTTAATCATATTTATATGTGTTGTACCTTGCACACAATAAAGATTTCTCCCACTTGTGCATGGAACAACATCATGTAGCGATAAACAACACGATACACGCTCGCTTATTTGATTAATATGATTTGTGTCATAGATATAACAAGTAGATGTAGGACTATATTGTTTAGTAAGGAAACGCGCATGACAATCCTTAAAACATAAGTGCCTACAATTGGAAAGTAATTATCTACATGATATTCAAGAGATAATTTAGATTACTACACACAAATAAGGCTTGTAGCTCCCTTTGAATTAGAAATCGTTTCAACAACTTCTTATTCAAGAATGCAACACAATGCTCCCATCGAATTTGACAACATTTTAAATGTTTCATAACCAAATGAAAACAACTTGCTTGCTTTTAACTTTCCTACACCTTTAAGAACCATACGTAATCATTACTAAGGTACTAAAAGGTGTATTCTACTTTATGAATGATAGGTTATCCATCAATGTTATTAACTCGAAAAATTGGGTATGCAATTTCTTCCTTAACAGGCCTACCATGCCCATAATGGTATGTAGCACCTTTAAAGGTTAAAGCAAAACAACTAGATAAATAAAGCTAGTTTGCCTTTTACCAATTTTCGCGGTAATTAGTCTAGCTTCTAATTTAGTAACTCATATACATGTTTTCCACTTAACCAACATTCATGTTTGTTACACAAGAATTCATTCACCAAATGAGGGTAATGAAATCTTTATGGAAAATAAGTTGTGCAATTCATTGTAATGAGTTACATTATAATTTAGACAATTCAAATGTTCCTATTATACCTTTCTCATTCATGAAAAGGAATAAGATTGAGTCTCATTCTTCTCGCATGGAAAAGAGACTTTGTTTATCTTTTCAGTAAATTATTCTCGACCAAACATTTATTTGAAAGTAGAATTGATCAATTTACTAATAAAAGACTAAACTACGTTTACGGTTAAATGTAGCATTTTTACATTTAAAAGAATTACAAAATTCAATTTTAGTATTTTTGATAATTAACCTTTTCAAGAAAATTAAATACCCATGGTTCATAAACATATAACCATTTAATTTTCATTGAAAACTAGGATCCAAATTGACATATTTTCATCACATCAGTTGATCTGCTAGTAATGAAAGTATTCAAAATGGTACGAGTCGAACCTCAATTGCCAATTTTCAAATTGCAACTCCTAGATTTATGGGATTTACATTTAGCCAATTTCAATTGCCATGTAAACATGTTTTATCCCCATCTTATGCCTTGAGTTGCCAGTTCTCACTACAAAACTCAATTAAGTTGTCCAACTTAAGAAACTGCAAAATCATCCATGCCCGTTCTCACGTCACGTGGATATTTTACCCGTTGATTACGATCTAAATCACGTTCTCACGCAAATAAAAGGTAATCTCAGGTGTTTCCGTTTCGTTGGATGGCATATAACTTAAATTAAGGGTAATAATTTTGATGTCAAATCAAATATGTACAAAGATGTCATGCATTCATCTTCGTAGCATAGTTTTTATTAAAACATTTATATATCTTGTTTTAATGTATAAGCTTTTCATCATCAAACTTTAATTGAGGTATTGGATAACCAATTAAAGAATCACCTTAATTACCACTATATCCTACTACTGCATGAGTCATAAGACCCAAGTTATTCGGATAATTACCACAAAAGTGGTGCGTAGAAATTAAAGTAATTCACCCTTAAGATTTTATGCACATATAGGAATACTTGGTAGCTCCATTAAGACGCACAAACGAGCGGAGAATCGTGTCCAAGCATATTAAAACCCTCATCTTTAGGGCATCACAATTTAATGCGTACCCTCCTTGTACCAATCACACAGTTTGTCATTAATGGGTGAGCCGTTCTAACTATTATGTGCAAAAATCAATCAATTAAACGATTATGATTACTATGCTTAAAATTACATATTTCACCATTGTTTAGGTCAGTTTATTTTTCTTGTAAAAATACCCTTGTTACACATAACAAACAAGCAAGTATTTAAAAAAATAAACAAATAAACAATGAATGCATAACAAATAATAAGTCATGCATATCAAATAGCCACATGCAAACCTTTTTGATAAATCCTATTAATAATCAATTCTAGATCATCAATATGTATATATTTAATTAAGACTTTCACCCGTTTTCATCTATGTACAAGGTGAGCCACATGCATCGATTCATCGATTATGTAAGTCAAAATTAAACATATACCACATAGCACATAATTGATTAAATAATAATTATTGAGGTCTTCCCAATTTTAGATCTATCAAAATTTTAGTGTATATCACTTAAGCAAGAAAGACATACAATAAAAGCGGATCCATGATAAAACATGCATGTAATTATCATGGACATAAATTACACTTAACAATTAATGCAATTAAATAGAGTTACACAATACACATAAAATTGCATGCATCCTAGGGTTTCTAATCCAATTAAAACTTAAGTTTACAAAACTCTAATTAGGGCACCAAAAACGCCACCCTAAAAAATTAGGGTTTAGGTTTTGCAACCCCTAGATCTACGCATACAAATAATAACACAATCATGTTTATTTTATTTATGTGTTTCAGTAATTAATTACTTGTTATACAAGGCTCGTGATGCCACTGTTGAGTTTAAGATACATGAATAACAATAAAACATGTAGACACCACATAGTACACAGCGAAAGACTTAAGATCATAACAAATAAATAATTAACTGAATTAAATGCGTAACGTACCTCTTGCAAATGTCAGATCTCTTTTGAACAAAATAGATGAAGTGGTTTAAAGAGTTGTCCTCACTGCTTTTACAACTCAAACCAATAGGTGTAAGAATAGTGTCTTACAACCACAGTTTTGTACACACGAATTAACCAACGAATCAAGCGATTGCTAGATCTAACACAAGTCCTTGTTTTATGAAAAAACAAAACCAAAACACCCCTTGGAGGAGGGTTCGGCCGAATAGGAGCAAGAGAGAGGAGATGAGAGATCTAGGGTTAATTCAATGCACAAAGATATGAGAAACCCTAAACCCTAGCCTCTGTATATATAGTGGATACAAATCTTTGGGAACAAGTTAGGGTTTGGGTTGAGATAACCCCTATGGTCGGCCATCATGCAGCCCCAAAGGGATTCCCAAATCTTTTCCATATTAAGATTTTACACTACAAGTCCTTCTCTTTACAGCTTAACGGTCGTTAGTTATTTTCCGTTAAATACTTAACGATCGTTAGACGGACTTTATGTGCAATAATTAATCGTAAACATTAACATTAATTATTTAACTTTAATTCTCATTCGCTAATGTGTGCAATCCCATGGTCACGAGTTCGAATCCGGACATTTACGTATTTATAAATATATACATTTCCAAATATATTGTTAGGCATTTATAAAGAAATAATAGTTGTACCTTGTTTTTTTGTCGTCGTTTACCATCTCTGTTCACTAAAAGCTTCTACAATGGAACATCATGGATGTACTTAATACACAATCGTGGAACAAAACACAAAGTATGGATCAAACAAAAGTCGAAAACCATTACAAATTGTATGGAGATGAGTGGGCCAAGTTTGTGGAAATGTTACACTTTATCAAGGAAGAAGAAGATACTTATTATGTAACTTCCTACAATCATGCTGGTGTTGAATGTGGTGGATATGACAGCAGGGATATAGGCAGCAGGAAAATGAGATGCTTAGTATTTCAGGGACAGAATCTTGGACGTTCTCCGGTAAGCATACACGAACTAATCTTTTTTTTTTAACGTGGTTTGTTAAGTTGCTATAAGTATTGTTTAGTGTGTAAATATGTTGATTATTTATAATTGTGTGTAGTTGCTTCCCGGAGATTTCCTGCAAGATATAGTGACTAACGAATACGAAATTCGGATGGGAGGAATGAATTTAGCAACAGTAAACCATCGTCGTGTTCATATTCGAGGAACAGATCATCCGAAGATCTATACAAACTTGTTTCATGGAGATGGCTGGAATACTGTTGTTGAGAGTCAACACACGGTACACAGGAAACCAATGGTTTCACAAAACTTGGTGGTGCAGTCATTACCATGATTACTCTTGGAAGGGATGGACTTGGTTTAGGCTTTGAAGACATCCCGAGAATGTAATTGGATTTAGATTTTCCTATCTCGTCGAGGTCCACCGGACATAGGTATCTTCCGCTATTGTTAGCAAGTTTATCATTATTTATGGTACCTTATTATATATATAATTACATAATTCTAATATTTCGTGTTAACACCGTGGCAATATAGATCAAAGGATGTTTCACATATCTGTTGGGAAGGCCATGATCGACAGAACGAAGATGCATGTTTTACACACCAATGCTGGCCTATGTCATAGATAGAAACCGTTTGGTAAGTACCTATAATTGTTAGTGCATGTGAGTGTTTCTATATTTAAGTTTTGGTTAAGTTGTCTTAAAAATAAGAGCTTGTTGTGGTTTTATATTTGACTATAGACCGTACATGCCATGTATGTTGAGAAGAGTGAACTGTATACGTTTGACAACGCAATTGTTCACCACGGTAGGATGGAATTTCCGGTGGACCTTAAAGTTATAAGGCACAAAAGACCACGAAGTGGAAGGTGAGAATGAACCATCTCACCATGGTTGCAAAGGACAAATAGAAGCATATCAACAGCAATGCCGTTCGGGAAAAAGCAAAATGATATGCTTCTAGTGGTTGACGTGATGATGATTTGGTGGAGACAGTTGATCCCGAGTTTCGTGCTTGTTCCAATCTTTGACATGTGTTGAATGAAGGGTATTGAGCGAAGACTCGTCTTTTATTTTAAGGCTTCACGGTTTCATCTTTTCAAGTATGTTTAATATCAAGACTTTTCTAGTTAAGTTATGTGTTAAGTTTAATAATGTCGGGATACAATACTATGAAATCCGTCTATTATCGTAAGTTGTTTAAGGTGTTATGAATATGCTATCGACATGTTTCGTATGTTAACAATAAGTTCTTATTGCTAATGTTGTTGAATCAACTACTTTAAACTACTGCAAATTCATGGTTGATGTAATATTTGTAGTCATTTGTGAATTAGCTTAATTCCGTTGAGGAGTGTTTGTTAGTATTGTTTAAAGAGCTTACTTCATTTTGTACGAAGCACTTTACCTGGGTTAATTCCCATTTGAAACTGGATGATAGTCTTTGGTTTAATACCTTGTTAGAGTGTTTGTTATACTTCACTGGCCTTTGGTTCCAACATAACCATTAAAAGCATTGTGCTTTTATAAGATAATTGCCAAAATCATATTCACCACTAAAGTGTCAAATAATATCAATGATACTGTTACATGTGCAACAAAGTTGTATTATACTTGATTCATTTGAGTAAAAATATTCCAATATGCCAGTCAAGTGTCAAATTAATTTCAGGCGATGTTTTTAATTTAAGAAGTTTCATACATAACATCAAAAAGATTAAGTTTTGTTTTTCAAAAATTCTCATGAATGTTAACCATGTTTGCAAGAATATTAGGATGCTATTGCATATGTAAATACTGAATTGGTGTTGTCATGACCATAATAACATTATCTTTTTGTTCAACATACTGTTCATAAATGTGTAATTAAATGTTGTAAAATATCAAAAGAGAAATGAATCAAATGGTAACTACAAATAAACATCAGTAAAACGCCAAAAATGGCAAAATTGATTAACAAATTCCATCTCCATGATACTTATAGAATAACAATTGCTTTCATAAGAAAGAAAACATATTGTTTGAAACAAATTATTCAAAAATAACAATTGTTCTTGCAAAATTGATTAGTGTCGAAACGTCAAGTTTGACTCACACAAACTAGCCACTTGTGAATGACTAGCCGTAAGAAACTTAAAAGCAGCTCGGACATCGATTCTTTGATAATGAAGGCTTAAGGGTTATGTGTGTGGATAAAACCTTAATATCGATATAAAAATAATCACGAAGATAGATTCAAATTCTCTTAGGAAAAGAATAATAAATCAAATCCGGTGTGTGATCGTGTGTACGGATTAGTCAACCGAATCGTTTTCCCAACGAGGCGTGAATTGCAACGTCGTTCTTGGTTTGGATTTTAATGCTCGATGATTTGGATTAATGATTTGATTAATAAACTACGGGAATGGGGAAAGTAATTAAGGAAATCTAAACTACGGGAAATCCTAAGTGCGATTAAACTAAAACGTAATTAATAAAATGCAATTAAAATGCAACTACGTCTAAATTATACCCTAAAATGCCTAAAATTACTTTTACTCTAGAAATGATATAAGAAAACTATTTTAGAATTAAAACTATTTTTGGATTTTCTTGATTTTATAAAATTAAAACTAATTTTAACTATTAAAACTAATTTAAAATACTAAAATTATAAAAATCAAAGAGAAAAATATGAAACTATTTTCTAAAAATCTAAAATAACTCAAAAGACTTTTAAAACTATTTTTTTATTTTTCGATTAATTTCTTATTTTTTATGAATTTAAATCTATTTTAATCTAATTTAAATGGTGAAAAATACCAAATAAAAGGGGAAAAATATGGAAAAATCTTTTTAAGCTTTTATATTTTCTTAAACTGGAAAAATTAAAATTATTTTTTGAACTTTTCTTAATTATTTGCAATAAAAGCTATAAAAAAATGATTAAAATCTATTTTAAAATGAGAAAAATAGCTAACAAAGACCAAAAATTATGAAAATCTCAGGAAAATTCTAAAATCTATATCTTAATCTATGAAAAATAAGAAATAAGCAGATTATCTGTAAGAAATGAAAGTTGTAGTGTAACTGCTATGAAAACAAGCTACTAAAATAAGCTAACAAGCTAAATAAGCTACCAAACAGTGACTAAGGCTAGAATATGCTAAAATAAACTCAAAGCAACTGACTACACCTAATCCTAACAAGCTATAATCTCTGATCAATGATCTATGCAAACTGACTTAATAAGCAAAAGCAATTAATGACCCCTCTTGGTTTAGCTTGTGCGACAGCTTATTAAAAGAGCTAGTGTAAAAGCGAATATGCGGTCCTAAATATCACCGGCAAGCTACAACTAAGCCAATTTTCGGGCTCTAAATCACGGAAATGAGCTCAATGCTTAAAGCGCAAGATCTGCATAAACCGGATTTTACACCATTTTGACTTTTTTAAAAACAGTTGTGAAGTTTGACTTTGTTGAGTTTTGATCCAAAGTAATTAACTGATTATGATGTTCTAAGACTAATGATGATTATAGCAAGCTAGATCTACTAGATTTAAGCCTATATGCAAATTTTGAGCTACTGATTTTAACTGTGATAAGAGCTAGATCAGTTAAAGGTAAGATTTGACTATTTGAGTATTTGAGTGAAAATACAAGACTGATTTGAATGCTTTAGACCTAAATGAACTTACAGCAACACAACTAAATCACTGAATCAACCTCTATCATAGCAAACAAATTCAATCCAAACACTACTTATCCACTGATTTGATAACTAAATAACAGATTAAGACTATATTATACTAAACAAACATTAAACTAAGATGACAAACTACAAATTATCACTAAATATCGATTCAAATATCGATTCAATAGTGAAATGTTTAAAACAATTTTGATGAACTTACAAGTATCATAGCCACTATGGCTTGCATTCATGAAGCAAAGAACATCTAACCTATAAAACCCCTATCCTCTGTAATTCCAACTCAATTTCAACCCAATTCCATCATCGCATCATCCCAATCTAGATCCAACACCAAGAATCTGAGCAAGAATCAGTAGTAACCGATTTTGGTGAATTATTTGTGTGATTTGAGATTTAAACGAATAAGCTCACAATAAGCTAACTTAAGCTTACATGAACCTATAAAAGCAGTTGATCAATATGGATCACTCCATAGAATAGATCTACTATGATTTTTTATTTTCAATGAATTTATTTGATTTTTTGTATTTTGAGTTTATGAAGATAGAAACTAAAAGCAGTTTTCAATGATGAAATAAGCATTAAACACAGATTATAAGAAGATTCAAATCATAAAACTTAAAACAAAACTTGACAATGAAACACTTGAATTTTATTAAACTAAATGACTTGAATACAAAATACAAATTACAATCTTAAAACATTAAAATGAAAACTACTACTGATTATACTACTAAAACTAGAGAGAAGAAAAATTAAAGGATGATATACTATTGTGACGAAATGAGGTCCTATAAATAGCTAAGCTAAGGCCTAAGAAGGATCTATAATTCTTCAATTGTGCTTCTTCTGAGCTTGTTTCAACCCTTAGATCATATCCCATGTGTCCAATCCATTTCCACCTTAGGATCGAATATCCACGTCTCATCGACCAATAGGAAGCGGGGGTGGCGGTGAGCACACGGATTGCTGACTTGTCATTCCCATGTGTCCGTGTGTGTCAGGGGAAAGTACGAGAGTACCCTTAATCACAGTTAATTTGACCAATTGATTTATCGGGGTAATTAGGGTTTATCTTATTCCCAGATTTGGGTAAAAATAAGGCGCGGGTTTATTTTTTATTTTTCTTTGATTTTGGTTGACCGGGTAAAGGTTACTTTGACTCGGGTAAAAATAGGTGTAATACCGGGTTGAATGGCTTTCGGGTTAGGATAATTGGCTGGGTGTTAAGTGGAATATGGTTTGGGCTTGAACCGGTTTGTGAGATTGGATTTGGGCCGAGAGATATATTTAATGGATTGGACTAGGACTAGATAATTTATCCAAGTAGCAATTTAGGGACCATACTTGCACATTCAGATTTCCAAGGGACCAAATGTGTACTTTCTGAAAATCTCTATAAGGACCAATCTTGTCAATCTCAAATAATCCAAGGGCTGATTCTGCAATTTCTGAAACTTTGAGGGATCAAATCTGCCAAATACTGAAAGTGTAGGGACTAATCTTGACATTTCCTCAAACTTGACTGAACTTCAAAAATCATCCTTAGAGAATAAAAATCTTCCAAAATACACAATCCCGACCTTCCGGCTCAGCTAAAAATCTCTTGATCTCTCGTGCTCGGATTTACGTCTGATTTGGATCCTTTTTGCGTGTTTTTGCATATCCGTACCTGACAAGCACAAACTCAAGAAAACCACAAATATTAGCAATAAACGGCTTTTCCTTGGTTATTTTGGGTCAGATTCTCTAATGAAAAGATATGTGTTTAAGCACATATCAAAATACCCCAGACGAGACCATTGTTGTGTCCTCACGCAATGCAATCAACTCACGCTTCTAAAACCAAGGATCTCAATCTCTTTCTACTAAACCATTGATATGTCCAAACCATCAAGTTATCTCACACAAGCTAGCCACTTGTGAATGACTAACCGTAAGAAACTTAAAATAGTTCAGAAAAACCAATTAGAGAAGAAGTAGTCAATGTTCCTCAAAAGAGATTAAGAAAGCCTTAATTCTAAAAACGCCCCGTTTACCTTTTAAATTCACATATATAGATATTACGGTTAAGCACTTTCCGATTATGAATGACGGTTTGTTGAACTTTCATGTCGATCAATAACTCCAACATTTTTCAAACGACACGTTAGGATCACGGAGTAGAAAACACAACACGTGAAGTGACCATCTGGATAGAATACATCGTCCCGATTTTTCCCAAGTCCCAAACTAAGCGTAAAACCGAAATCATTGTTACATACGACTCTAGATGCTAACACTACCCATGGAAGTTACTTGTGTAAATACCTTTTGTTCCCATTTTCCTATTTTCCTCTAGATTTTTTTATTTTTGTGAGAAATGAATTTCTTCAAATTCTCGTTTCGATAACTTTTATTCCGATAAAGATATAAAGCTAAGTCGATAATTAGTTATCCATCTTCTCTCAAGAACCATTGTCGTAAAAATGAGGTCCACATCAAGGAATTTTTATTCACTTACACTTTTGATTTTTTCAATTTTCAACACATTTTTTTTTTCTTTTAATTGCACATGAACTTTTACTTATATGAGCTGTGAACCACGGAGCTTCACGGGGTAATTCCAAGACTATAGGCTTTATGAAATGAGGATCCCGGCTGGCTAGGCTAAGACCTCACTCAATCCCGGCTAAAGATCCAAGGGTCCGATCTCGACACCGCAGCTCACAACTTTACTTATTACATTTCACATAACACTTTATTACTCATTTATTTATTACGGATCCTTGATGTGTACCCAATTTTTAAAACAAAGATTCTTTTAAGAAGATAAAGAACTAACCATCGCCAAAAACTCAACATCTCTAATTATTTAGACAGATATGGGGTGAAACAGTTTTGTGGGAACAAAAAGCCATGAGTACCTTGATGGGCTCTAAAGAGAACCAACTACTCCACGCTTAGCATCTAAACTCATAATTAACTCTATCATTTCTCGATCTCGCAAATTTAAAATCCCAAATAATGAGATCCGCAGATGCTTAGCCGATAATTTTAGATTATCTATGGTTAAGGGAACAAGCTAGGGCTCAACACGGTCAAGTCGTAATTCCATTCCTACTCTCACCAACGGAAAGTCAATCAAGGTGTCAAACATATATTAACTTAGCAAATGCTTAGTCAAATAATCTCAAGTCTCGCATTTTAAAGTCACTTATTAGAAACTAGCAAATTCTTGTCAAAGCTCCATATTTAAAATCACTTAGGAGACTTGCAAAATCTTGGCCTTGTGAGCTAGAATCGCATTTTATAGCCTCTTATCTAAGCAATTAGCAAAGGCTATGTCAAGAAAAAGCATATTTAAAAAACTTCTAAGAGACTAGCAAGAACTTTTCGATCATAAAACTAGCAAAAGCTTACGAAAAATTTTAAATTTTCTCATATTTTTGCACAATTTTTATTTTCTAAGGAAAACGGGTTACGAGAAAAACACGGCGAAATAAGCAAGTGCGGTCAAATCAAATCGAAGATTACCCTACCCCAGACTAGAGCGAAACATTGTCCTCAATGTTTAAAGCAAGGGTATCAACGAAAATCTAAAAGCCGTTTATTAAGTATGCTCAAAGATAAACGTTAGTCGATAAGATTAGGATATCGGATTTCCATCAGCATTGATCATGAAACTCGAGTGGAAAAAATGACAAACTTCGAGCACGAGAGTCTTCATATCGGGAACATCCTACACACAACATCACAAACAACCAAACACGAGAAATCGAAGAGGCAGACCTCTTCGCGTCACTTATTAGAAAAGAAAAAGAAGAGAAGGATAAGCATGGGTGCCCCACTTACCCCGACATGTATGACCCTCGAGCTAGCCGATCGAACTACGACAAAACCAATCGGTATAGCCGAGGATGTTTTGTTAAAGTGGGAAGTTCGATTTTCCATGATTTTGTTGTCGTTGATTTCGATGCCGATCCTCGTGTGCCCTTATTTTGGAAGATGCTTCTAAGGACGGGCCATGCGTTGATTGATGTGTATGAAGGAGAAATCACTTTAAGAGTTGGAAAAGAAGCCGTCACGCTTAACGTTAACCATACTTCTAAATCTTTTACCAAACAATATGATGTGGCCAAAATTAGTAACACCGAGGTGACAAAGGACCCGGAATTCCTACGATAACGGAAGTACCAAAACGTCCAACCTCCGGTTGTTCAAAGGTTGGGCCTAAGACATCGAGAATTGATCCGAGTCTTTCACGTTTCACCGTTAAGAGTTTGTCTACGATACGTGCTGAGCAAAAGAAGAAACTAGAAAAGGAGTCTACAACGGTTGTGGTGGAAAATGCTAGCTCTAAGAGCACACCACTTGTCTCACCTCCGCTTTCTGTGTATCGGATTGATCTTGTTCCTAAAAACGTCGAGTTTTCTTTGAGTGGCAATCCCACTCCTTCTTCTGATTCTTTCCCTTCCCATACTCAATATGAGGAAGATGATTCTATCATGAAAGAAATTGAGGCTTATTTGAAAAGTGATTCAGTTTCACCGGAAATTGATAATGCCGACATCGATATCGAAGGAGATATTCGTTTGATTGAAAAAATGCTTTACGGAGATTCTGAAAAAGTTATTCAAGAAGTCAAGCCATCTTTTAATCCTTCGGAGCCCGAGCTCAAGGATTCTTCCATTGATTTACTTCTAGAGGAGTTCGCCGATGAACTCGCTCGCATGGATCCCATTCCACCAGGAAGTGAGGATGACATCTTTGATTTTAAAGCCGACTTACGCGAAATTGAATATTTGTTATATCAAGATCCGTCGATTTACTTTGAGAAGTTCACCGATGAACTTGCTTCCACCGACTCGATTCTTTCCGAAAATGAGGAAAACGAATATGATGATCCATTCTACCCAAGAAAGATAAGGAAGTTAAGATTTCGACTAATGAGCTTGTTGATTCGAGGTCCCACACTATTTTTATCCGAGTGATTCCTTTCCTCGTGAGGATTTTCACGTAGATGATACGTTGATTTCGTTCCTTTCCGAGGACAAGATTTTTAATCTGGGATACTCATCGAAGAGTACATTCTTATCACCAAAGTTATTCGGAAAAAGGATCCTATCTTGGATGCCTTCATTGTTGAACCTTTGAAATTCACCTCTTTGTACCATGAACTCCTTTCGTCTATGGAGTATTTCTATTGTGATCCGTCATCCTCTCGTCCGCCCGCAAAACCACCGGATGATGGATCGCTCTTTCTTGAAAATTTTTTTTTGAGTTCGGGTGGGGGCAATGAAAGCTTATCGTAAATTGATTTCGCATCAAATTGATACTGCGCCAAGATCGCCAAGGCGAGCCTGAATTATTCCTTGAAAATCACACGGAATGAGGAACTTGCGGGATCACCTAACTTTTCGGAAGTTTCTTGAGAATAAACACCGAACAATTCTCATTCAAAGACGTTTTTCCAAATCCACAATTTTCTTTGTTACTTAACATTCCTTTTAGTGTCGAAACAAACTTAGGCATGAGAAGAAGAGCATCCATGACTAATTTCAGTGAAGATCTTGAAATATTTGAAAGAATTTTTCCATTTGAAGATTTGCTTGTTCACTGCTTTTGATCATTCATCCTTGACGGTACGGAAGTGTTGTTTTGAGTTAGTCTTTTCAAGACTAACCGGAGCATCCTTGGGTTGAAGTCGGGACAACCGTGGGTTGGACATTCTCGATACTTTATTAGTAGGAAGCACCGGTCCTTTGTCACCCCGGTCTCACGGTCTACCACACAAGACAGAGAAGAAGAAATAGTGGTAGGAACCGTGGTTCCATCGTAAGCAACACCACTTCGGGTAGTGATAGCTTTCATGTCACCTTTCGGGTTAGGAATCGTATTACTTGGAAGAGAACCCGAGGGTTGAGAATAAGACGTAGAAGGTTGATTAGCTTGAAAGAAACTAGTCATCATATCCCTCATTTCTCTCATATTCTTGTTATTCGTAACTTCCATGTCTCTTTTGAAATCATTCCTTATACTTGAGATTTGATTCTGCAAGCTCTTAATGGTATTGTCGGAGTTCTTCATGTAAGACAGAATCTCGTTGTTTGGAATAGCTTGATGAGGTGATTGATATTGTTGTTGAGGAGGTTGTTGATAAACATGAGGTGGAGGAGCTTGGTAGTTTTGATTACCATGATTGAGATTGGCTCCTCGGTTTTGATTGTAAGATTGGTTTTGATAACGGTTTTGGTTTTGTTGAGGAACGGGTGCAAAACCGGGTGGTCCCATTTAGTTGGCACGGTATCCTTGGTTCTGAACCGGATTAGCAGAGGCTACGGAAGCATTTCGGAGATCGCCATCGGTGGCTTGACAATTATAATACGGATGAGGACCACCGCAAATAACACATGTTTCAAAGAACGGCTTTGGTGGTTCGATTTATGAATCTTAAACTCTCATCATAGAATTAATAGCATCGGTCGGTCCACTCAACTCACTCCTCCGAATGTAGTTGTCGTTCAAGTGATCTTAGAAACAACCGGTCGGTTTCTAGACGAAGAAACTTTTGACTTATTTTCGATAATCGTTCTAATATCGGTGGGCATACGACTCAAGATATTACCACCGGCGGCCGCGTTAATCGAATCTTGATCGGACGGAGTAAGAGCATTATAGAACGTATCAATCTGATGGAGATCGGTAAAACCGTGATTTGGGCATTTACGTAAAAGTTCCTGGAATCTATCCCATGCTTCTCCAAAACTCTCGTCAAATTTTTGTTGAAAATTTATGATTTGATTTCGTAACATTGTTATTTTTACGGAGGAAAGAATTGGTTCACAAATTTCTTAGAAAGATCTTCCCATGTTGTAATCGGTCGAGGGGTTCTTTTTCGAGCCAAGTCCGGCTGCCCTCGAGGAAAATGGAAACAATCTCAACTTAATCGACTCATGAGAGACGCCCAAAGTTAATCGTAGAAGCAACTTGATTAAACCAACAGAGGAGCGTGGGGCTCCTCACGATCTAAACCACAAAAAGGTTTATTAGACACCAATTGTATTAGATTTGTTTTAGTTCAAAATTTTCGGTGTTAATTGGTGGAAGTATGATAGCATCACCGTGGCCGTCTCACGGAGCTTGAAGTAACTCGTTCATCGCTCGAGTGTCCGCCATGACGGGTTCTTCAACGATAGTACGTAACTCGGGCACGCCTATTCTACAATTACGATTACGTCGTGATTGAGAGCGAAAAGCATGCACTTAAAACCAAGGCAATTAAAGAGACCGATATTCGAAACACAGTGAACTTAACCAATAATCCCAAGTGAATAAATCACCTCTACAAGACAAACGCGCAAGCGAGCGGAGAAGCTTTGTAGGTCGTATGAAGCTTATTAAAACCCGCTTCTTTTCACGCAATTTAATGTCGGGCCGTCCTTATACCCACCACGGTTTGTTTATCCGATAGAGATAAATCAATTCACAAGCGACACAAAGGCAAGTTTTTGATCTTTTGTTCGGGAACTTATAATGATAACACCTCCGTTGAGAATGTTATATAATTGGTGTCTTCTATTTATTAGCAAAAACACAAGAGAAAATCTTTTTGTATTTTTAATCTGATATATATATATATATACAAAAGAAAAAGAAAAATATTTTTTACTTTTTTATTTTTATAGAAAAATAGTAACTTCACGAATGAAGGATCTCGAGTCACTAATCGTCAAACCTCAAACGATATTGTCGTGACACAACCTCCCCGGCAGCGGCGCCAAAATTTGATTAGTGTCGAAACGTCAAGTTTGACTCACACAAACTAGCCACTTGTGAATGACTAGCCGTAAGAAACTTAAAGCGGCTCGGAACCGATTCTTTGATAATGAAGGCTTAAGGGTTATGTGTGGATAAAACCTTAATATCGATATCAAAAATAATCACGAAGATAGATTCAAATTCTCTTAGGAAAAGAATAATAAATCAAATCCCGTGTGTGATCGTGTACGGATTAGTCAACCGAATCGTTTTCCCAACGAGGCGTGAATTGCCAACGTCGTTCTTGGTTTGGATTTTAATGCTCGATGATTTGGATTAATGATTTGATTAATAAACTACGGGAATGGGGAAAGTAATTAAGGAAATCTAAACTACGGGAAATCCTAAGTGCGATTAAACTAAAACGTAATTAATAAAATGCAATTAAAATACAACTACGTCTAAATTATACCCTAAAAATGCCTAAAATTACTTTTTACTCTAGAAATGATATAAGAAAACAATTTTAGAATTAAAACTATTTTTTTGGATTTTTCTTGATTTTATAAAAATTAAAAACTAATTTTTAACTATTAAAACTAATTTAAAATACTAAAAATTATAAAAATCAAAGAGAAAAATATGAAACTATTTTCTAAAAATCTAAAATAACTCAAAAGACTTTTTAAAACTATTTTTTTTATTTTTCAGAATAATTTCTTATTTTTTTTTATGAATTTAAATCTATTTTAATCTAATTTAAATGGTGAAAAATACCAAATAAAAGGGGAAAAATATGGAAAAATCTTTTTTAAGCTTTTTATATTTTTCTTAAACTGGAAAAAATGAAAATTTATTTTTTTGAACTTTTTCTTAATTATTTGCAATAAAAGCTATAAAAAAATGATTAAAATCTATTTTAAAATGAGAAAAATAGCTAACAAAGACCAAAAATTATGAAAATCTCAGGAAAATTCTAAAATCTATATCTTAATCTATGAAAAATAAGAAATAAGCAGATTATCTGTAAGAAATGAAAGTTGTAGTGTAAGCGCTATGAAAACAAGCTACTAAAATAAGCTAACAAGCTAAATAAGCTACCAAACAAAGTGACTAAGGCTAGAATATGCTAAAATAAACTCAAAGCAACTGACTACACCTAATCCTAACAAGCTATAATCTCTGATCAATGATCTATGCAAACTAACTTAATAAGCAAAACAGCTAATGACCCCCTACTGTTTTAGCTTGTGCACAGGCTTATTAAAAGAGCTAGTGTAAAAACTGAATGTGCAGTCCTAAATATCACCTGGCAAGCTACAACTAAGCCAATTTTCAGGCTCTAAATCACTGAAATGAGCTCAATGCTTAAACTGCAAGATCTGCACAAACTGGATTTTACACCATTTTGACTTTTTTAAAAACAGTTGTGAAGTTTGACTTTGTTGAGTTTTGATCCAAAGTAATTAACTGATTATGATGTTCTAAGACTAATGATGATTATAGCAAGCTAGATCTACTAGATTTAAGCCTATATGCAAATTTTGAGCTACTGATTTTAACTGTGATAAGAGCTAGATCAGTTAAAGGTAAGATTTGACTATTTGAGTATTTGAGTGAAAATACAAGACCGATTTGAATGCTTTAGACCTAAATGAACTTACAAAGAACACAACTAAATCAATCGAATCAACCTCTATCATAGCAAACAAATTCAATCCAAACACTACTTATCCAATCGATTTGATAACTAAATAATGATTAAGACTATATTATACTAAACAAACATTAAACTAAGATGACAAACTACAAATTATCACTAAATATCGATTCAAATATCGATTCAATAGTGAAATGTTTAAAACAATTTTGATGAACTTACAAGTATCATAGCCACTATGGCTTGCATTCATGAAGCAAAGAACATCTAACCTATAAAACCCCTATCCTACTGTAATTCCAGCTCAATTTCAACCCAATTCCATCATCTCGCATCATCCCAATCTAGATCCAACACCAAAGAATCGAACAAAGAAGCAGTAGCAACTGATTTTGACTGAATTATTTGTGTGATTTGAGATTTAAACCAGAATAAGCTCACAATAAGCTAACTTAAGCTTACATGAACCTATAAAAAAAGTTGATCAATATGGATCACTCCATAGAATAGATCTACTATGATTTTTTAATTTTCAATGAATTTATTTGATTTTTTTGTATTTTTGAGTTTATGAAGATAGAAACTAAAAACAGGTTTTCAATGATGAAATAAGCATTAAACACAGATTATAAGAAGATTCAAATCATAAAACTTAAAACAAAACTTGACAATGAAACACTTGAATTTTATTAAACTAAATGACTTGAATACAAAATACAAATTACAATCTTAAAACATTAAAATGAAAACTACTACTGATTATACTACTAAAACTAGAGAGAAGAAAAATTAAAGGATGATATACTATTGTGACGAAATGAGGTCCTATAAATAGCTAAGCTAAGGCCTAAGAAGGATCTATAATTCTTCAATTGTGCTTCTTCTGAGCTTGTTTCAACCCTTAGATCATATCCCACATGTGTCCAATCCATTTCCACCTTAGGATCAGAATATCCACGTCTCATCGACCAATAGGAAAGCAGGGAGTGGCAGTGAGCACACGGATTGCTGACTTGTCATTCCCATGTGTCCGTGTGTGTCAGGGGAAAGTACGAGAGTACCCTTAATCACAGTTAATTTGACCAATTGATTTATCGGGGTAATTAGGGTTTATCTTATTCCCGTTGGGTAAAAATAAAGGCGGGTTTATTTTTATTTTCTTTGATTTTGGTTGACGGGTAAAGGTTACTTTGACTCGGGTAAAAATAGGTGTATCTGGGTTGAATGGCTTTCGGGTTAGGATAATTGGTGGGTGTTAAGTGGAATATGGTTTGGGCTTGAACCGGTTTGTGAGATTGGATTTGGTGAGAGATATATTTAATGGATTGGACTAGGACTAGATAATATATCCAAGTAGCAATTTAGGGACCATACTTGCACATTCAGATTTCCAAGGGACCAAATGTGTACTTTCTGAAAATCTCTATAAGGACCAATCTTGTCAATCTCAAATAATCCAAGGGCTGATTCTGCAATTTCTGAAACTTTGAGGGATCAAATCTGCCAAATACTAAAAGTGTAGGGACTAATCTTGACATTTCCTCAAACTTGATCGAACTTCAAAATCATCCTTAGAGAATAAAAATCTTCCAAAATACACAATCCCGACCTTCCGCTCAATTAAAACTCTCTTGATCTCTCGTGCTCGGATTTACGCCCCGATTTGGATCCTTTTGCGTGTTTTGCATATCCGTACTGCACAAGCACAAACTCAAGAAAACCACAAATATTAGCAATAAACGGCTTTTCCTTGGTTATTTTGGGTCAGATTCTCTAATGAAAAGATATGTGTTTAAGCACATATCAAAAATGCATCATGCCAAATAAAGAAACAAAATGATAGGAACCATGGAGTGGTTGGGCTGGATCTAATCTTCAATATTGGGTATTCTGTACTCCTTCTTCACCATCGGGTTCACTGTCAATGTCATCCAAATCAACAAACACACATTGCTTCTTTTCAGCACTGCCTGATGATTCACCTATTGAAGGAGTTGACTGCAAATCAATCGCACGACCCTTCTTTGAACCGGAAGTTGATCCACTACTAGATGCATCACTGTAACACCCCAACCCGACAAGGGTAAAGATATCACAAATACAGTTTCATATCAGAACTTTAAGTACTATACAAAAGCGAAAGTCTTTACGAAATTTTCAAAAGAAAACATAAATAACTTAATAACCAAAATAATTCTAAGATCTCTATGGTCAAATCTTACTCGTCTCTACTCTCAACCCGGATCACCTATCCGGAGCTCATCTTGAATGCTTAAAATACCGCCGCAGAAAAGAAAATGCGGTGAGCTTACAAAGCCCAAAGGAATGATATAACAAAACAAAACTAAACAAAAACATAAATACTGAATTGAACAAAGAAACGAATAACAAAATCGTAGCGGGCGAGAATAATAAATCATTGAGGATTCGCGAAACACAATTGCACGCAATCCGGAAAACAATTAGCAATCAAGGACAAACACATAGCATATTGAAGACTCCAACGCAAACACATCAAAATAACGGACACTTAACATATCAAGAAGAAATAGATTACATATAAACCAAACGAAAAGTCTAAAGCTAACGGAAACACTTTCTAGAAAATAAACATGGCATTCAACAAATTAATTAACCTTCACTTAACACACTTAATTCAATATTGCGGTGAAATAGCGGTCAAATCATGGCGTCTCACACGCAAATAGAAACATAGTAGACAAACTATAATTAAATAGACCAAACAAAACATAGCATAACCATTAGCAATTATCAAAACAGATATCATAAGCTAAACCAGTTCTCGGATCAAATCCTAACATCGCAGAGTTTAAGCATGGCAGGTCACATAGGCAGACAAAACACTAACGTATAAGCAAAGTTCACAAAATTAACTGAACAAACTATACATACTAAACTTATAGAATACTCACTTTCACACTAGCACATTCATCTCACAGATCAACGAATTCACATGACGATAAACTAACATGACATCAGATAACAGCATGCGAATCATATTTAAACATATTAATCATAACCTAGCATAGTAGACGGTAGTCACATAAACATGCAAAAGCATAACCACATATAATAACATATAATAAGCCGAGCACATAATTATTAACACTTGAACATACCGAATCATAATCAGAATACTTAACATAGAAATAACAAATAAAGATTTAGTTAACTACCACGAGCCCGTAACATATCATATCAAAACATCATAACTATATAGAAACAATCTCAAAATAAGTCGGAGTAGCTAGCTCCCGAGTTTTATGAAGACGCAGCGCAGACACACGACATCATTCACCTAGACAAATCATATCGGATAACAGATCGATCTAGGATGCATCCATCGCCCCACAAACATATATTGATAATTTAATATAACTTGAGCTCATAATAAATAATAGATAAGGGACGTGGCGTAACTTCACTCTATCGCTCTAGAGTCATGTCGAGGTGCATCAACGACACGGACATGGAACCCCATGACTAGTTATTATTTTGGCTCGGTGTCAAACTATCTTAGGTCAAACGAATTGTCATAAATGACATAGATCATAATCAACACAAGGTCACGATAACATATCAAATAGTTTATATAAGGTTCATATTCAAATATTCAGGAGTAGAAGTTTATATCATAATCACAAATCATACATTCATATCTAGAAGTTCATAATCAAATATTCATAATCAAACATAGAAAGGTTCAACAAATGTGCATATCAAAGTCTTCCTAACATACAGTTCAAATCAAATATTGCATGGTTCAATAAAACATAAGTTCAGATATGCAACAGGTCAAACAATCAGGAAAGGGTTCATAGCAATGGCATCGGAAACCCTAATAAGTAAAATAGGAAAGCTAACGAAAAGAAAACGTTATAAGGAACCTTTACTGAAAAGGTCAGAATATCTGTACCTTAACGCAAATGAGGAAAAAGCAACGAATGAATGAACACGAAGATACGATGCCACGTCTTCTTCAATGAATCTACACGGAGTATGATTTATTTAATACTTATTAGCATCATTAAAGTTATAACGGATTAATCACATTAACATTCTTAGAGTTATAAGTATATTCTCATTTTATAAGCTTCTTATGCATTTGTAAGTGTGTTACCTATTGATATCATATCTTATCTTTCAGTTTCTTAGACTCATATTCGGACCAGACTTTAGTGATTTTTATAAAATAATTACTTAGCTCAAATGAAATCAAGCAAAATCCCAGAGGTTCCCATATGAGTTAAAAGAGTCTCCACAAATTGGTGGGTTCTATATCTATGCCAAATGGCCTATGGAAAATCACAAGTCCAGACTGCCCGTAAAGTAATCGTAAAATACACCTTAAAAGTTTACGCTTATTGGACCTGTTTAGACACCTTGGAAAATCCCGAACTCCCGAAATTCATTTATGTCATAAATATCACACCTGTAAAAGGAGAGCTCCCAATTCCTTATGGTTTGAAAATGAAAATCAAACAATACAACTAAATTTCGGACCCGTTTTCTCAGCTTTGACACTTGATCTTGTAAAATTCAAAATACGACTTAGACAACTCCAAATTCGACCAAACCACTTGGAAAACTTAACTAAGACATAAAATAAACTTTTCCCACAAAACCCAGATTATTGCACTTATAAAATTGGATTTATAACACACAAATTCGACATATGATGCTGTCCAGTTTTAGGGTTTATTAAAGCCAATATAAGCACATATTTAGACCATTAATTACACTTAGGGTTCCATTCCAATTAGGGTTTCAATTTATTAAGCATGATAACATTTATATATGTGGTTTGGTTCACTATGGCTCGACATACACAAGACTCGATTCAAATAATACGACACATACATGTTCTCTTAATTCTTATAAGGTCCGATTCATATTTGTTGTTTTGTTTTCATACGGTTCGACCAAAACACAAGATTCGATTCAAAACAAACATGTTACAATATATAATAACATTAGGCGTATCAAAGTGAGACGAGAAGAATACGTGTATACCTTAGCTCGTTGGACACAAGGTCTCGACACCAAGGAGGTGTAGCTCTCGGCGAATAGAAAAGAAAGAGAGAGGCAAAACTAGGGTTCCAAATTATGTTTATGAGTTTGTATATATAGGTGGTGAAAATTTCGGTTCTAGGGCTTTGAGAAGGTGTGTGGGCTTCGGCTCCTGATCCAAACAAACAAACAAACACCCATCTTGGGCTCTCGGCTTGAGTCCAATCCACCAAACGAACGACCCAACTAATTACGCGAGACGTTTAATCTTCGTCGTACCATGTCGATCACATACACATATTTGTTAAGTTTTAATTATAGATAGGTTAAGTTTTAAATTTCGTTAAATGAACATAAACGTATTTTACGTATTTTATAATTTTCGATTTCAAGGGTAAAATAGTCTTATTACGTGTCTTAGATTTTCGGGTTTTACAGCTCTTCCCCTCGAAAAGAAAATTTTCGTCCTCGAAAATTGAACAAGACGGAATATAATAGAAAACGAATCGGACTTCAGAATTTCAAGGAATATATGACGAACGTTAAACTTATCTCGGAACAAATAGATTTCTTATCAGAACATTTAAACTCCTACTATTCAGAAATCAAAGCAAAAAATCAAATACTTATAACAGATAATGTAAAACCCTAAAATCTCAAATTGCGTGAAATGACAATTTTGCCCTCCAACTTAAAATTTTACCAACTCGGGAAAACACGTCAACATCATTTAACAACTTATATCAAAAGTTAAATATACACATTATGAAATAATTAACTTATGTTATTGATTAAAAGAACTTATATAATTAAAGTCTAAGTAACATGTAAACCTTACAACTTGTACACTACTAATCTAGACATGCAATAAAACTACATACATAATGGAAATGATAAGAAGGAAAGTTATGGAATTGGTCTTCTAAGCCCTAAATGGCCGGCCTTGACATCTCCTCATTTACTCACCATATCAAAATTTGTCAATCACATTATCTCATTTCCATTTCATTTCAAAATACACACAAAACCCTAGCTCTTTCTTTCTCTCCTTCATAGTGGCGGCAATCAATTATTTCTTCACCATTTCATACGAAATCTTTCAACCAAGGTGTTCCAAGGAGGCTTGTGATCATAGGTGATCGTCTAGTGGGTGCCGTGGTCGTGTTTGGTTTGATTTGGAGCTTGGTCGTGGGTGTATTAAGGTGTACGTGGGGTTTGATTTGGCCAAGGGAGACTTGGTTGGTTTTTGTGGTTTGATTCTTGTTCTCTTGTCTCGTTCACGCTACGAGGGTAACGTATCATAATCTTGAATCTCTTCTCTTTGTTTCTTCATCAATTCGTGGCACCTATGATGTTCTAGGGCTTGTTATTTGATAAGATAGATCACATAAAATCATAACTATATGAAATGATAACACATGAAATGATAAAACCTTGAATCTTGATCTATATTATTCGAATGGGATATGGCATATTATATGTATATGAAACTGATTTTGAGTCTTACATATGTCGACTTATATTAATTTATAAAAGGGTTTAATGATCTTTGGAATTACATGTTTTCGTATATGATAAATGGAATTTATAACGAATGATTATGAGGGTGTTTTGATAAAATAATGGGGCGTATAAAAATGGATTTGGAAAGGGTGTTTCGAATTGAACATGGTATTACATTAGGATTCTTGTAATCTTGTACTAATCGAGCTAAAAAAGGTTTAAAACGGATTCGTTAATCGTAACCTAAAAACTAGGGTTTATAATGTTTATGTTAATTTATAAAGTTAAGGGATTGATTTGTAAATTATGAAACTAAATGGATTAATATGTTATTATACTAACTAAATGGATTAAATGAGTAAAATGAGTAAACTTACTATATTTACACTTTTAACCCTATACTTTGCAATATTGACATTTTAAACCCTAAACTTTTGTAATTCGTCATAAATGAACCTTAAAGCATTATAATACTTATTTCCATTAATTAACTTGAGATAAGTAACTAAACCTGCTAAATATGGAAACCTGCTAAATATGGAAACCTGCTATTTTTAGAAAGTTACTAATTATGGAAATCTGCTATTTTTGGAAAGTTACTAAAAATAGAAACCTGCCTAAAATAGAAAGTTTCCTAAAATAGAAAGTTACTTAAAATGGAAAGATTACTAAAACAGGAAACTTGCTAAAAATGGAAAGCCGTCTTAAACGAGTAATCTGATTCTTATAGAATGTTATTTAATTAATATAGGTTCCGGGCGGCGTGATTGATCTCATTTCTTTACCTTACTTTCATTGTTTGCTTGCTTCGAATAAGGTACAGATATTCTGACCTTTCTCATAAGGTTTCTCATGATCTCTTTGCATCTTTGATCTCTTGCCAATTAGATATTGAACCTTTGCTTTGCTATTGAACCCTTGATATTGATCCTTGCTATTTGAACCTTTGATAATTGAACCATTGACATTGGACTATTGATTTGATTTGTGAACTGCTAATATTGGACCTTTGATATTGATTGAACATCTATATTGTACACTTTGACCTGTCAGTTGATACCCGAGCCATTAACTAGGCATGGGGGTTCCATGTCCGTGTCATTGATGCACCAATGGCATGACTCCAGTGTGGATGAGTGATGTTCCACACCGTCCCCATATTTGTATTGATTATGCGCGCTTGGATATATTGTATGGCCACTATTTGTTTTTGCGGTATAGATGCATCCTAGATTTGTATTTGTATTGTATTGATATATTTGTTTTGGTGATGTGGTTGGTGTGCTGCAATACACCCTCACATTTGGGAGCCGATCACTCCTTGGCTACTCGAGGACTCCCCTCATATTGGTTTGGTATTCCGAGGTCACCCCTCCGAATACAATGGCTACTACATGATATTATGATATATGATTTGATTTGGTTTGTTTTGTTGGCTCGTGGTGGAAAACTGACTTTCCTTTCTTTTGTTTCATTTCCCTACTCTATATTGCTTCATATCACTCCTATCATATTTATCTTGCTTTTGGTTCCATTATTGCTTTTGTATTGTTATATCTCGCTCACCGGCTTTTAAGCTCACCGCATTTCTTTTCTGCGGCAGTTATTAAGCTAGGAGCTGGGGCTTTTCTTGGGGATTGAGAGTAGGATGCTTTTGAGGACTTGCTTTAGTTATCTAGACTTTGATTACCATTGTTATTTGATTTGGAGACTTAGACTTTGTATCGTTTCATTTCCTTTGGGACATCTTTTGGAACTTTTGTATTGATCAAGTCGTGTTGACTTGTTACTCTTTGATTATTATTATAAGATTTCGCTTGCATGGTTTATGTGTATTGTTCGATTTGACTCCATAAATGTGATACTTCTACCCTTATCGGGTTGGGGTGTTACAATTATGGTATCGAGCCTGTGTTTCACGACTTGTAGTCGGGACTCGTGACATATGGACCCTAAGCGTTAAACCCGTAGAGCTTAAGTTTTGATTTGGTGAGGTTTGGGTAGATTCTAGGTTCATTATCGTCATTTTCGTTCATGATCTTCATCCTATTTCCTAACCTTTGCTAATCGTTTAATGAACTCTTCAGATGGTCCAAACTCGAAGGAACGGTGACGACAACGGGGATGGAAATCCTAACTTCGAAGCTTTGATCGCACGCGTTTTAGCCACTGCTATGCCCGGGATAGTGGCTGCCATCACTGAGAACGTTCGGAACTGTGCTAGTTCTTCTGGTGGGGGTAATGGTGGGGGTGATAACCTACCTACACCCATTCATGTTTGGATCGAGCGCTTTAACAAACTTAAGCCACTTCCTTTTCGCTCGGCAGCTTCAACTAATGATGCAGAGGACTGGATTACGCACATGGAGAAACTTTTCAATGTGCTGGGTTGTGGTGATGAGGTGAAAACCCGGCTTGCTACTTTCAAGTTTGAGGGTGATGCCTTAAACTGGTGGAAGGCCTATATCTTGACCAAAGAAGAGAACTTCGTTGATACTTGTGCTTGGAATACCTTGAGGACATCTTCTACAAACAAGATTTCGAGTCGAGGCAAAGAATGATACGAAAGGGAGTATGAGACCATACATCAACCGGAGAAGGAAAATTCTCACGAGTACATGCAGCGATTTATGAGGATGGTTGGGTTTGTAGGTCTTTGTTGTCTCGGAGATGCTCGTCGTCAGCTCGTAAGTTCAAATGGGGTTAAAGAAGTGGGTGCTAGACAGATGATCAACCATCGAGATATCGAGGTGGGTAGCTATGCGGACGATGCCCGCAACATTGAGTTATTACATGAGGAGCGAGGTTACAATAAGAGGAGCAGAGATGGGGATCGATTCATTCTGGGGTCACAGACCATACTCGTGATTCCGTGGTCGTCGGGACCATGCCCGATCGTAGGGTCGCGGGACCGTGCATGTGGAGTTAGAGGTCGGTACAACCGTGGCTATGATTCGAGGCAGCAGGGCAATCAGAGGAGATTTGATAGGTCAGGTGATGATCGTCGTGGACAGAGTGGCGGTGCTGAGAGGTAATCGATCGCCATCTCGTAGCACTTATCAGGATTGTTCAGCGGCATCTTCTTCCCAGAGGAGGACTTCTGAGGTGTTACCTCCTCCTCCCAAGTGTGTTACGTGTGGTAAGCCACACCCAGGTGTCTGCCGTAGGATTACTGGAGGTTGTTATCATTGTGGGGAGACAGATCATAGGGTGAAGGACTGTCCCAAGCAGGCCTCGGTTACTCCTTCGAACTACATCAAACCACCTCCTACCAC
Organism: Chrysanthemum lavandulifolium; assembly: GCA_022545495.1. NCBI lineage: Eukaryota > Viridiplantae > Streptophyta > Magnoliopsida > Asterales > Asteraceae > Chrysanthemum > Chrysanthemum lavandulifolium. The sequence goes on along the minus strand of CM040240.1, from coordinate 70,683,814 downwards.
TGGACGAGTGTATTCAGTTACTCGAGATCAGGCATACAAGGCGTCAGGTACTATTATTGGCACTATTTATTTTGGCGATTCCACTGCTTTTGTTTTGTTTGATACCGGCGCGACACATTCTATCGTATCGAAAAACTTTGCTAAGAAACTCAAATTATCTCCAACACCACTAAAGAATCATTTATCTATATCAACCCCTATGAAAAATCATGTACTTATTAATCACGAATATGTGAACTGTCTCTACGTTTCACGATGGTATTCGATTCACTAATCTTCTTCCTTTGGATATGTCGATTTTGATATTATATTGGGTATGGACCGGTTGGCCTTGCATAAGGCTACTATTGATTGCCATGCTCGTAATGTTATCTTCGTAATGTTCATCAACCCGATTTTGTATACCATGGTGCTCAACCACTCAAGTCGGTTAAGATCATCTCGGCTATGAAAGCCCGCACTCTCATTTCTCATGGTTGCCTTGGTTTTCGGCATCCATCAAAGATACTTCTTGAAGTTCCGACTATTGAAAGTCTTTTACATTGTCGAATTTGCTGACGTTTTCCCTAATGAACTTCCTGGCATTCCTCCGGCTAGGGAAGTTGAATTTGGCATTGATTTGATTCCTGGTGCTGAACCTATATCTAAAGCTCCTTATCGTATGGCGCCAATTGAATTGAAAGAGTTGAAAGAACAGTTGCAAGAACTTTTGGAGATCGGCTTTATTAGACCCAGTGTTTCACCGTGGGGTGCTCCTGTATTATTTGTTAAGAAGAAGGATGGGAGTATGAGGTTGTGTATCAACTACCGTGAGCTGAATCGTATCACTATCCGTAACCGTTACCCTCTTCCTCGCATCGATGATTTGTTTGATCAGTTACAAGGTGCAAAATTCTTCTCTAAGATTGATTTGAGGTCTGGCTACCATCAATTACGTGTGAAGGAACAAGATGTTCCTAAAACCGCGTTTCGTACTCGCTATGACCATTATGAGTTTCTGGTTATGCCATTTGGTTTGACTAATGCGCCTGCCGTCTTTATGGACCTTATGAATCGTGTTTTCCACGAGTACTCGATAAATTTGTAATCGTCTTCATCGATGACATCCTTGTGTATTCTAAGAGTGAGGCCGAGCACGAGCGGCATCTTCAGATCGTATTGGAGATTCTTCGACAACGTGGTTGTATGCGAAATTTCTAAGTGTGAATTCGGCCGAGCCAAGTTGCTTTTCTTGGTCGCGTTGTGTCCTGATGGTATCAAGATGGACACATCTAAAGTAGAGCTATCACAAAATGGCGAGACCTACTACGTGAGTAGATTAGAGTTTTCGGGGCTTCTTGGTTATTACCGTCGCTTTGTTGAAGGTTTCTCTAAATTGGCATTACCATTGACGCAATTGATGAGGAAAGGAGAAAAGTTTGAATGGACGGAGGAGCGTGAACAGAGTTTTGAGGAGTTGAAACGGAGGTTAGTTACTACGCCTGTTTTGACACTTCCATCGGGTTCTGGAGGTTTTCAGATTTATAGTGACGCATCAAAGAAAGGTTTGGGTTGTGTATTGATGCAGCACGGTAAGGTGATTGCCTATGCTTCGAGGCAATTGAATTCGTATGAGGAGAATTATCCTACGCATGATTTAGAGTTGGCTGCGGTTGTTTTTGCCTTAAAGATTTGGAGACATTACTTGTACGGCGAGTCGTGTGATATCTTTACTGACCACAAAAGTTTAAAGTATATATTCACACAAAAGGAGCTCAATATGAGACAGCGGAGATGGCTAGAGCTTCTTAAGGATTACGACACAAACATCCAGTATCATCCGGGTAAGGCTAACGTGGTTGCAGATGCACTAAGCCAAAAGTCGGGTATGATTTCTAGTTTGGAGATTGAACCCAGGGTTCTTCACGATCTTGAGCTTATGGATGTGGAATTGTGTTTCCGGGGTTATGATGGTTATTGGGCTAGTATGAAGGTAGAGTCCAACATCATTTTGCGGATCAAGGAAGCTCAGAAGGATGACGGTGAGCTTTGGTCTATCGTTCGTAACATTGAGGAAGGAAACAATCGGAGTTTCGGGTTGATAGTTCGGTGTGGTATGGTTTGGTGACCGGCTTTGTGTTCGAATGATACGATTTGCGTGAGACGGTGTTGTCGAGGCTCACATTCGCCATTCACTATTCATCCGGTTCTACTAAGATGTACCGAGATCTTAAGCGAAGATTTACGGTGGAGTGGCATGAAACAGGATGTGGCTTTGTATGTTTCTAGGTGTATGACCTGTCAGCAGGTCAAGATAGAACATCAGCGAGCTAGTGGTCTACTTCAGCCTTTGGAGATTCCTACTTGGAAGTGGGAAGAGATTTCTATGGATTTTGTCACCGGTTTGCCTCTCACTCGTAAAAGACATGATGCGATTTGGGTGGTCGTTGATCGGCTAACCAAGTCTGCTCATTTCTTACCCATTCGTACTGGAGATAGTGTTAGTAAGTTGGCCGAGATCTTTCAGCAGGAAATCATTCGTCTTCATGGTACTCCAACAGCGATTGTGTTAGATAGAGATCCTCGTTTCACGTCTCGTTTTTGGAAGAGTTTGCATAAGGCTTGGGGCACTCGTCTTAAGTTCAGTACGGCGTTTCATCCTCAGACGGATGGTCAGTCGGAGAGGACCATTCAGACATTAGAAGACATGTTGCGGGCATGTGCTTTAGAGTGGACCGGGAGTTGGGATGAGTATTTGTGCTTGGTGGAGTTTTCCTACAACAATAGTTGGCATGCTAGCATCAAGGTCGCACCTTATGAACTGCTGTATGGGAGGAAATGTAGAGCACCTATTTGTTGGGACGAAGTAGGTGAGCGTTTGATTGAGGGGCCTGAGATTATTGAGATCACCAATGAGAAGGTGGCAGTTGCTAGGGAGAAGTTGAAGGAGGCTCGTACGCGGCAAAAGAGTTATGCAGATAAACATCGTCGTGATTTGGAGTTCCAGGTTGGTGATCGGGTGTTTCTGAAAGTGTCGCCATTTCAGGGTGTTAAACGTTTTGGAATTAAAGGGAAACCCAGTCCTCGTTTTATTGGGCCGTTTGAGATTCTCGAGCGTATCGGAGAGGTTTCTTATCGTTTAGCTCTTCCGCCGCAGTTATCGCATGTGCACGACGTTTTTCATGTATCTCTTCTGAGGGGATATAACTACCATCCTTTGCATGTGGCCTCATATCCATTTGATCAGATTCAGCCTGATATGTCTCTTTCGGAGGAACCCAAAGCTATTTCGGATCGGCAAGATCGAGTCATGAGAAACAAAGTTATTCAGTTTGTTAAGATTCTTTGGAAGAATCACCCAGAGCGTGAAGCTACCTGGGAGACCGAGGAATCCATGCGAGCTAGTTATCCACATTTCTTTTCATCATCGGGTATGTCTTCGTTTATTGCTTCGTTTCCTTTTCAATTTTTGGGGACGAAAATTTTCTTTTTAGAGGGGAAGAGTTGTAAAACCCTAAAATCTCAAATCGCGTGAAATGACAATTTTGCACTCCAACTTAAAATTTTACCAACTCGGGAAAGCACGTCAACATCATTTAACAACTTATATCAAAAGTTAAATATACACATTATGAAATAATTAACTTATGTTATTGATTAAAAGAACTTATATAATTAAAGTCTAAGTAACATGTAAACCTTACAACTTGTACACTACTAATCTAGACATGGAATAAGACTACATACATAATGGAAATGATAAGAAGGAAAGTTATGGAATTGGTCTTCTAAGCCCTAAATGGCCGGCCTTGACATCTCCTCATTTACTCACCATATCAAAAATTTTCAATCACATTATCTCATTTCCATTTCATTTCAAAATACACACAAAACCCTAGCTCTTTCTTTCTCTCCTTCATAGTGGCGGCAATCAATTATTTCTTCACCATTTCAAACGAAATCTTTCAACCAAGGTGTTCCAAGGCGGCTTGTGATCATAGGTGATCGTCTAGTGGGTGCCGTGGTCGTGTTTGGTTTGATTTGGAGCTTGGTCGTGGGTGTATTAAGGTGTACGTGGGGTTTGATTTGGCCAAGGGAGACTTGGTTGGTTTTTGTGGTTTGATTCTTGTTCTCTTGTCTCGTTCACGCTACGAGGGTAACGTATCATAATCTTGAATCTCTTCTCTTTGTTTCTTCATCAATTCGTGGCACCTATGATGTTCTAGGGCTTGTTATTTGATAAGATAGATCATATAAAATCATAACTATATGAAATGATAACACATGAAATGATAAAACCTTGAATCTTGATCTATATTATTCGAATGGGATATGACATATTATATGTATATGAAACTGATTTTTGGTCTTACATATGTCGACTTATATTTAATTTATAAAAGGGTTTAATGAGCTTATGAATTATATGTTTTCGTATATGATAAATGGGATTAATAACGAATGATTATGAGGGTGTTTTGATAAAATAATGGGGCATATAAAAATGGATTTGGAAAGGGTGTTTCGAATAGAACATGGTATTACATTAGGAGTCTTGTAATCTTGTACTAATCGAGCTAAAAAAGGTTTAAAACAGATTCGTTAATCGTAACCTAAAAACTAGGGTTTATAATGTTTATGTTAATTTATAAAGTTAAGGGATTGATTTGTAAATTATGAAACTAAATGGATTAATATGTTATTATACTAACTAAATGGATTAAATGAGTAAAATGAGTAAACTTACTATATTTACACTTTTAACCCTATACTTTGCAATATTGACATTTTAAACCCTAAACTTTTGTAATTCATCATAAATGAACCTTAAAGCATTATAATACTTATTTCCATTAATTAACTTGAGATAAGTAACTAAACTCGCTAAATATGGAAACTGCTATTTTTAGAAAGTTACTAATTATGGAAATCGCTATTTCGGAAAGTTACTAAAATAGAAACCCGCTTAAAATAGAAAGTTTCCTAAAATAGAAAGTTACTTAAAATGGAAAGATTACTAAAACAGAAACTTGCTAAAAATGGAAAGCCGTCTTAAACGAGTAATCTGATTCTTATAGAACGTTATTTAATTCATATAGGTTCCCGGCGGCGTGATTGATCTCATTTCTTGACCTTACTTTCATTGTTTGCTTGCTTCGAATAAGGTACAGATATTCTGACCTTTCTCATAAGGTTTCTCATGATCTCTTTGCATCTTTGATCTCTTGCCAATTTGATATTGAACCTTTGCTTTGCTATTGAACCCTTGATATTGATCCTTGCTATTTGAACCTTTGATAATTGAACCATTGACATTGGACTATTGATTTGATTTGTGAGCTGCTAATATTGGACCTTTGATATTGATTGAACATCTATATTGTACACTTTGACTGTCGGTTGATACCGAGCCATTAACTAGGCATGGGGTTCCATGTCCGTGTCATTGATGCACCAATGGCATGACTCAGTGTGGATGAGTGATGTTCCACACCGTCCCCATATTTGTATTGATTATGCGCACTTATATATATTGTATGGCCACTATTTGTTTTGTGGGGCGTATGGATGCATCCTAGATTTGTATTTGTATTGTATTGATATATTTGTTTTGGTGATGTGGTTGGGTGTGCAATACACCCCTCACATTTGGGAGTCGATCACCCATTGGCTACTCGAGGACTCCTCATATTGGTTTGGTATTCGAGGTCACCCTCCGAATACAATGGCTACTACATGATATTATGATATATGATTTGATTTGGTTTGTTTTGTTGGCTCGTGGTGGAAAAGCGACCTTCCTTTCTTTGTTTCATTTCCTACTCTATATTGCTTCATATCACTCCTATCATATTTATCTTGCTTTTGGTTCCATTATTGCTTTTGTATTGTTATATCTCGCTCTTTGGGCTTTTAAGCTCAGTAGCATTTCTTTTCTGCGGCAGTTATTAAGCTAGAGTCGGGGCTTTTCTTGGGGATTGAGAGTAGGATGCTTTTGAGGACTTGCTTTAGTTATCTAGACTTTGATTACCATTGTTATTTGATTTGGAGACTTAGACTTTGTATCGTTTCATTTCCTTTGGGACATCTTTTGGAACTTTTGTATTGATCAAGTCGTGTTGACTTGTTACTCTTTTGATTATTATTATAAGATTTCCGCTTGCATGGTTTATGTGTATTGTTCTGATTTGACTCCATAAATGTGATACTTCTACCCTTATCGGGTTGGGGTGTTACAGATAATCACATACTTATTAACGTATTGGCAGAAAAAAGATGAGAGGCAGGAAATCAAACAACACGCTCTAACTTATTCAGGTATCTAATGATGAAAATAACGCATGCATAGACAGAACGAATCCTAAAGGTCTTACTAATCGCAGATAATCAAACTAAAAGGATCTAATGTTCCTCAAACACTTCACGAAATATCAAATGATCACAATAAGGGTACACGGAGACGTACACATTTAAAGCAAACATAGCAATCCATAGTTCACACAAATCATAACAATTTAGTACGTAATTTCAATCAAACATGAGGGTGACAAATAATGATAAAAGTCAAAGTCCAATCACGTATCAACCACATGCATTTCCCGGGCGTCATATAATTTCAATAAGTTCAAATTATATGATCTCGGTATTATCACGTTGATCAGCGTCATAATACTTGCATCACATAACAAGTTCTTATTGTCATCATATTCTCGTCCCGGTCATGGCAAACACATAACTAATATCAGAACAAAACATATCACATACCGATAACATACAAATAGCAAGTAACATACTATAACAGACCAGATACACATTCATGCAGCATATACGACATCAAAACAACTTACCATACCACAAAAGAAAAGAAGGCCACCAATGCACAAAACAGCCTCATGACTCATTATCGACGATCCAGAAAGAAAAGGCGAGTTATACCGAATGCTAAACGATAAAACTTCACGATTCAAACCGAGTTCGAACGAATCAAAGAAAAGTAATGCCGATCAAAATCGCGTAGCAAGATATCAAACCACCTCAAAACGCGCGGACAAACGAATCGAGTAACACGCCGCGCCCAAATCATATGAAGTAGATGAACCTTCTCACCACGGTTGAATCTTATCTCCGTCTTTTGCGCCTTTAGTTGGTCCGTCCGGCTTCCTCCAAAGAAGATCCCGATGTCTCTAGCAAAGACGGCAATGAAAGTGTGACTTCGCTTCACGAACCTCTCCAAAGACAGGACATTGCAAAGAACGCAGGTCGACACTATCTTCTTCGGATCCACGGGTAGTCTCCATCTAACGATCGACAAACGGACGAGCGAAAACAAAATAACAAAATTCGATGCGAAAAGAGGAGGGCCAAAACAAGGAAGACAAACGAATATCGAGTCAAATCGAACGACGGTCAAAAGGAATCGAAGATATCCGAACAGACGGAAACCTAATGTCTACCCAATCCTCACAGTCATAGCCTAAGCTCTAAGGGTCCTAAACCTAGAGCTCGATACCATAATTGTAACACCCCAACCCGACAAGGGTAAAGATATCACAAATACGGTTTCATATCGAACTTTAAGTACTATACAAAAGCGAAAGTCTTTACGAAATTTTCAAAAGAAAACATAAATAACTTAATAACCAAAATAATTCTAAGATCTCTATGGTCAAATCTTACTCGCCTCTACTCTCAACCCGGATCGCCTATCCCAAGAGCTCATCTTGAATGCTTAAAATACCGCAGCAGAAAAGAAAATGCTGATCGAGCTTACAAAGCCCGTGAGAATGATATAACAAAACAAAACTAAACAAAAACATAAATACGAATTGAACAAAGAAACGAATAACAAAATCGAGTGAACGAGAATAATGAATCATTGAGGATTCTGAAACACAATTGCACGTAAACCGGAAAACAATTAGCAATCAAGGACAAACACATAGCATATTGAAGACTCCAACGCAAACACATCAAAATAACCTGACACTTAACATATCAAGAAGAAATAGATTACATATAAACCAAACGAAAAGTCTAAAGCTAACGGAAACACTTTCTAGAAAATAAACATGGCATTCAACAAATTAATTAACCTTCACTTAACACACTTAATTCAATATTGCAGTAGCGGAAATAGCAGTCCAAATCATGGCAGTCTCACACGCAAATAGAAACATAGTAGACAAACTATAATTATATAGACCAAACAAAACATAGCATAACCATTAGCAATTATCAAAACAGATATCATAAGCTAAACCAGTTCTCGGATCAAATCCTAACATCAGCAGAGTTTAAGCATGGCGGTCACATAGGCGAGACAAAACACTAACGTATAAGCAAAGTTCACAAAATTAATCGAACAAACTATACATACTAAACTTATAGAATACTCACTTTCACACTAGCACATTCATCTCACGGATCAACGAATTCACATGACGATAAACTAACATGACATCAGATAACAGCATGCGAATCATATTTAAACATATTAATCATAACCTAGCATAGTAGACGGTAGTCACATAAACATGCAAAAGCATAACCACATATAATAACATATAATAAGCCGAGCACATAATTATTAACACTTGAACATACCGAATTATAATCAGAATACTTAACATAGAAATAACAAATAAAGATTTAGTTAACTACCACGAGCCCGTAACATATCATATCAAAAACATCATAACTATATAGAAACAATCTCAAAATAAGTCGGAGTAGCTAGCTCCCGTAGTTTTATGAAGACGCAGCGCATTACCGACATCATTCACCTAGACAAATCATATCGGATAACAGATCGATCTAGCATGCATCCATCGCCCCACAAACATATATTGATAATATAATATAACTTGAGCTCATAATATAAATAAGGGACGTGGCGAACTTCACTCTATCGCTTCTAGAGTCATGTCGAGGTGCATCATCGACATGGACATGGAACCCCATGACTAGTTATTATTTTGGCTCGGGTGTCAAACTATCTTAGGTCAAACGAATTGTCATAAAGGACATAGATCATAATCAACACAAGGTCACAGATAACATATCAAATAGTTCATATAAGGTTCATATTCAAATATTCAGGAGTAGAAGTTTATATCATAATCACAAATCATACATTCATATCTAGAAGTTCATAATCAAATATTCATAATCAAACATAGCAAGGTTCAACAAATGTGCATATCAAAGTCTTCCTAACATACAGCTCAAATCAAATATTGCATGGTTCAATAAAACATAAGTTCGATATGCAACAGTCAAACAATCGTGAAAGGGTTCATAGCAATGGCATCGGAAACCCTAATAAGTAAAATAGGAAAGCTAATTAAAAGAAAACGTTATAAGGAACCTTTATCGAAAAGGTCAGAATATCTGTACCTTAACGCAAATGAGGAAAAAGCAACGAATGAATGAACACGAAGATACGACGCCACGTCTTCTTCAATGAATCTACACGGAGTATGATTTATTTAATACTTATTAGCATCACTAAAGTTATAACGGATTAATCACATTAACATTCTTAGAGTTATAAGTATATTCTCATTTTATAAGCTTTTTATGCATTTGTAAGTGTGTTACCTATTGATATCATATCTTATCTTTCAGTTTCTTAAACTCATATTCGGACCAGACTTTAGTGATTTTTATAAAATACTTACTTAGCTCAAATGAAATCAAACAAAATCCCAGAGGTTCCCATATGAGTTAAAAGAGTCTCCAAAAATTGGTGGGTTCTATATCTATGCCAAATGGCCTATGGAAAATCACAAGTCCGACACTGCCCGTAAAGTAATCGGAAAATACACCTTAAAAGTTTACGCTTATTGGACTGTTTAGACACCTTGGAAAAATCCCAGAACTCCCGAAATTCATTTATGTCATAAATATCACTCCTGTAAAAGGAGAGCTCCCAATTCCTTATGGTTTGAAAATGAAAAATCAAACAATACAACTAAATTTCGAACCCGTTTTCTCGGCTTTGACACTTGATCTTGTAAAATTCAAAAATACGACTTAGACAACTCCAAATTCGACCAAACCACTTGGAAAACTTAACTAAGACATAAAATAAACTTTTCCCACAAAACTCAGATTATTGCACTTATAAAATTGGATTTATACACACACAAATTAGACATATGATGTCATGTCAGTTTAGGGTTTATTAAAGCCAATATAAGCACATATTTAGACCATTAATTACACTTAGGGTTCCATTCCAATTAGGGTTTCAAATTTATTAAGCAGGATAACATTTATATATGTGGTTTGGTTCACTATGGCTCGACATACACAAGAATCGATTCAAATAATACGTATTACATACATGTTCTCTTAATTCTTATAAGGTCCGATTCATATTTGTTGTTTATGTTTTCATACGGTTCGACCAAAACCCCAGATTCGATTCAAAACAAACATGTTACAATATATAATAACATTAGGCGTATCAAAGTGAGATGAGAAGAATACGTGTATACCTTTGCTCGTTGGACACAAGGTCTCGACACCAAGGGAGGTGTAGCTCTCGGCCGAATAGAAAAGAAAAGAGAGAGGCAAAACTAGGGTTCCAAATTATGTTTATGAGTTTGTATATATAGGTGGTGAATATTTCGGTTCTAGGGCTTTGAGAAGGTGTGTGGGCTTCGGCCTCCTGATCCAAACGAACAAACAAACACCCATCTTGTGCTCTCGGCTTGAGTCCAATCCACCAAACGAACGACCCAACTAATTACGCGAGACGTTTAATCTTCGTCGTACCATGTCGATCACATACACATATTTGTTAAGTTTTAATTATAGATAGGTTAAGTTTTAAATTTCGTTAAATGAACATAAACGTATTTTACGTATTTTATAATTTTCGATTTCAAGGGTAAAATAGTCTTATTACGTGTCTTAGATTTTCGGGTTTTACAACTCTTCCCCTCTAAAAGAAAATTTTCGTCCTCGAAAATTGAACAAGACGGAATATAATAGAAAACGAATCGGACTTCAGAATTTCAAGGAATATATGACGAACGTTAAACTTATCTCGGAAAAAATAGATTTCTTATCGTAACATTTAAACTCCTACTATTCGAAATCAAAGCAAAAATCAAATACTTATAACAGATAATCACATACTTATTAACGTATTGGCGTAAAAATGATGAGAGGCGGAAATCAAACAACACGCCTAACTTGTTCAGTATCTAATGATGAAAATAACGATGCATAGACGTAATCTAATCCTAAAGGTCTTACTAATCGCAGATAATCAAACTAAAAGGATCTAATGTTCCCAAACACTTCAATAAATATCCAATGATCACAATAAGGGTACACGGAGACGTATACATTTAGAGCAAACATAGCAATCCATAGTTCACACAAATCATAAAATTTAGTCTGTAATTTCAATCAAACATGAGGGTGACAAATAATGATAAAAGTCAAAGTCCAATCACGTATCAACCATGTGCATTTCCCGCATCGCCTTATAATTTCAATAAGTTCAAAGTATATGATCTCGGTATTATCACGTTGATCAAAGGCCAAAATACTTGCATCACATAACAAGTTCTTATTGTCATCATATTTCGTCCCGGTCATGGAAAACACATAACTAATATCGTAACAAAACATATCACATACCGATAATATACAAATAGCAAGTAACATACTACAATGGACTGATATACATTCATGCAAAGATATACGACATCAAAACAACTTACCATACCACAAAAGAAAAGAAGGCCACCAATGCACAAAACAGTTCCTCATGACTCATTACTGACGATCCAGAAAGAAAAGCTGAGTTATACCAGAATGCTAAATGATAAAACTTCAAGATTCAAACCGAGTTCTGAACGAATCAAAGAAAAGTAATGCCGATCAAAATCGCGTAGCAAGATATCAAACCACCTCAAAACGCGTGACAAACGAATCAGAGTAACACACATCGCGCCCAAATCATATGAAGTAGATGAACCTTCCTCTCACCGGTTGAATCTTATCTCCAGATTTTGCGCCTTTGGTTGGTCCATCCACTTCCTCCAAGAAAGATCCCGATGTCTCTAGCAAGACGGCAATGAGTGTGACTTCGCTTCACGAACCTCTCCAAAGACAGGGACTATTGCAGAACGCAGGTCGACACTATCTTCTTCGGATCCACGGGTAGTCTCCATCTAACGATCGACAAACGGACGAGCGAAAACAAAATAACAAAATTCGATGCAAAAGAGGAGGGCCAAAACAAAGGAAGACAAACGAATATCGAGTCAACCGAACGACACCAAAAGGAATCGAAAGATATCCGATGCAGACGGAAACCTAATGTCTACCCAATCCTCACGTGTCATAGCCTAAGCTCTAAGGGTCCTAAAACCTAGAGCTCGATACCATAATTGTAACACCCCAACCCGACAAGGGTAAAGATATCACAAATACAGTTTCACATCGAACTTTAAGTACTATACAAAAACGAAAGTCTTTACGAAATTTTCAAAAGAAAACATAAATAACTTAATAACCAAAATAATTCTAAGATCTCTATGGTCAAATCTTACTCGCCTCTACTCTCAACCCGGATCACCTATCCCAAGAGCTCATCTTGAATGCTTAAAATACCGCCGCAGAAAAGAAAATGCGATCGAGCTTACAAAGCCCAGGAATGATATAACAAAACAAAACTAAACAAAACATAAATACGAATTGAACAAAGAAATGAATAACAAAATCTTAGTGAACGAGAATAATGAATCATTGAGGATTCTGCAGAAACACAATTACACAGAAATCCGAAAAAACAATTAGCAATCAAGGACAAACACATAACATATTGAAGACTCCAACGCAAACACATCAAAATAACCAGACACTTAACATATTGATATGTGCTTAAACACATATCTTTTCATTAGTAAAACTGACCCAAAACAACCAAGGAAAAGCCGTTTATTGATAATATTTATGGTTTTCTTGAGTTTGTGTATGTGCAGGTACGGATATGCAAAAACACGCGAAAAGGATCCAAATCGATGTAAACCGAGCACGAGAGATCAAGAGAGTTTTAATGAATGGAAGGTCAAGATTGTGTATTTTGGAAGATTTTATTCTCGGAAGATGATTTTGGAGTTTCAGAAAAGTTTGAAGAAAAGTCAAGAATAGTCCCTGCACTTTCAGTATTTGGCAAAATTGATCCTTGAAAGTTCAGAAATTACAGAAGTCACCCTTGGATTATTCTAGATTGACAATATTGGTCCTTAATGAAGCATTGTCAGAAGTTCACTTTTGGTCCCTTAAAAATTCGAATTGTACAAGTTAAGTCCCTTAAAGCTATCTTGGGTTTATTCTAAATCCAAAGTCCAATATCCATATAATACCTTTCGGCCCAAAAATATTACCCGAGCCCAAAAGATAACCAAGTTACACCCGCTTTAATATTTAAACCCGAATACCCAAAAGCCCGTTTCACTTACTCAGGTCAACGCATTTATCACCCGGTCAAAATCCAAACTATATTAAAAAAACCTTCGCGCCAAACCTTTTACCCAATTTACCCAGGTCCTTAGAACCCTAATTACCCTTCCCGTGTAATTGATCAAATTAACCACAATTAAGGGCATTATGGTACTTTCTCTGACATTCCCTGACACATGGGAATTCCAGGTCATCGATCCGCGTGCATTCCTTCAAATACTGCTCTCCTATTGGTCGAAACAAATCATCAAGTCTAATCCAAGGGTGGATATCATGAGATGAAGTGTGGGATTTGATCCAAGGGTGCAAACGAGCTCAGAGAAAGCACATTTGGGAAATTCGAGAAGCTTCCAAGCTCAAGCTCAGCTATAAATAGGACCTCTAAGTCGTTCACAAAGTATCTCATCTTATCTTCTGTAATTTTTCTTCTCACTAGTTTTATAGCTTAAGTAATAGTAGTTTTCTATTTCAATGTTTTAAAGTTTCTTTGTAATTCGTATTTGTACTAAAATTTTCCATTATTGATAAAATTAAGAATTTCATTTTCAATTGTTTGTTTAAGTTTCTTATGTTCTAAATCTGCTTATAAATTTAGTTTAGTGCTTATTTTAGTTTTATAACACTGTTTTTAGCTTATTTCTTCAAAAACTTAAAAATACAAAAAAAAATCAAATTAAATCATTCAAAAATAAAAAATCACACTAGATCTGTTTTAAGGAGTGATCCTATTTGATCTACTGTTTCATTATGTTCATATAAGCTTTTCATAGCTTATTGTGAGCTTGTTTTTCTTTTCAATCTCAAAACAAAAATCGCCTCAAAATCTCGCTTGTTACAAGAGTCGCTGTTTCATTCATTCTCGTGTTGGATCTGGATGGTAATGATGCAGATGCTGGATTTGGTTGAATCTGAGCTGGTATTGGATTAGGTTAGGGGATAATTAGGCTAGAGGTTCTTGTTTCATCAGTGTGCAAGCCATAGTGGCTAAGGAAAATTGTAAGTTATCAAATCTGTTTTGGTTCATTTAATCTGCTGCTGAATCTGTTATTAAGTGATTATCTATAGTTATTGATCAGTGTTTGATGGTAGATTAGTATAATATAGTAGTAATCTTCTTATTAGTTCTATATTCAGTAGTTTAACTAGTGTTTGGAATAGCTCATTAAACTGTGATTTAGATTAGCTTATCAGTTGATAGTAGTTGTTTCATGTTTGAGTAAGTTTTTGATAGTCATTCCAGGTCTTTGATATTGCAGTTATAGTCATATAGTCAAAATCACTTTGAAACTGATCTTGAATCTGTGTCTGTTTATATCAGTAGCTCATAACTTGCATCTAGGCTCAAAATTAGTAGATCTATCTTATTGTCATAATCATTAGGTTAATATCATCATAAACAGTTCAAAATTTTGGATCAAAATTCACTTTAGTCAAAGTTACATGTCTGTTCTTCATTAAGTCAAACCTGTCAAAACAGTTTTATACCAAACTTCACTTGGTCTATATTTATAAACTGCTTTTTGACAAATCTGTTCAGTTCATTTTGAGCTTCAAATCAGCTTTTCATTTAGCCATTTTTCCCCTGTTCACACTCGATGATTAATCGAGTGAATCAGTTAGTGTGCGCCATCGTGATTTGAGTCAAATCAAAGGGTTAGAGCTTGAAACTTGGAACATTTGTAGCTTGCCAGGTATACTTTAGGTCTGCACTATTGGTTTTTGGAATAGCTTATTGGTTAAGCTTGTGCACAAGCTCAAACTAAGGACCTGATTCACTGTTTGGATAGATAAGCAGTTGTGCTTAGATCATCAATCTGAGCTTAGGACTTGTTAGGATTAGTTGTAGTTAGTTGCAACTAGCTTATTTTAGTAGATTATAGCTTCTGTCACTGTTTGGTTGGTTAATTAGCTTGTTAGCTTATTTTAGTAGCTTATTTGATAATCAGTTGCACTACAACTTGCATTTCTTACACATAAGCTATTAGTTTCTTATTTTTCATAGATTCATAATATCATTTTAGAATTTTCCTGAGAATTTCATAATTTTTGGTCAACTTTTACTATTTTTCTCAATTTAAAGTAGTTTTTAATCACTTTTTAATAGGTTTTATTGCAAATTATTGAGAAAAAGTTCCAAAAAAATAATTTTTCAATTTTCTTAGTTTAAGATAAATATAAAAAGCATAAAAAGATTTTTCCATATTTTTCCCCTTTAATTTGGTATTTTTCAAAATTTTAATTAGATTAAAATAGTTTTAAATTAGTAGAAAATAGAAAATTAATCTGAAAAATACAAAAATAGTTCTAAAAAGTCTTTTGAGTTATTTGTGATTTTTAGAAAATAGTTTCATATTTTTCTCTTTGATTTTATAATTTTTAGAATTTTAATTAGTTTTAATTGTTAAAAATTAGTTTTTAATTTTTATAAAATCAAGAAAAATCCAAAAAAATAGTTTTAATTCTAAAATAGTTTTCTAATATCATTTTTAAAGTAAAAGTAAATTTAGGCATTTTTAGGGTATCGTTTAGACGTAGTTGCATTTTTATTTACGTTTGTTAATTTCGTTTTAGTATTTCGCGTTTAGGATTTCCCGTAGAATAGATTCCCTTTATTACTTTCCCCATTCCCGTAGTTTAATAATCAAAATCATTAATCCAAAACATCGAGCATTAAAATCCAAACCAAGAACGACGCTTGCAATTCACACCTCGTTGGGAAAACGATTCGGTTGACTAATCCGCACACACGATCACACACGGATTTGATTTATTATTCTTTTCCTAAGAGAATTTGAATCTATCTTCGTGATTATTTTTGATATTGATATTGAGGATTTATCCACATACATAACCCTTAAGCCTTCATTATCATAGACTCAGTGTCCGAGCCGTTTTAAGCTTCTTACGGCTAGTCATTCACAAGTGGCTAGTTTGTGTGAGTCAAACTTGACGTTGCTTTGGCACGAATCAAATTTTGGCGCCGCTGCCGGGGAGGTTGTGTCACGACAATTTCGTTTGAGGTTTGACGATTAGTGACTCGAGATCCTTCATTCATGAAGTTATCGTCGCTTTTGTATATATATATTTTGAAAACCCAAAACATCTAAAACACCAAAACATTCTTCCTAGAGTGTTTACAAAACCATAAAATTTAAAACCAACAAAACAAACCCGAACGCCAATTGTTATGTCGGCTCACCTTGAAGGTACAACCTATACACGGGTATAAGGAAAGTCTTGACATTAAATTGCATCAAGAACGATCCACTCTTCGTTCCCGCTCACTGCTGCTATTTTTGAGAGCTACCGAGCACCTTGTTGACGGATTTTACAAAAATATTGTGTTTTCTTAAATATAAAAATCCAAAAGATTTTCCTTTTCAAAATTTGTTTTAAAACCAAAAATATTCTTCTTGTATCCTCTTAACCCGATAAATTCTTTCTTCTTAACCTCTATATGTTTAATTTCATGGATACGATCGATTATCGCCATTGTTTTCATTGCAAAGGACGATGGAAGAGAAACAATATTGTTGTCTTAATCCGTAATGTGTATGTGGTCGATGTGGACAACCGGGTTCTAAAAATCTTGCTATTGGTGCGACTTAGCCGACAAACAATCTCTCAATGAATCTAAAAGCCTTTCTCGACCATCCACCACAACCCGAGATATGTTCTTATCGTGCTGCCTTTCATTGCCAAAGCCGTATGGAAGAAAATCAATTTCGTGTTTGAAATGTATATGTGATTGGTGCGGAAATAATTGTCGGAATGGATTTTGTGATGTATGCAATAATTTTATCAATCCAAACCAGATCTCGCCTGCCTTTATGCACGGCTAGAACAAAAGAGTGCTCTTTATAATGACATAATTGAGAACCTCGATTCCTACTCCTTCTCGTGAAGGAAATGGAATATGTTTCGAGTCCAAGTGACTCCCGAGCCTATCACGGATAATTCTTCAATTTATCACCGTGTGTATATGGTGCAATGGACCAATATGGTGGGAATTGTCCCGCTTAGTAATGGAAAATCAGAACCGAGTTTCACCACAATCCCGACTATGAGACAACCAATTCCCTAACCAACCTTTGTACCATGAGCTGAGTCATACTCTTGTGAGTATTGTGGAGGTCCCACATTATTTCCGATTGTCGACATGAACCCATTTGTTTACTCACAGAGTAGCAAGTTCCTTGTGATAATGACGATTATGCTTATAACCCACCTCCACAATACCAAGAAATTCAACCACAAACTCCGTTAGATGATCCAAGATTTTCACCAAGGTTTCCTCAATATATTACAAAAGTTAAATGAGTTAAAGAATTGCTTCATGAACTGTTTCAAGAAAAAGATCCTAATCGTAAAACTTATGGTGAATTACTCAATGGAAGAGCAAGCCGCTAAAATTAGTTACCGGAGACCTTTCGCTTACGATCTCGACTCGATGACGATTATACTCCTTCGAGTGGCAATCCCACTTCCCGCTTCGAGCCTTTCATTTCCGACCTTCCTCTTCACTCACGCCGTTGAGAGAAGTGACGCTCTTTGGAAGAGGTCGATGATTCTATTTCTACGGACATTATTGCACCCGTTGACTCTTTCATTATGGGGGATGAGCATCTTAGTACTATTCCGGAAACGGAAGCGTCTAATGTTGAGATTCTTATCCCAAGCCCAAGAGAGTCTGGGGTTGTTGATATTTGTGATGAGCCTTCTCTTGATATTTCAAATGATCATATTGAGATGTTCTCCGATTCCGATGACGATTCTTATGGAGACATCGATTTTGTTGACGATTTACCTTCTGAGCCCGATATAGAAGAAGATAATGATTTTGAGCCAGAAGAAGAAGAGATTGAGCCCGATGATATTCAGATCGCGGATGAAGCATTACGAGAAACATTGTCGAATGTTTATCTTCTCATTGCTAAGATTGAAGCCTTGAACGATAATTCAAGTTCGCATCCTATCTCCGTTAACGATAGTGATTTCTCTCCCGAGTTTGAGACTTTTCAATTTGATGAAGAGATTAGTGGCAATCCCACTATTGTTGATGTTTATCCTCCGATTCTTGAGCAATTCT
Organism: Chrysanthemum lavandulifolium; assembly: GCA_022545495.1. Lineage (NCBI taxonomy): Eukaryota > Viridiplantae > Streptophyta > Magnoliopsida > Asterales > Asteraceae > Chrysanthemum > Chrysanthemum lavandulifolium. The sequence continues at coordinate 70,665,258 of CM040240.1, read as the reverse complement.
ACTTCGAGGTTGATATGAACAAGGTTTTGAACGAAATTTCTGATACTCCGATAAATGACCCGATCATTGAGGATGCTATTGATGACCCAATACCACCGGGTATTGAGGATGTTATGAATGACCCCGAGGGGGATATAGTTGTTCTTGATGGTTTTCTTGACTCTCCTCTTTCTCATGAGTCCACCATCACTTATCCCGTTGAGCCTTTATGTGAAGACAAGATTTTTAAACCCGGGATATTCGACATAGATGAGCTTTATGCTAAAACTGTTTTTCGAGATAAGGATCCTCTCTTGGATGCCTTCATTGTTAAGCTTTCACCTCCTTATTATGAGCTCCCGTCTTTCTTGGAGTTTTCTCATTGTGATCCGTCATTCCTTCGTCCACCCGCAAAACCACCGGACGATGGATCATTCTTTCATGTTATCCCTTATGTGTTGATGCCCGACATTTTCTACCTCACCCAACCCACCCAGTCTCATTCCTTTGGGAATGAGGACACCGCTTTTGACCCCGGTATCTCTACCACTTTCTTCCCCAAGGACAAATGAATTGGGACGAGTCGCTAGCGACTCGGTGATCAAAACAAGAGCGCCGCGGGAGGCACCCCATGCTTATCTTATATCTTCTTTCTATTTTCTAATAAGTGACGCCAAGGGTCCGCCTCTCGATTTCTCGTGTTTGGTTGTTTGTGATGTTGTGTAGGATGTTCCCGATATGAAGACTCTCGCTCAAGTTTGTCATTTTCTCCACTCGAGTTTCATGATCGCTGTCGATGGAACCGATATCCTAATCTTATCGACTAACGCTTATCTTCTAGCATACTTAATAAACGGCTTTTAGATTTTCGTGATACCCTTGCTTTAAACATTGAGGACAATGTTTCGCTCTAGTCTGGGGTAGGGTAATCTTTGATTTGATTTGACCGCACTTGCTTATTTCGCTGTGTTTCTCTCGTAACCCGCTTTTCCTTAGAAAATGAAAATTGTGCAAAATGAGAAAATTTAAAATTTTTCGTAGCTTTTGCTAGTTTTATGATCGAAAAGTTCTTGCTAGTCTCTTAGAAGTTTCTTTAAATATGCGTTTTTCTTGACATAGCCTTTGCTAATTGCTTAGACTAGAGGCTATAAAATGCGATTCTAGCTCACAAGGCCAAGATTTCGCAAGTCTCCCTAAGTGATTTTAAATATGCGAAGCTTTGACAAGAATTTGCTAGTTTCTAATAAGTGACTTTAAAAATGCAAGACTTGAGATTATTTGACGAAGCATTTGCTAAGTTAATATATGTTTTGACACCTTGTTGACTTTCTGCTGGTGAGAGTAGGAATAGAATTCGACTTGACCGGGCGTGTTGAGCTCTAGCTTGTTCCCTTAACCATAGATAATCCAAAATTATCATTCTAAGCATCTGCGGATCTCATTATTTGGGATTTTAAATTTTCGTAGATCGAGAAATGATAGAGTTACTTATGAGTTTAGATGCTAAACGTGGAGTAGTTGGTTCTCTTTAGAGCCCATCGAAGGTACTTATGGCTTTTTGTTGCCACAAAATTGTTTCACCCCATATCCGCTCTAAATAATTAGAGATGTTGAGTTTTTGGCGATAGTTAGTTCTTTACCTTCTTAAAAGAATCTTTGTTTTAAAAATTGGGTACACATCAAGGATCCGTAATAAATAAGTAATCGGTGATAAGCGATAATGTAATAAGTAAAGTTGTGAGTCACGGTGTCGAGATCGACCCTTGGATCTTTAGCCGGATTGAATGAGGTCTTAGCCTAGCCACCGGGATCCTCATTTCATGAAGCCTATAGTCTTGAATTACCCGTGAAGCTCCGTGGTTCACAAGCTCATATAAAGTAAAAGTATAAGTGTAAAAAAAAAAAAAAAAAAAAAAAAAAAAAATTGATGAAAATGTATGAAAAATGAGAAAAGTCAAAAGTTTAAGTGAATAAAATTCCTTGATGTGGACCTCATTTTACGACAATGGTTCTTGAGGGAAGACGGATAACTAATTATCGACTTAGCTTTGTATCTTTATCGAATAATTTTATCGAACGAGAATTTGAAGAAATTCACTTTCACAAAATAAAATAATCTAGAGGAAAATAGGAAAATGGGAACAAAAGGTATTTACACAAGTAACTTCCATGGGTAGTGTTAGCATCTAGAGTCGTGATGTAACAATGATTTCGATTTTACGCTTAGTTTGGGACTTGTGAAAATCGTGGACTATGTATTCTATCCGTATGGTCACTTCACGTCATGTTGTGTTTTCTACCCGTGATCCTAATGTGTCGCTTTGAAAAATGTTGGAGTTATTGATCGACATAAAAGTTCAACAAACCGTCATTCATAATCGGAAGTGTTTAATCGTAATATCTATTTGTGAATTAAAAGGTAAACGGGGCGTTTTTAGAATTAGGGGTTTCTTAATCTCTTTTGAGGAATCTTTGCTACTTTTTCTCTTATTATTGGTTTGTCTGAATTGTTTTAAGTTTCTTACGGTTAGTCATTCACAAGTGGCTAGCTTGTGTGAGTAAACTTGACGGTTTGGACATACCAATTTAAGCGTCTTCATAGGTTTAGTAGAAAGAGATTGAAATCCTTGGTTTTAGAAGCGTGAGCTGATTGCATTGCGTGAGGACACGACAATGGTATATCAAGAAGAATCAGATTACATATAAACCAAACGAAAAGTCTAAAGCTAACGGAAACACTTTCTAGAAAATAAACATGGCACTCAACAAATTAATTAACCTTCACTTAACACACTTAATTCAATATTGCAAAAGTTGAAATAGTAATTCAAATCATGGCCTCTCACACGCAAATAGAAACATAGTAGACAAACTATAATTAAATAGACCAAACAAAACATAGCATAACCATTAGCAATTATCAAACAGATATCATAAGCTAAACCGCCTCGGATCAAATCCTAACATCGCAGAAGTTTAGCATGGCAGTCACATAGGCGTACAAAACACTAACGATAAGCAAAGTTCACAAAATTAATCGAACAAATTATACATACTAAACTTATAGAATACTCACTTTCACACTAGCACATTCATCTCATGGATCAACGAATTCACATGACGATAAACTAACATGACATCAAATAACAAAGATGCTTAATCATATTTAAACATATTAATCATAACCTAGCATAGTAGACGGTAGTCACATAAACATGCAAAAGCATAACCACATATAATAACATATAATAAGCCGAGCACATAATTATTAACACTTGAACATACCGAATCATAATCGAATACTTAACATAGAAATAACAAATAAAGATTTAGTTAACTACCACGAGCCCGTAACATATCATATCAAAACATCATAACTATATAGAAACAATCTCAAAATAAGTCGGAGTAGCTAGCTCCGTAGTTTTATGAAGACGCAGATTGCATTACCTACATCATTCACCTAGACAAATCATATCGGATAACAGATCGAGATCTAAGATGCATCCATACGCCCCACAAACATATATTGAGAATATAATATAACTTGAGCTCATAACAAATAATAGATAAGGACGTGCGAACTTCACTTCTACTTCCTAGAGTCATGTCGAGGTGCATCATCGACACGGACATGGAACCCCCATGACTAGTTATTATTTTGGCTCGGGTGTCAAACTATCTTAGGTCAAACGAATTGTCATAAATGACATAGATCATAATCAACACAAGGTCACAGATAACATATCAAATAGTTCATATAAGGTTCATATTCAAATATTCAGGAGTAGAAGTTTATATCATAATCACAAATCATACATTCATATCTAGAAGTTCATAATCAAATATTCATAATCAAACATATCAAGGTTCAACAAATGTGCATATCAAAGTCTTCCTAACATACAGTTCAAATCAAATATTGCATGGTTCAATAAAACATAAGTTCATATATGCAACAGATCAAACAATCAGGAAAGGGTTCATAGCTATGGCATCGGAAACCCTAATAAGTAAAATAGGAAAGCTAACGAAAAGAAAACGTTATAAGGAACCTTTACTGAGAAGGTCAGAATATATGTACCTTAACGCAAATGAGGAAAAAGCAACGAATGAATGAACACGAAGATACGACGCCACGTCTTCTTCAATGAATCTACATGGAGTATGATTTATTTAATACTTATTAGCATCATTAAAGTTATAACGGATTAATCACATTAACATTCTTAGAGTTATAAGTATATTCTCATTTTATAAGCTTTTTATGCATTTGTAAGTGTGTTACCTATTGATATCATATCTTATCTTTCAGTTTCTTAAACTCATATTGGACCGGACTTTAGTGATTTTATAAAATACTTACTTAGCTCAAATGAAATCAAGCAAAATCCCAGAGGTTCCCATATGAGTTAAAAGAGTCTCCAAAATTGGTGGGTTCTATATCTATGCCAAATGGCCTATGGAAAATCACAAGTCCGACTGTCCGTAAAGTAATCGTAAAATACACCTTAAAAGTTTACGCTTATTGGACCTTAAAATCCTTTAACTCCCAAATTCATTTATGTCATAAATATTCCTCGAAAAGGAGAGCTCCCAATTCCTTATGGTTTGAAAATGTAAATCAAACAATACCACTAAATTTCGCACCTGCTTTTCTCGCCTTTGACACTTGATCTTGTAAAATTCAAAAATACGACTTAGACAACTCCAAATTCGACCAAACCACTTGGAAAACTTAACTAAGACATAAAATAAACTTTTCCACAAAACCCGCATTATTGCACTTATAAAATTGGATTTCTAAGACACAAATTCGACATATGATCTTGTCCGGTTTAGGGTTTATTAAAGCCAATATAAGCACATATTTAGACCATTAATTACACTTAGGGTTCCATTCCAATTAGGGTTTCGAATTTATTAAGCATGATAACATTTATATATGTGGTTTGGTTCACTATGGCTCAACATACACAAGACTCGATTCAAATAATACGTATTACATACATGTTCTCTTAATTCTTATAAGGTCCGATTCATATTTGTTGTTTTTGTTTTCATACGGTTCGACCAAAACACAAGATTTTTTCAAAACAAACATGTTACAATATATAATAACATTAGGCGTATCAAAGTGAGGCGAGAAGAATACGTATACCTTAGCTCGTTGGACACAAGGTCTCGACACCAAGGAGGTGTAGCTCGTCACGAATAGAAAAGAAAAGAGAGGCAAAACTAGGGTTCCAAATTATGTTTATGAGTTTGTATATATAGGTGGTGAAAATTTCGGTTCTAGGGCTTTGAGAAGTGTGGGCTTGACCTCTTGATCCAAACGAACAAACAAACACCCATCTTGGGCTCTCGGCTTGAGTCCAATCCACCAAACGAACGGCCCAACTAATTACGCGAGACGTTTAATCTTCAAGCACTATGCTCCATCACGTACAACATATTTGTTAAGTTTTAATTATAGATAGGTTAAGTGTTAAATTTCGTTAAATGAACATAAACGTATTTTACGTATTTTATAATTTTCGATTTCAAGGGTAAAATAGTCTTATTACGTGTCTTAGATTTTCGGGTTTTACAATCACTATGTCCATTTGGTGACAGCAAATCTAACACGCGACTTAAACTTGCATCAGACATTGTTACCTTCTTTATACGAGTAGAAGGTGTGGCAAACTCCAGAGATTGAACCTGATATACAAAAACCATTAATAAAATGTAGGTCGGTGCTAAAAAGATTAATGTTTGTAATAATTCAATATGTTATAAGATAATTTACCACAACAGGCACATCGTCAATCACGTCTTCATCCAAAAACTCTTTCTTAAAATGAGTGACAAATTCAACATTTTCAGAAAAACCGTCACACCGGTAAGTGTGATTGTTGTAGTTGACATTGTACTCAGAAAAGTATATCTTAAACAGACATTTCTTGCCTACTATCTTGTCCAACTCCTGCTGCCAATATTCATCTGGATCCATACCATGCTTTTCCATCAGTTCCCATGCAGTATGCCCAGCAAGCTTGTAAAAGTTATTGTTAAAAAAAACAACATGTGCAGATCCCGACTCATCAATCAGCCTTACAATGACCTTAAAACTTTGATAAGAAAATAACAAAAAACGTAAGATTCATCATTTTGAAAACAATGGATAGGCTTTGTTAATGGTTATTACCTGGATGCAGCCAGGACAAATCCATGGTCCTCGCAAATAAAGGCAGGTTTTCGATTCCTTCCCTGTTCAACATGAACTCTTTTGTTACACTCTTTGCATGCGGTGTAGGCCCAACCATGCTCTTTGTGGATCCTGTGTATTGTTGCCAAAACAATACAATGTGAATCCTGCATTTTATAGTCAAAATTTAGTATATTTAATAACTGCAAACACGTTAAATATAGTTTGTAAATATACTAATCTAAATCACTAACATACCGTTCACATTCACGAATCGATCCGACAATCTTTTCACACATTGTGAAAAAACTCGATATGGTTTGAACTTTACTCCGTGAGAACACCGCAATCTTCAACCTGATCACCTGAAAAAGCTCATTTGTTGAACCCTAAAATACATTGCGAAAAGCAAAAATAATATTATTATTACTAACAATAAAATATTCGATCGTTGAACTAACAGAATTAACAAACAAGTAATAACCTTGTTTTGAATGAAATGATCTCTGGTATATCACGATTGATATATATCTTCGACCAAACAGAGCATATCAGGAATAGCAGTGATTCGCTATGTGGAATTGAAGACATATACTTAAAATGAGTTAATAAAATAACCATATTCAACATTTGAAATGAAGAACAATGCAGATATCGTCTCCAATACTTCACTTTCCCAAGTCAAGTATAACTACCAAATGATCAATTGACGCACGCTACTTGAATATGGATCCCACATGCTCGCCCATTGGTCCCGTAAAGTCAAGTTCAAACGTTGGTCCCGTAATTTATTTAAAATATAGGCTACTTAAATACATACAAAATATATCATAAACATCAAATTGATACAAAATGAAATATAATTGGAAAATGAATACTTACTCAAAGATCCTCAATGACAACAGTTCTACTGAGAAACTTTTACCAAAGAATGTACATAACCGGACACTCTCCTCGATACCAATTACTGGAACCAATGATATCTATTTAAATAATCCACAAATAAAATAAGAAAACAATAATAGTATCAATTTTAATCAGGGAAAATAAAATTGATATTATTCATAATGGATCAAGTGCGTACCAACAGCATTATTGTCATAGTATTCGTGATGTTCAGGATCCAGTAAATGACTATATGGTTCAAAAATAAAACCATATGTGTTGGTGTCAAAATGTTCGTGCACGTGTTACAATTGTTGTCCCTGTAGAAACTTATTTTGAAACGATGTGGTATCAAAGGAAGTTTCCACCATTCGACTATACCAAAATTGGAAATGATGTAACATTTTCCTCTTGAACAACGACTCGAATTTGAACATAAACTCCTTCTTGATATACACCGTATCCTTGTGTTCGAATTACAAATAAGATATGGTTCTTGAAAACATCAAAAGTATTCAATCTTACAGATACATAAAAGAGGATAGTGTACATACATCCGCGTCTTGCGAGAACCAAATCAAGGCTATATGGATCGTGGGCGATTCATTTTGTGCGAATGCCAAATTGATATACATCTTCCTTGCACGATATGTCATCGCTCATAGGATTAACATCTTTGATAGGTGTTATTTTCTATCCTCGCCATTACATGACATACAAGATAACGAGATGAGCATGTTAATGAATCTAAAATCTAATGGTTTTACAAAAAAGTAAATATGCTTTTCACACACAAAACATATTAAAACAATGTTTAACGTATTGGATGTTTAAAATAATCAACTAAGTCACACATAAACTTAATACACATCATACCTAAAAACATCATACAAAAATAAACATAATGCACATACATTCAAATAAACTGTACATAAACATAATGCACATCATACCTTCAAAAATCATAGAAAAATAAGCGTAATGCACATACATTCAAATAAGGATTTACAACCATAACATCATAACTAAAAACATCATGCCAATAAACATCTTAAGTGAAAAGAGGCATTAAACATAATAGTAATGACATTAACACAGAATAGTAAATACAAATATGATTTGGTAACAAATTATAAACAATGGAACAAAAAAAATGTATAACCTCCTGATCCTCCAGAATTTCCAGAACCACCAAAACTCTTAGATCCGCCAAAACCTCCAGAGCCTCCAGAGCCTCAAAAACCTCCAGTTTTTCGAAAACTGCTACTTGGCATGGATGGACTTTTTTGGTATCCCATGTTACCACTCTTTCTAAAAGCCTTATTCATAACTGCCTTTTTGATATGTCCAGTATATGTGGATTTATTGATGTGGTGTTAGATGATTTTGTAGATATTTATAGATACAAATTAGGGTTTTGAATGTGGCATTCAGAAATATGTAAACAAAATTTTCAAAATCAATTTCATCCGTGATTTTTGTGATATGGAGCACAATTTGAATTTGGAACATATTGATTGAGATATGAATAGTTGACTGAGATTAAAAATGGTTTCAAAAATTGTGAGAGAGTTTAGGAGTTAAATGATTCGGTTTCAGAGAATAGCTAAGATTTAAGAGAGGATTTGAATCGTTTCCTCCAGTTCTTGTTATCAATTTTGTTTTCCAATGTGTTCCCACAAAAAGCAAGCTGCTCTAGTGGTAGGAGTGTTGTAAGTTGTTCCAAGTGACCAGGGTTCGAATCCTTCCAGTGCCATATTTTTTAACAAACACCACACGACACAGCAGCTTAGTTGGCATTGCAAGTGCCAAGTGGCATTGAGGTGGCATATATAAGTAAAGATATATATATATATATATATATATATATATATATATAATGCTTTGTGAAAACTATTTTAAAATGATTACTATGAACCCGATGCGATACCACTTGTATATTAAGGTTTAATGACTTTTATGAAAATTGCTTTTATACTTTTATTGAAACAATGTTTAAATGATTTCCACAATTACTTAATCTATTTGTACTCTATCTTTCCCTTAAAGATTCTCATGACTTGTAATCTATTTCTTTTGCCATTTCGCTATCATGATCCATTATATCTATCATTTGACATTCATTTGATTATCCTACTAATAATATGTTCATTTCATTTAGACATTATCTTGTTGGTCAATCTATGATTGTTCTATATGCTTTATTTGTATCATTTGACTTATTATGTTGCCCAATTTGTTAACTAGTTATTGAGATATCATGGGCATGTCATTGAGCCACCAATGGCATGACACTGTTCTGTAAAGGTGTGATTGATCCACGGTGTTCTCACTTTGTACACTATATAGCACCATGGACGCCATTATTATTATTATTATTATTATTATTATTATTATTATTATTATTATTATTATTATTATTATTATTATTATTATTATTATTATTATTATTATTATTATAATATTGTATATATGCATAGTCCCGTCTTTTGTATCATGCTGATTCTGTTGTGTATTACCGTGTGATTATACTTTTTGGCGATAACAAGGTTTTTCCGATGCATTACTTTTAAAGAAGGAAAAAAAATATCCAACAGAGGTTATTAATTGGAAATTAGTTTGTTTTCTTACTTACGCATTTAGTAACATAATAAAATGCTTTTATAGTAAGGGTGTCTACGCGATTATATGTTTTTCATGATGCTAACTTAACAAATGGCGATAACTTAATGGAACAACTTTACCGCACAATATTGGTTTGGCGTCACGATGCAACGACGATACGGAAACGATGATCAACGATATAGCTATTCGTTTAGGACGAGTAATATTATATATCGTTTAAACATACGATGTGTTTTCAAATAGCGGTTTTAGCAGCATATAGTGGTGTCAATATTGCTAAGTTGTGGTGGAAAATGGTGGTCCGTTGCGTGGTCGAAAAAGGTGGTGTCCGAAATTTTGACTACATAAAAATTGGTTTCTAGGATTTGCTTAATGATTTGTAAATTTTATTTAGTAGGTGTTTTAAAGAAGAAATATAAGATAAGATGATTTATGTGTTATTATTTTATACCATGCGATATATTAAGTGTACTTTTAAGTGAAGTGTATTTTAATAATATCATTATTTAGTGAGTGTTTAAAAGATGTAAATAATAAAATGATTTATGCATTATTGTTTTGTATCATTTGAAATATTAATTGTACTTTTGAGTGATGGGGTATTTTAATTATATTATTAATGATTTGTAAATTTCATTAGTGAGTGTTTTAATAAAAAAGAAAAATTAGATGATTTATGTATTATTGTTTTGTATCAAGTGCAATATTAATTGTACTTTTGAGTGAGAGTATTTTAATGATTTCATTAATTCTGACATTAATATACATGAATGTTACAAGTTAGATGATTTATACATTATTTTTTTGTACCAAGTGTTATATTAATTGTACTTCTGGTTACAAGTTTAGTGGGTTACTTTTATTAGAAATGTTTTTAGTCTTAAAAATTTTAAGACTTCTATATTTAGAATGTCTTAAACACTTTATATAGTAGTATATATATATATAGGCCCTTGAGGTATGGGCGTGAAATATCTATATATATAATAAACCAAGCTTTTTTGAAATGTATGCCATGTCATTTAATCCATCTTGGACAAGGTGCCACATCATTTAATCCACGATCACTTAATCCACGTGTACATAAGTAACATTCATGAAATGAAAACCAAACCTCTCGAATAAATCACAAACTTTCTCTAAATTAAAACACACAAACTCTCTGCAATCTTTCTCTCTAAATTAAAACACACAAACTCTCAACAAAACATCACCACCCTACTTCACCACCCAACCGCCGCACCACACGCACAACAACCACCCGACCCGCCACCACCCAACCATTCGGCGTTTTAGGTATTTTTGTATAGCGTTTTTTTTTTTCTTTTTTTTTTTTTTTTGTAGATTCGTATTTTTTTTAAAGATTTGTGTTTTATTATAGATCTAAATTTTTTTAGATCTTTTTTTTTTATGGATCTAATTTTTTTCAAAGATCCTTAATTTTTCCATAGATCTAATTTTTTTTAAACATCCGTAATGCTTTATTTTTTTTAAAGATCCGTAGTATTTTTTAAATTTTTTTTAAACATCCGTAATATTTTTTTTTAAAGATCCGTACTTGGAGACGTACAAGTTTAAAGGCGACGTAGCAATCCATAGTTTCACCACAGATCATAACGATTTCGGTTCCAAAGCATACAAAACTTATATACAATGAGATGTCGATGAGAATCTCGCAAAGAGGCATGCAATTCCAAGCGAACATGAGGGTGAAAAATAACGGATATAAGCCCTAGTCCATTCATCGTACCAACCACGGACATTCCCCAAGACATCGTATGATTTCAATAAGTTCAAATTATATGATCTCGGTATTATCACGTTGATCACGCGTCATAATACTTGCATCACATAACAAGTCCTTATTTTCATCATATTCTGCCTCGGGTCATGGCAAACCACATAACCAATATCACAACAAAACAGATAACCTACAGGTAGCAAGTAACATACCAAAATAGACCAGATTCACATACATGCAGCATAAAATGCATCAAACCAACTTACCATAACACAAAAGAAAGAAGGCCACCAACATGCTCGAAACAGTTCCTCCTGATCCATTACTGACAATCCAAAAATAAAGCTGAGATATTACCAAAGTTCTAAATCATAAAACATCACAATTCAACCCGAGTTCTGACAAATCAAAGAAAAGTAATACTGATCAAAATCACATAACAAAATATCAAACCGCCTCAAAACGCGTGACAAACAAATCAAAGTAACATAAGTCGCGCCCAATCATATGAAGTAGATGAACCTTCTCAGCATCTCAACGGTCGTACTGTTGCCCACAACATGCCCGAATCTTAGTAGTAGTTTCTCGTGCGTCTGAGCAGCGGTCATACTTCTTCGCTCACAAGTCCTCCAAGTGTCCGGATGAATCTTGTCTCCGTCTCTGCGCCTCACGGTTGATCCGTCCGGCTCCCTCGAAGAACATCCACGATGTCTCTTGCGGCATGCGGTCGGGTGCGGCCAGCTACGAACCTCTCCGTAAATTGTTGAGAATTGCGAGAATTCGGCACCATCATCTTCCGCTCTCGGTAGTCTCCATCTAAGCGATCGACACACGAATGCCTGAGGAAAAAACAAATAAAATCAATTGTGAAAAGGAGAAGGTCAAATCAGTGAAGACAAAAGAATATCAAGTCAAATCGAGCGAAAATCAAAAGGAATTTAAGAGATCGGGAACAAGCGAAGCCTAATGTCTACTAAAGTCCTCACGGGTCAATCCTAAGGTCAACAAAGGCGAAACACGGCTACGATACCATAATTGTAACACCATAACCCGGCGAGGGCGAGTGTCACATCAAGGTGTCAATATCGAACATACTAATAAAATTTTACAAGGAAGCCTATTAAAATAAAACACCAAGTCATATAAATGGATGACTTACAAAGAAAATACAAAATGCAATATGTCAATAAAATGAAATGAAATATTGAAACAATCACTCTTTAAAATAATTCGAAAGATAAAGGAAACTAGAATTGGTCTACTCGATATTTCAATTCTCACCCATCAAAGCCCAACTTCAACCTAAAACACCATCGTAGGAAAAAGAAATATGCTGAGCTTAAAAGCCTAGTGAATGGATATAACAAAACGAAGCTAAACAAAATCGAGATACAAAATGAAATAAGAAAACGTAGCAAGATCGCCTTGAAAAGGAAACAATGAGTCGAAGAGGAACACACATAACCTGATAATAACGGATATCCGTAGAACGGATAACAAGGAGAACAAAGCAAATGCTTAGCATCGATGACATATACATAAGCACATCTAAATAACCAAGCATACAATTAATCAGGAAATCAGAATACATATAAGCCAAACGAAAATCTAAAAGCAAGCGGAAGCAATTAATTAGAAAGTGAGCATAGCAATCACACGAGTTAACAAGCCAGACAACATAAGCTGAAACAATTACATCATCAAACAATATCATAGACAGAAATATAAACATGGTAGGTCATCAACTCAACAATTAAGAATACTGACGGATAATCATAGTCCATGAACATAACTGAACATGGGTATACATGATAAACAGATAAATCAACGGATTACACACAAACATGATCCCCAGACAAATCAAAGGGTCACATAACAGTAAGATAAACATATAGTCAGATATTAGCATGACAACAGGTGAATCATATAATCGCATAGTAATCATATTGTAGCAGGGTAAACGGTAGTCACATAAATCATATAAAAGCATAATCAACACAAAAATTCAATAATCACATAATAACTCGGTACGTGAATGGAACAATAGTCTGAAGTAACGGAATAAGAGTATGACAGATCAATGCTAATGGAATATAGCATGGTAGTAGAGTGAGTCACATAAGGTTCTTGGTAATGGACAATGTCTGAGAATATGGTGCGTTGGGGAATCTGAAGGTACATTATAGGTATATCAAAAGTGTAAGGGTTGTCGAAATCCACCACGAGCCAACAAAACAAACCAATATCAGTAGTGGCAATAGCAGCCCAGTAACCAATAGTAACCATTGTACTCGGAGGGGTAACCTCGGAATACCAAACCAATAGGAAGGGAGACCTCAAGTAACCAGTGGAGTAGTTAGCTCCCAGAATGTGAGGGGGTGTATTGCACACACGCACCACATCACCAGAACATATCATATCATATCATACCATATACATAACAAATCTAGGATGCATCCATACGCCCCTGCAGAATCAATAGTGGCCAATAATATATCTTTAAGCGCGCATAATCATATAACAGAAAGGGCCGGTGTGGAACATCACTCAACCACACTAGAGTCATGCCATTGGTGCATCAATGACACATGCCTAGTTAATGGCTCGGGTATCAAACTGACAGGTAAAAAAAAGGTTGAAAGTGTTGCAATATACAAGTCTTCATAATCAAAGGTTCAATATACATGGTTCCCAATTCAGAGGTTCATAGCAATAGTTCAATATCAAGGTCCAATATCAAAAGTTCAATAGCACAGATTCAATAGCACAAAGGTCAATAGAAAATGTTCAATATCAAAGGTTCAATAGCAAAGGGGTCAATAGCAAAGGTTTAATAACAAAATGGCAAGAGATAAAAGATGCAAACAAATCATGAGAAACCTTATGAGAAAGGTCAAAATATTTGTACCTTAGCAAATGAAATGAGAGCAAATGGAAGGAACGCAAGAGAAACAACGTCACGCCTTCTTCAACGAATTTACACGGATTAAGGTTCGTATAATACTTATTAGCTCATTTAAGTCATAACGGATTTATTGGTTATATGAATCGTATTAATATTTTTAGAGTTATTAATCGTATTCTCATTTTTAGTAATGGTCCGAATTAAAATACTTTAGGGTAAAAATCATAATTAGCCAAACTTAAGGGTTACAAATGATAAATGGCAAAATAAAATATTTAAGGCTTTATTAGACCATACTTCAAAGTATAGGGTTCGCATGGTAAATATCTCAAAGTTTAGGGTTTACAATGTAAATAATTCAAAATAAAGTTTAAAGTGTATTTTATCAATGTTTCAAAATTTCAAATGCCAAAAGGATAAACTGTAGGACTTAATGTTATCAATATAATAGTTTAGGGTGTATTTTGTCATTTCATCATAGTTCAAGGTTTGCATGCGTGACATTTAAAGATGAGGGTTAAAAGTTGAAAATGTTATAAATAATTACATGCAACATCTTTTTTATAATCATTAGTGTACAATACAATGGTTTCCTTTCATTCTTCCTTTTTTATAATCGACATACCAACTTCATGCTTGATCGCGGCTCAAAAGACTAACATCTACGACCAAATAAAAATGGCTTATGAATAACCCCCGACTCACCTTCCCGACACACTTTCAAACATACAAAACGGCTTACCCATTTGTCCCGCGATCGCCCTTAAACATGACCCCCGACAAGACCAATAATAATTCATTTGTCTTCCTTTTAATGTACGGTGTAGCGCATATCAACTAGGACCCTTTTCCATTTTTACTAGCGACATGAAAATAACCAAAATATACTCATATGTTATTTAGTCCATTTAGTTCGACACAATAAGTAAAACATGCGTAGGTCGTGAGCATGTATGCCAAAACAGATTACATATAATCACCACTGAATATGTACTCACATCTTATTATTACTTGAGTTTTATCCCATGTCCTAGTCGTGTACTAGAGATCAAAATAGTGTCTAAAGACCCGATCGAAGATGCATATAATAAATATATTTGAATGCTCCAAAATAGACATGAAGTTCGACATACATGTAGGTTAAAGATTCAAGATTTCAAGATGCGAAATTTTTTGTTATTACTTTTACAGTTTAAACGAAACCAAGACTTGACATGCAACAATGCTTATCAATTTATGTAGGGTCATAACATGCCATTGAGTGAATGAATAATATATATTAACATGCATTCTGATTAGGTATCTCACGACAGAAAATAAAGAAAGACCAATTAAATGAGATTTGATGATAGAATACCCTTGAGTTCCGAATGGGAGAAACAAGAAAAACCTCACGACGAAGACAAACCCAAACAGCCACCTTTCACCTTCTTTGGATCCTCTTGTTATCGACAGAAAATGGAGAAGCCAATACATTGCCGTCATAAATTTTAAATTAGGGTTTTGGAGTGTTTTTGGAATGAGTAAAATAGTTGGTAAATAAAACGTGATCTTGGGCAGGACCCAAATTAGGGGAATTAAAACCAAAATCAAACTTTTATTTATTTACCAAAAATACTTGTTACATTTAATTAAATCTTCTAGTACATGTAAATGATATAGTCCATTTAACTTAATATTGTGTTATATTTATTTTGTAGCATAAGTTTAAAATTTATTATCAATGTCCCATGTAAATCATTTATAAATTAAGTATTTAACCAGCTTGACTTATTTTACGAATGTCTTAATTATTGGCTTGAGGGGCATTATGGTCATTTTACACGTTTACGATTATTAGGGTTTTACAACTCTTCCCATCTAAAGAAAATTTTCGTCCTCAAAAATTAAAGTGCAGAAGTACCTGGAGACATACAAGTTTAAGGCAGACGTAGCAATCCATAGTTTCACACGGATCATAACGATTTCGGTTCCAAAGCGTACAAAACTTATATGCAACAGATGTCGATGAAAATCTCGCAAAGAGATACAGAATTCCAAACGAACATGAGGAGTGACAAATAACGGATATAAGCCCTAGTCCATTCACGAACCAACCACAGGCATTCCCCAAGACATCGTATGATTTCAATAAGTTCAAATTATATGATCTAGGTATTATCACGTTGATCATACGTCATAATACTTGCATCACATAACAAGTCCTTATTGTCATCATATTCTGCCTCGGGTCATGGCAAACAACATAACCAATATCACAACAAAACAGATAACCTACAGGGAGCAAGTAACATACCAAAACAGACCAGATTCACATACATGCAGCATAAAATGCATCAAACCAACTTACCATAACACAAAAGAAAGAAGGCCACAAACATGCTCGAAACGGTTCCTCCTGATCCATTACTGACGATCCAAAAATAAAGCTGAGATATTACCAAAATTCTAAATCATAAAACTTCACAATTCAACCCGATTTCTGACAAATCAAAGAAAACTAATACTGATCAAAATCACATAACAAAATATCAAACCACCTCAAAACGCGTGACAAACAAATCAGAGTAACACAAGTCGCGCCCAATCATATGAAGTAGATGAACCTTCTCAGCATCTCAACGGTCGTACTGTTGCCCACAACATGCCCGAATCTTAGTAGTAGTTTCTTCGTACGTCTATGGAACGACAGTCATACTTCTTATGCTCACACGTCCTCCAAGTGTCTACCAGATGAATCTTGTCTCCGTCTTTGCGCCTCTGTCGGCTCCCTCCAAAGACATCCCGATGTCTCTTGCATTAGATTGCGGTTAGGTGCGGCTTACGCTTCACGAACCTCTCAAAAATTTTGCGGAATTGTTGGGTCGGACCATCATCTTGGCTCTGAGTAGTCTCCATCTAAACTATCGACACGAATGCGAGGATAAAACAAATAAAATCAATGCGAATAGGAGAAGGTCAAATTAGCGAAGACAAAAGAATATCGAAGTCAAATATGAGCGACAATCAAAAGGAATCGGAAGAGATCGAGCAGACGAATCCTAATGTCTACCCAAGTCCTCAGTGTCAATCCTAAGGTCAACAAGATTTAAACTGGCTATGATACCATAATTGTAACACCCCAACCCGACAAGGGCGTATGTCACATCATGGTGTCAATATCAGAACATACTAATAAAATTTTACAAACGGAAGCCTATTAAAATAAAACACCAAGTCATATAAATGGATGACTTACAAAGAAAATACAAAATCCAATATGTCAATAAAATGAAATGAAATATCGAAACAATCACTCTTCAAAATAAGTCCGAAAGATAAGGGGAACTAGGGTCGGTCTACTCAATATTCCAATTCTCAGCCCATCAAAGCCCAACTTCCAACCTAAAACCTGCCGCATGAAAAGAAATGCGGCTGAGCTTAAAAAGCCCAGTGAACAGATATAACAAAACGAAAGCTAAACAAAATGAGAGAAACAAAATGAAATAAGAAAACTGATAACAAGATCGCAACGAAAAGGAAACAATGAGTCAAAGAGGAACCTGCAGAACACAATAATAACAGATATCCAGAAGGAATAGATAACAAAGGAGAACAAAGAAAGTAACGGATCGATGACATATACATAAGCACATCTAAATAACCAAGCATACAATTAATTAGGAAATCAGAATACATATAAGCCAAACGGAAATCTAAAAGCAAGCGGAAGCAATTAATTAGAAAGTGAGCATAGCAATCACACGAGTTAACAAGCCAGACAACATAAGCTGAAACAATTACATCATCAAACAATATCATAGACAGAAATATAAACATGGTAGGTCATCAACTCAGCAATTAAGAATACTGACGGATAATCATTGTCCATGAACATAACTGAACGAGGGTATACATGATAAACATATAAATCAACGGATTACACACAAACATAATCACCAGACAAATCAAAGGGTTACATAACAGTAAGATAAATATATAGTCAGATATTAGCATGACAACAGGTGAATCATATAATCACATAGTAATCATATCATAGCAGGGTAAACGGTAGTCACATAAATCATATAAAAACATACTAAACACAAGAATTCAATAATCACATAATAACTCGGTATGTGAATGGAACGATAGTCTGAAGTAACGTAATAAGAGTATGATAGATCAATGCAAATGGAATATAGCATGGTAGTAAAGTGAGTCACATAAGGGTACTGAGTAATGGACAATTAATACAGAATATGGTGCGTTGGGGAATACAGAAGGTACAATATAGGTATATCAAAAGTGTAAGGGTTGTCAGAAATCCACCACGAGCCAACAAAACAAACAAATATCAATAGTGGAAATAGCAGCCCAGTAATCAATAGTAACCATTGTAATCGGAGGGGTGACCTCGGAATACCAAACCAATAGGAGGGGAGACCTCAAGTAACCAGTGGAGTAGTTAGCTCCCAGAATGTGAGGGGGTGTATTGCACACTCGCACCACATCACCAGAACATATCATATCATATCATATCATATACAGAACAAATCTAGGATGCATCCATACGCCCTTGCAAAATCAATGGTGGCCAAACATATATCTTGAAGCGCGCATAATCATATAACAGAAAGGAACCCCCATGCCTAGTTAATGGCTCGGGTATCAAACTGACAGGTCAAAACAAAAGGTCCAAAGTGTAGCAATATATAAGTCTTCATAATCAATGGTTCAATATCAATGGTTCCCAATTCAGAGGTTCATAGCAATAGTTCAATATCAAGGTCCAATATCAAAAGTTCAATAGCACAAATTCAATAACACAAGGGTCAATAGCAAAGGTTCAATATCAAAGGTTCAATAGCAAAGGGGTCAATAGCAAAGGTTTAATAACAAAATGGCAAGAGATCAAAGATGCAAAGAGATCATGAGAAACCTTATTAGAAAGGTCAGAATATCTGTACCTTAGCAATTGAAATGAGAGCAAATGGAAGGAACGCAAGAGAAACAATGTCACGCCTTCTTCAACGAATCTACACGGATTACGGTTCGTATAATACATATTAGCTCATTTAAGTCATAAAGGATTTATTGGTTATATAAATCGTATTAATATTTTTAGAGTTATTAATCGTATTCTCATTTTTAGTAATGGACCAAATTAAAATACTTTAGGGTAAAAATCATTAATTAGCCAAACTTAAGGGTTACAAATGATAAATGGCAAAATAAAATGTTTAATATGATAAATATCCTATTTTAAGGCTTTATAAGACCATACTTCAAAGTCTAGGGTTCGCATGGTAAATATCTCAAAGTTTAGGGTTTACAATGTAAATAATTTAAAAATAAAGTTTAAAGTGTATTTTATCAATGTTTCAAAGTTTCAAATGCCAAAAGGATAAACTGTAGGACTTAATGTTATCAATATAATAGTCTAGGGTGTATTTTGTCATTTCATCATAGTTCAAGGTTTGCATGCGACGACATTTAAAGATGAGGGTTAAAAGTTGAAAATGTTATAAATAATTACAAGCAACATCTTTTTTTTTATAATCATTCGTACAATACAATGGTTTCCTTTCATTCTTTTCTTTTTTTTTTAATAATCCGACATGCCAACTTCATGCCTGATCGCGGCTCAAAAGACTAACATCTACGACCAAGTAAAAATGCCTTATGAATAACCCCCGACTCACCTTCCCGACACACTTTCAAACATACAAAACGGCTTACCCATTTGTCCCGCGATCGCCTTTAAACATGACCCCCGACAAGACCAATAATAATTCATTTGTCTTCCTTTTAATGTACGGTGTAGGTCTATATCAACGAGGACCCTTTTCCATTTTTACTAGCGACATGAAAATAACCAAAGTATACTCATATGTTATTTAGTCCATTTAGTTCGACACAATAAGTAAAACATGCGTAGGTCGTGAGCATGTATGCCACAACAGATTACATATAATCACCACTGAATATGTACTCCCATCTTATTATTACTTGAGTTTTATCCCATGTCCTAGTCGTGTACTAGAGATCAAAATAGTGTCTAATGACCCGATCGAAGACGCATATAATAAACATATTTGAATGCTCCAAAATAGACATGAAGTTTGACTTACATGTAGGTTAAAGATTCATGATTTCAAGCTGCGAAATTATTTGTTATTACTTTTACAGTTTAAACGAAACCAAGACTTGACATGCAACAATGCTTATCAATTTATGTAGGGTCATTACATGCCATTGAGTGAATGAATAATATATATTAACATGCATTTGGATTAGGTATCTCACGACAGAAAAGAAAGGAAGACCAATTAAATGAGATTTGATGATAGAATACCCTAGAGTGCCGAATGGGAGAAACAAGAAAAACCTCACGACGAAGCCAAAATAAAACAGCCACACAACAATCATGGCTTTCGCAGGAGAAATATCAGGGCTTTCTCCTGGGACAAGTCCCCTGCGAAACCTTTTCCCGGAGACATGTCCCCGGCGAAAGTCCCCCGGTAATACCCTCTCGGGAAAACTTTCCCCGGGGACTAGTGACCAACTTTCCCTAGGACATGTGGGTCCCGCAGCCATTTGATTAGTCCGACGTGGCACTCTTTTTGCCGGGTTGAATGCCACTGTTGAGCAAATCCCTTTCGCCGGGGACTTGTCCCCTGCAAAAAACTGTACGCTACTGTTGTATATCCTTTTTGAAAAGTAGTAATATGAAATTAGCTTTTACCCTTTCGCCGGGGACATGTCCCAGGAAAGATCGACCATTTGCGAAAATTGTCGCAAAATGGGTAATTCAATTTTTAAAAAAAATCTACAATGTCTAACTGCTTTTTTGAACTGCTTTATGCTACAACAACACAAATTCGCTAAACATAATATCATATATACCCATCAATCGCTAACATAGTTATAGGTTTCAAAATTGCCAAAGCGGTTCTGAACCGCTTAGCATGATCATCTACAAAACTATACATAAGCTACCTATCCACAATTGGTCCAAAACTATATGTATAATCCATTTAGCAGAATCCTAGCACATAATGCACATAAGCGACATAAAAATCCATGTTATTCTCAACAAACATATCCAAACGTGTTAAACTAACATAAATCGGCATCTCAAACCCCACTACCCCCACTCCGTCCCGGTATCTCTAGACTCACCGGATGGAGTAGCACCAGATCCCGACCCACCTGGAGTACACGAGATACCGACCCACCGGTGGAGTAGCACTTGATCCCGGGCGGATGTGAGTCGCTCCCGCCAACCCGGAATGACCTCACAAACTCCATGACCTGCTCCATCCGAGTCCTCCGTAGCGAGCTCTTCGATCATTTCAGACTATTTCCCGCGGTGAGGACACGTCCGCTTCATCACGAGGTCGGGGCGCTAAAGGTCTTCTTTACTCCACCGCGGTAAGACTTGACCTACACCAGAATATGACCGCCTGCCACCACCAATCACGTGCACGAGAATCTCGCGGTCATCATGCGGGTCCCATCGGAGGTGCTCTCTTCCGCACCCGTATCATCTCGTTGTTTAGTTACAAAAAAACAAGAAATGTAATATATAAGTCGTGATGCATTATATTTCATCAAAATGGGTGACTTTGAAAATAAATTATACTTACATATCTAGTCTCGGATACTTGGGGACTCAAAGACATCACCCTCATATGGTTCCAACGGTAAAGCTCTATCAAGTCTTCTCCAACCGCCTCGGTCTCATTTGCTCAACTGTTTAGAAATAAATTCAATAACGACACCCAACACCATGTATATATATAAATAAAATGATGAAATAGTTTCTTACAAAGTTATGGCGAATAGCGACTAACGACTAAGATCCGTGAACGCTAGAACTCGTGTTCGCCATGCGGTTTTGTCGGTTGACCTCGATATCTTACGCTTCTTGGGGTTTGTCCAAAGCTTAACTTGCGTATTTTAAATTATAAAACTATTATATAAATGAATTATTATTATTATTATTATTATTATTATTATTATTATTATTATTATTATTATTATTATTATTATTATTATTATTATTATTATTAATATTATTATTATTATTATTATTATTATTATTATTATTATTATTATTATTATTATTTTATTATTATTAATATTATTATTAATAGTAATAATAATAATAATAATAATAATAATAATAATAACAATGATAATGATAATGATAATTATTATTATTATAAAGTGTCGATCCGAAATTTACCAACACATCCCAATCCTCTTGCGTCTTGTTCATTTGAATGACATCCTTTAATCTCCTCAATTTTCTCCACCCCACTTTGCCAGTAAAGTGATCTTTTTGTATCTATATTTATTGTCATCGTATCGTTTTGGAGATAATACTCGACATCATCAACAATCTTGTCTCCATTCGGGCCAGCAATGTGTGGGTCGAGATCAAAGTAGTGCTACAATAAAATATAAATAAAAAATATATACAAATTTAAATAAACAAACAAGTTTGAATAAATACACACAATAATTAAAAAAATAAAGGTTAAAAAAATTACGTTTCGGGAACCTTAGCCCATGAATCGCAAAACATGAGAATCGAGTCCCGTAACACCTCCCCAACATAGTTGGAGAACCAAGAAGAGTGAGGGCCCACGTGTGTATAAAACCCCTCCTGTTTGACCCGAAAATCGATCGACACAGGACGACGATCCAGTGCCACCCTCGCCTTGAGTGTCGTGTTCTTAGTGGGACCACGCACCACCTTCCCGCCTTTCCCAATTTTGGCGTTTGGGGTTGGTAGCTTTGGATTTAGAGCCTACAAGTAATCAAATTCAAGTGATGATGACATAAAATAACAAGTTATCAATTTAAAATAACATTTAATCAAATACAGTTTAGTTAAAAATAATTCAGAAATTATTACGCTGGCAATTGGTGCCTATCCTCCTCGAGGGACCACGAGGTGGGGAATTACCTCCATCGCCACCGTGAGACCTAGCTACAACATCTGCCATCTGTTAAACGAACATAGAAATTAGTGAAGAAACATTTATATAATTAAATAAATAAACAAACAAATAAACACATTTAACAGTATATATCAACAAGATAATTATAATAATTAAATAAATAAATAAATAAATAAACAAACAAATAAACACATTTAACCACCCGATAACAATTTCATTCAAATAATTAAGTGTTAGTTCTACAAATTACAATTTGAGATTAATCTCCCACATCATGAACATAAAATTCAACATTATTAGTCTTGTCATCTTCATCATCTTCATTCGTGGTCATCATCATCGGATGCTAAATCATGAGGAACGTGATCATCATAATCAATATCATCTTCGTCTTCCACAATAGTGATAATTGGTGGTGGTGCCTCAACTTCCATTGGTTGAACATCTATATTTATAATGTTATAATCCAACCGACCCATTTCGTCAGAGAGTGTGATATGTGATGAGTTTTGTCATGTACAACATCCTAATTGTCTTACCACAATGATATCCGGGTTCCAAATCTTTCGATGATAAGAATCTTGGACGGCCTTCCAATTACCACGTTTACCCGGAAATCAAGGTAAAAGACTTGTGTTGCTTGCGTTGCAAGAATGAATGGTTCATTTTGAAACGATACACGATCGGTCATAATTTGCGTAATGTTGTTTCTATCAGTACAGCGTTTTACGCGATTACTATTATTAGTGTCAAACCATTTGACTTTGAACAACACAACATTGAATAAAATATATGAAAACTCAAGAATTTCTTCAAGCTGGCCATAATGCATTCCTCCATCAGGGTTAGGAGTTGAAATTCCATTGTTTTGAGTTAAATGACGTAAATCACGGTCGTGTATAATAAACTTCACACCGTTGACTACGCAAGAGTTGACTGAGACTGCAATACATGATGGTCCACAAGCCAAAGCGAATAACTCGGTGGTACAACTTGGGTCCTTCTTTACTTTTAATTCACGAATCTATGAGAAAGTTAAGAATAGATAGAGATGAGTAATAGTCGTTATTTTTATAGGGTAATACATACAATAAGTCTACCTTCATCTCAAACCAGCGAGGAAATCCTTCTTGCAAGTCACTGCCAGGAAATGCCTTGTAAATGTTCATGATATTAGAATAAGTCGTTGAATAACAACTTACGTAAAACAAATTTTGAAATAAAACAAACCTCTTGTACTCGTTCATGTACGGGTCGATTTCATGACTGTTGTGTAGTACGTACCATACTACTTGCTTCATTGTGTCTCCTTGAAACCGAACTAATGATAGTTTACCATTGTTTTTGCAGACTGATCGAAACACCTCAAATCGACTTGTTGGGCTTGGATCGTCCTCATTCCGGTCAGGAATATTAAATCTCGTCTCAACACCTCGAAAATAATGCGAACATAAAGTTAATGCTTTGTGGAAAACTAGAAGGGGGGGGTTGAATGGTTTTACCAATTAAGACTTCCTTTTAAAATATTTAGATCGACTTATGTCAATTTATTTAGATGTTTGTTGGATGTTGATAAACAAACATATAGAAATATAAATATGTAATGAAAAGAAAAAGAGTAAGAAGCACAAAACCACAATGCGAGTATTTATAGTGGTTCGGCTACAAGGACACCTTCCTTGCCCTACTCCACTCCCCGAGTCACCTACTTGAGAGTTCGTAATCACTACACAACACCGACTCCTTATGGTGGAGAAACCTTCACAACGTTGCCTCATCTTTTTCCGGTACTAGGCTAACCACCGGGTCCTTTACACCAAGGAGAACCAATCCTGTCACAACGTCGCCTACCCTTTATCCGGTACTAGGCTAGATACCGAGTTCCATTACAATGGAGGAACTACTACCCAACACTACACCAATCACCTAACCCCAAAGGAGATCTACTCCTTACAATATCAACAAGGATAACAATATCCTTTGACCCAATACTACTCTATCTTGTACATCGAATCACACCATATCGAATGTACATTTTAGGCACCTTTCACTAATGCCTTTGACTAGATCTTCAAGACACCCTTCACTAATGTCTTGTGACTTGACTTTTAGGCACCCTTCACTAATGCCTACATTACGGACGATCGACACCTTTCACTAATGTCTTCGTCTTGACACTTGAGACATCTTTCACTAATGTCTTCAACACTACACTTCTTAGAAGAAAGAAAAGAACCATCAACAAGAGGACTTCAGTAGTCTTGATGATGAGGAAGCATGGCAACTCATGGACTTGAGCTTGCTTGACCTCACAGGTGGTGATCTCGCCTTTAAGAGGAACCTAGAGAATCACACCAAAACAAAACTACAAACATAGATCACTTGGATCTGGGGTTAGAGAGTTTTTAACTCAAGGAGAAAGTATGTGAGAAAGGGGTGAGAAACAATGAAGAAATGGCTGACTATTTATAGAGAGAAAATGTCTACTGTTCCACGGATCCCACAGATCCCTCCCTGAAGGGATCCGTCCAGTGTAATCACTGGGATCCGTTTGACGCTCCCTTTTGCCCATGGGTTTTGGGTCATGGGTCATGGGTTATGGGACATGGATATCAAGTAGGTTCAATGTACCTTCAAGATGCAATGCATCTAGTCCATAGTTCATGGATTGAAACTATGGGCCATGGATTAAAACCATGGGTCATCGATATTATCCATATATGACATAAGCATGATGTCATGCAATGGGTTATGGGTCAAGCGCCATGGATATGGGTCATGGACTTTGGGTTGTACTCAACTACATTAAATGTATTTGGTCAATGGGTTATGATACTTAAGTTTCTACCCATTTATATTACCCAATATACTACATACTAGTTATGTGTATATTTTCCCCAAATATGTAAACACTAGTTGTTGTATATATGTAATACTAAATCATAAAATCAGTTATACTTGTTTTAGTGTTTTATGTGAAAACGTAAGTGTGTTAGAAAACTATTGGCTCAAACCATTTACGTATTTTATTTGTTTCGTTAAAATGATTTTACATTTGTTATCGACAAAACATTAGAAGATCGTAAAATATAAATAAATGTTTTTATGGCTTATTTGTATTAACAATCTCCCCTTTTGTTGATGACAAAACATAAAATTATTTTAAGGAAAAGCTAAAATTAAAAACGTTTGAATTTATAGTTTTACTTTCTTCTCCCCTTTTGTCGAAACAAAAGAGCTTGAAAGTAAAGTAACACATTATTTTAAGAAAACATGTGAGAAAAGAAAAGAAAAATAATAGAGAGCAAATAACGGAAAAGATCTCGTCTTAACTCCCCTTGACGAGTCCATCCCTATGTGAGGGCCAAGAAAGATAATATAAGCTAGTTCATTTGCAACTAAGTTTGCAAAAGATTTTGTCTATGTGACGAATGTGCTCCCCTTGATGATTGTAACTTTGCAAAGGGACGCCATGAAATGTAATCCTAATATTGCAAGTAATTTTGCAATGTATTGCTTTGACACAAAGCTCCCTAGCTTTAGGGTGTCAAAGGCTTCATGTGTAAATTGAATAACTACAAAACAAAGGTTGAAAACAAGTATAATGCATAATTTCACGCAAATGACTCAAGTTAGTAGAAAATAGTTTTCGTCTCACGGATCCCACGGTTCCCTCCTTGTAGGGATCCGTCTAGGTAAATTTCAGGATCCAATCGGTACGATGGTGAATTGACAATAGTGATATAACAAATAATGTTAACATCAAAGTGAGATATGTATTATACAACATAATCATATACTCAGAAATATATCAAGTAGCATGTAATTTCATTTAATAAAACTAAAGGTATGATATACATGACTCTAAAAAACTAAGAAAATGAATGATACATGACTTGGAATTACTAGACTTATCTAAGTAACGCTTGATACTAGGACACCACTAAAATCCTCTAGCTCAAGTTTGTTTAGGTTTAATCTCGTCAAAATGTTCGAGGAGGTGATAGAACATGAAACGTTGATCTTCCCGTACTTCATGTATCAAACTTTCAACATGTTGACAATGATAACAATCTTTGTCATGGCTAGGTAGTGGTGGTGGAAGAAATAAAATTGCTTGATGCGAAGGATCAAGTGAAGCGGGTTGGGGAGCCTTAAATGACGGAGGGATTGGTGGAGGCGCATTTGAAGATGGCTCGACCAAGAATGATGGTGGTGGTAGAGAAGTGTCAACTTCCATATGGTCGGGTGGTTGACTTTGATAATTTCTCATAATCCAAATAGGATTATTCGATGGTGACGGCGAAAAGAAAGCCGGAGCTAGTGTTGACTCAACACTTTGATTTTGTACCATTATTCCTCCTAATGAGGAGAATGTTGCCGGAGGAGGAGGATGAGATGGCCTAGGAGGAAAATCCTCTAGATTGCAAAGGTGTGGTGATGAGAGTGGAGTCGTGAATGAGATAGCTCTAGAAACCAATGGTGACAGTTTAGTGGAGATGGGATTGTTTGGCTTATGAGGTATGGTGGTGTTTGACATAGGTAGTTTTGTGGGTACTATCCTTTTAGGGATTGGTTTGATTGGTGGAGGAGAAATCCTTGCATTTGTGGACTTGACCGGAGATGATTCGGTTGAGGAGATTTCGTGTACAACACGAGCAATCTTCTTGGGTGGTTCTTTGGTGGATGAGTTACCACTTGGAGCTTTCCTCATGATGAGATGATTTTAAGAATTTTGTAAAGATTTCTAAGTGCTGAAAATGAGGATGAAGATGATGACTTTAGGAGTCCTAACAATGTGGTTTTTAAAGCAAAAGATTTGGCAAGTGCATTCAAGACTTAAGCCAATAATATTCATTGGAATTTGATAATTAACATGCACAAGAGTCAACTTCAGAGTTGTACTAATCTAGGAACTCATTTAAGATGAGATGGAGTGTTTGAGTTAGCAAGATGAGCTTGAAATGATTGTTTTGGCTAGAGTTGACATAAATCTGTCATACGGATCCCACGGTTCTCTCCAACGAGGGATCCGCCCAGGCTAATCATAGAGATCCGTTTCTCAGCAGCTAAGAAAGGATAGCAATGATGTTTTGTAAGGTCTAATACCTATTTCTTCTTGAGTGTTTCAGTTCATCTAAGTGTCTTAAATAAGGAGGTGCTTAAATACTTAAGGGTAATGAGTGATGTAGCTAATGATTGTCTTTTATGGAAGAAATTGGAACTTTCATGAGTACCAATGAATGAACAAAGATGACACTAAAGATTATGAGCGTTTCAAATGGAGCTAAATGATCTTAGAGATCAGATAGTGACTTAGGATAATGTTTTGGAGAATATCCTAAAGGTTTTAAGATGGAAAAACTAGAATTTGATCAATTTTGACCAATTTTGAGGTAAGGATGATTATGATCAATTTTGCCATAATTGAAAGATTTCCAAAGTTAGATGTGAGGGATCATGTGAGAAATGATGAGTGAGCTTTAGAGCGGAAGAGTAATGAGTTTAAGTGAAATGATAGATCTACAAGCGTCTTGAGTGTGATCTAAGTGAGTTATGCGTGAGTATGATTTTACTCAAATTTGAGAAGGACTCAATTTGTCTTTAGGCACTATGTCTAGCTTAGTGTGAAGTGATCTAAAGGCATGTTTTGAAATACAATGATTGAAATTGCATTTTCTGTTTGCCGGATCCCACGGTTCCCTAAGTGTAGGGATCCTTCTAGCGCAAACTTTGGGATCCGTCTATCTACTAAGCAGAACCTTTACTAAAGGTATGTAGTGATTTTGACAATGCATTATATTTCAAGGTTAGTTTAAGAGGTTCTAACACTAAGATATCAAATGTAAGATATTTTATTTCATGAAGGAAATGAGTTACATTGATAAAACATGGATACTAAGGTTTTATCCTATTTTGAAAGAAATCTAAATTCCTTGAGCATTTTCGCTAGATGGGTCATCAAATGGTTGGTGAGTGTTTGTCGATTCAGGAATTAAGAAAGTCTTCATGAGAGATGCATTTAGAGGTTCCATCATCTTGTGCACAAGTACGTATAACGGACTTTGAAATTGAGGATGAAAGTACATGATGTTATGATAAAGGCGCGTCAAGAACATTCCATAAGGGATGAGTTTATTCTTGGAGCCTTGAAGATTTACAATTCGCCTTCCGAAGAAGTAGGCGAGATTGTATGGTTGTTGTGTTAGCAAACAATACATTATGTGAGCACAACAAGCGGGAAGAATTTCTCGATTTCCCCTAAGGCTCCAAACATTTTCACGTAGGATGAGTGCAAGAGGCTTGTACTCTTCTCGGATGTCCCGTGTAAAGATAATGTTTGGATCGGAGTAATATGGTCGAGGTTCGCATATTATGCGAGTCAAATCTTCCGGAAAGGGTATGTGGAACAATATGTACTATTTTCTTCACGAAAGTTGAAGAGAGAATCAAGAGACCAATCTTCAGTGAAGGCACATTGTCCATGATTTGGAATTTGGAGGATGTGAGCAAATTGCCCGAGAGTTAAAACAAACTTTTGGTTTTTGATCCAAAACCAAAGAGATAGAGAGCGATCCTCGTTACGAACGAGTTCAACTTGACGGAAGAATTCCAATACAAACCTCGGACATATTTTCTGGTTAATTTCGAGAAGACATTCTAGTACTATGGCTCGGAAGGAAGTATTGATACCTCCTTCGAATTGTAGAGGGATGTCCACAATACATCCTTCGTGGAAGTGACAGGTTTCGAGATTATTGAACCCACGGACATGGTTGCCAGGTGTGTTGGGCTCAAGAGAGATGTTAGGAGTGTAGACGCTAGTGAGTGAAAAATCGAACTCATATTCATGCGACATAGCGAAACCTATAGAAAAGGTGAGTTAATAAGAAGTGATGTATTGTGGGAAAACCAATGATTACCTAACGTTTTTACTAGATTTATATTAACAATGATACTTAACTCACTTAATGTTTGACATGCTAGTGGAACATTACTTTAGGAAGAAAGCGGTTTTATTTTGCATGAAAGCTGTTGTCCGTGAGGACGGTTCCCTTTCATAAGGGATCCGCTAGTATACTTGGGATCCGTAGATCCGTAATAACAAGCATTCTTTGATAAAAACATAGGTTTTATAGTTTTATACCAAGATATGTGTTTTAGCCTACTTTTTCTTTTAGCATGCATACACGGTTTTTAATGTATCACGAAAGAATACGAAAGATATAAATCAAAAGAAATGACAAACACATCAAGATAATAAACTAGCTAAACTAAAATATTAGTAATATTTCATTTCAATGCTAAGAATGATACAAAGGATTGGGTATATAATCCCAATGTAGATTAACAACACAAAGTAAATATCTCCGTATGAGAACTTCATCATAGGGAATGCAAGAGCGATGAGTGTTAAGGCGATGAGCACGAGAGCGATGTAAACCATGTTGATGACGAACCTTTTGGTTTTGGTTTGAGATAAGATGAGATGAAGAGGAAGATGAAGTTTTGAATGAGAGTTAATTTTGAAAGTGGAAGATTTGAAAAAGTAGGGATTTGATAGAGTGGACGACGGATGGTTTATTATGGGGAAGGAGGAATTTTTGAGATTTGTGTTTTGTTTTATTATTATAAGGATATGATTTTTAGATTAAATGAAATAAATCACAAGTTTTATAAACCACGACTTTAGACAAAAAAGTAACACGTATGTAACAAAGGCTTCCTAATGAGGCTACATGTAATACATGTATATGCACATAAAAAATAATCACATAAATACCTATGTAAGCATACTTAGTTATCGAGCTAATGTCACTTAGAGATAAGTAGAAAGTCATACCTCTAATGCACTTAGGAATGTCTTTACAAATGACACAACAAATGTCAGTAGACAATTCCGGCTCCTTTGTGTTTAAGATACCTTCTTAGGGAAGGTATTTTTGTTACCAAGTGATTTCTATGACTTGGTAGGTATTAGCTTTAACTAAGCAACATGACAAAGAGGATTAGTGCAATTAAATAAAGAATAAATAATAAAAAAAATGTTGTCATCTAATCAACATCCAAACAAAGAGTTTTAAAAAAAATGGTGTTTGTTTTTATGAAAGTCCTTCTTTGTAATTTTCAATTAACCTTGGATCGTATCAAGTTTTTAAAGTACAATATACTTTAAGAAACTTGGTAATGAAGCTCTGATGCCAATTGTGGAAAACTAGAAGGGGGGTTGAATAGTTTTACCAATTAAGACTTCCTTTTAAAATATTTAGATCGACTTATGTCAATCTATTTAGATGTTTGTTGGATGTTGATAAACAAACATATAGAAATATAAATATGTAATGAAAAGATAAAGAGTAAGAAGCACAAAACCACAACGCGAGTATTTATAGTGGTTTGGCTACAAGGACACCTTCCTTGCCCTACTCCACTCCCCAAGTCACCTACTCGAGAGTTCATAATCACTACACAACATCGAATCCTTATGGTGGAGAAACCTTCACAATGTTGCCTACTCTTTTTCTGGTACTAGGCTAACCACCGGGTCCTTAACACCAAGGAAAACCAATCCTATCACAACGTCGCCTACCCTTTATCCAGTACTAGGCTAGATACCGAGTTCCATTACAATAGAGGAACTACTACCCAACACTACATCAATCACCTAACCCCAAAGGAGATCTACTCCTTACAATATCAACAAAGATAACAATATCCTTTGACCCAATACTACTCTATCTTGTACATCGAATCACGCCATATCGAATGTACATTTTAGGCACCTTTCACTAATGCCTTTGACTAGATCTTCAAGACACCCTTCACTAATGTCTTGTGACTTGACCTTTAGGCACCCTTCACTAATGCCTACAATACGGACGATCGACACCTTTCACTAATGTCTTCGTCTTGACACTTGAGATATCTTTCACTAATGTCTTCAACACTGCACTTCTTAGAAGAAAGAAAAGAACCATCAACAAGAGGACTTCAGTAGTCTTGATGATGAGGAAGCATGGCAACTCATGGACTTTAGCGTGCTTGACTTCAAAGGTGGTGATCTCGCCTTTAAGAGGAACCTAGAGAATCACACACAAAAAAACTATAAACATAGATTACTTGGATCTGGGGTTAGAGAATTTTTAACTCAAGGAGAAAGTATGTGAGAAATGGGTAAGAAACAATGAAGAAATGGCTCACTATTTATAGAGAGAAAATGTCTACTATTCCACGGATCCTTCCCTGAGGATCCGTCCGTTGTAATTCTTGGGATCCGGACGCCTCCCTTTGCCCATGGGTTTTGGGTCATGGGTTATGGGTCATGGATATCAAGTAGGTTCAATGTACCTTCAAGATGCAATGCATATAGTCCATGGTTCATGGATTGAAACTATGGGCCATGGATTAAAACCATGGGTCATGGATATTATCCATATATGATATAAGCATGATGTCATGCAATGGGTTATGGCTCAAGCTCCATGGATATGGGTCATGGACTTTGGGTTGTACCCAACTACATTAAATGTATTTGGTCAATGGGTTATGATACTTAAGTTTCTACCCATTTATATTACCCAATATACTACATACTAGTTATGTGTATATTTTACCAAATTATGTAAACACTAGTTGTTGTATATATGTAATACTAAATCATAAAATCACTTATACTTGTTTTAGCATTTTATGTGAAAACTTAAGTGTGTTAGTAAACTATTGGCTCAAACCATTTACGCATTTTATTTGTTTCGTTAAAATGATTTTACGTTTTTTATCGACAAATATTAGAAGATCGTAAAATATAAATAAACGTTTTACGGCTTATTTGTATTAACATGCTTCATCAGCAATATAACCCTCCTCTATTGAACCTTCAGGCTTAGCTTTATTTCTGACATAATTTTTGAGCTTTTTCATGTATCTTTCAAATGGATACATCCACCTCATGTAAACAGGACCGCTTTTCAATAGCCTCTTCCGGTAGATGAATAACCAAGTGAACCATAATGTCAAAAAAAGGTGGAGTATATATTTGCTCGAAACTGCACAAAATATTGATCAGTTGTTCTCTAGCTTTCAACATGTGATCCACCATCAAAGTTCGAGTGCATATTTGTTTGAAGAATGAACAAAGCTCGATTATTGGTGTTGAGGTGGTTTGGTCCTTCAAGTAATATTTAAGTCCAGCAGGAAGCAACCATTGCATCATTATGTGACAGTCATGAGCCTTCAAGCCTGTTATGTTGCTATCGTTTTCGGTCACTTTATGCTTGAAGTTAGATCCAAACCCATTAGGTAGTTTAACACCTTTGATGAATTAAGAAAAAAAAATCACGATATTAGAATAAGTTGTCGAAATGAATACGCGAATTAATTGGAACAAAGAAATTTTCAAATAAAACGCGTACCTTTAATGAATTGACAAAAAAATTTTCTTTCTTTGGTTGTGAAAGAGTACGTAGGATGAGGTTTAGAGAACTTCCCATTTCCTTTGTTGACGAGCCACAAGTCAGTACGAATATTCAAATTTTGTAAGTCTTGTCTTGCCTTGTTGGTGTCTTTTGATTTGTCATTCATTAACAAAGTACCCAACATACTCTCACACACATTTTTTCGATATGCATGACATCTAAATTGTGTTTTAGTGTAAGAAAATACCAATACTCTAGCTCGTAGAAAACATATTTTTTTGTCCAACTCAATTCGCGATCAAGATCATGTTTTTGTTCGCACCCCATATCTTGGATGTTTCCGGAGACGTTTAGGCAATCTTCTTAGTTGATCCAAGATGTCATCATCGGTAAATTTTCTAGGAGGTCTCTATTATCTACCTCTGTATAGAATGCCCTTCGTTCTTCCGCCATTTATTGGTCATGCTTAAGAATCTTCTGTGACCAACATAAGTAGTTTTGTTTAACACGCGCATAGCTGGAGTGTCTACATTACATGTCGAACATGCCTTGTAACCTTGCCCACTCCACCCAAACAAACTACTTCGAGCGTGAAAGTCATTGATAGTCCATAAAAGTTTGGTGCCTGTAATAGCATCCTTAGTCATGACTCCATCTTTCCATAAAGTCTTTAGGTCATCAATCAAAGGCCTCAGGTAAATACCAATATCCTTCCCTGGTAATTTAGGGCCCGGAATTAACAATGTCAACATAAGAGAAGTCTCTCATACATATCCGTGGAGGCGACAGTATGTGGTTGATATGACCGCCACATGTTTATGATCGACTAAGGTTGCCGACGGATTGAGACCATCGCTGACCAACCCTAACCGGACGCTTTCTTTTTCTTTAGCAAATTCCTTCGAATACTTGATGTCAAATTTCTTCCATGCTTGACCATCAATCGGGTGTTGCATCTTACCATTCTCCCTAGACTGCCTAGATGCATGCCAAGTCATATGTTTTGCAGTGTGTTTAGACTTGTACAAACGTTGTAGTCTAGGAATGATAGGAAAGTAACGCAACACCTTGTTAGGAACTTTCTTCCCTAGTGTGTTCTTTTCTTTCCATCTACTAGCACCGCAGATCGTACAAGTCTGCAAATCTTCGTTACCCGCCCCCCGATATAAAAAGCAATCATTTACACAAGCATGTATCGATTTATATCCTAACCCGATAGTTTTAAATGTCTTCTTTATTTCATAGTATGACGATGGCATGTTGTATCCTAGAACGGGCGGGAAAACTTCCTTGAATAAAGTTAGGAACTCATTAAATGTGGTGTCACTCACTTTACCTTTGACCTTGATGTGCGTAATCTTTTCCATAAAGTCTAATGAAGACATCCACTCACAGCCTGGGTATAGTTTTTCGTTGGCAGTGGCAAGTAACTCCTCATACTCGTTACATTGAGGAAGTGCTTCGCTACTTGTCTCGCCAATATTTCCTTGAGTTGGATCATCCGTTCGTTATTCGGACCAATATCATGAAGGAACTCACCATGTCACTCATCCTGTGGTGTCTTGTGTTGTGTACGTCTATTCAAGCATCCGCTCACCATAATTATACCATTTCGTATAACTATGGTCCCACCATTTCGCTTATGTGGTCAAACAAATATTCGTGCTTTATCCGTGGTAGGTTTAAACAACGACAGTGGACATTTTATATTCCCATCAATATTCACTAAGGGCTTGCAATACTCGCAGAAAGCTGTAAGACAAACTAAAAATTCTCTACTTGTACGTGCTAGTGAGACCCAACTTTTATCAATTGGCATAACTGTGTTTTAATGAAGCAACAAATAATTATATAGACTTAAAATGTTCACAAAAAAATCTACACGTAAACATATAAAGGTAGAATTACCACTTGTGGGTTTTGTTCACCTAATCCAACTATGGAAGGCAATCCTAACCCATTCTTTGAATGTTTCGTCTCATATATGAATGCGATAATTGAATTTACTATTTGAGAAAATTTTGCAAAGATTTCCTCAACTCCCCAAATATGTGGATTAAAGACATATTCGTAGGGTAAAGGGAAACACCGTCGAAATTTTCACAAATAGTAAATCAATTATACGATTCATATCCGAAAATGAGACAAAACATTTAAAAAGCGATCCCAAACATGGACTTTTCAAATTAATTTATAATAAATTAATTTCGGACGGGTTTTCTATGGGATGATTAACTTCGGACGGGGACTTTCCGAAATTAATCACTAAAGGCATAAAATCATTTACAATTGTTTAATCTTATTTGTAGCTTATGAGCTTATTTGTTTTTGGGCTTATATATCATAAGATTCAATTTTCCGGCTTATATAAGTTTATTATATCATAATATACTTATATAAACCCACAAATCTCCAAAGAAGCAAAAATTGAAGCTCGTGAAATATAAGCCAATAACAAATAAGCTCATAAGCCCACTTATATATATATTTTTGACATGAAGAATTAACTTTGTTATTGTTTGATCATGCAGATATCAAGATTGATATATAAAAAAACATATAAAAGCCATATAAAAACATACTGTAGTCGCTCGGCTGTGGTCGCGGCTGCGGTTCACGGTTGGACTCGGATCGGTCTCGGCTCGCAACTCGGTCTCGACAGCAACTGTACCAAGAAGCAAAATAGTTAGAATATCAAAATGGATCACCATTTAACTCTTAAAGCATATATAATGGTAATAGGAACAATAAGCAATTAAGGATTTCTAATAAGCAAATGACTAATAAATGTTGAAACCAAGATCCGGACTCAACTAGGGTGTGAGCAACATTGATTGATTGAATGCACAGTGGAATAATAATAACACAATCAACATTACTAATAAGGTTTTCTTTATGAATTAAAACAAAGAAACTACTACTACTAATATACATACGCTATAATCGTGTGTCTAGACTCTCATTAGAGATCTTTGCTATGAAATGGAAAAGGATAAAAAATGAAAGGGATGCTAAACCCTAGATGCCTACCCTCTTTATATAGTAGAGGGAGGTTACATAAAAACCCTAAACATAGCTTACTAGAAAAGCTACTATTAAATATTACTATTAAGACCTTCATTGTTTCTTCTTTCTTCATTCTTGCTCGTGAGTCCTGCAATTCCCAACAATCTTCCCCTAAACTGGAATTTGACTAGGTTAAGTTCCAGTTTCTTGATAGTACAAAACAACCTGTATGAAGAAATAATGCTAAAAACATGTCATCACAACAATAATCCGCTGCACATCTACTAATCTTCTTCGCCTTTTTGCTAAGAGGGGTCTTGTGCAACTCATAGACGCTTCCACTCAAGTGATGCATGTAGATGGTAAGTAAATAAGCTTCACCTTAAATATACTAACCATCTCTCTTTTGTTTTTATCACTAAGAAAAAGAAATAATACGATTTTTTATTTTTTTTCAACTAAACAAAAGAAATAAAGCGTAACAGCAGAAAAATCAAATCAGCAGCAGCATCAAAATAGTCTACCAGTAGGAACAGAGAACTAGTAGAAACATCAACGTAGGCGTCTTATATCTTGCACTATCTACGTGACTCCAAATCTTGATAAACCCTCAATATGAGACACTGAGCACTATAATATAACTCCTTAAAGTGATAGCAAATGTGAGCATTAGGCACCTTCAATCTGTAGATCACACCCCTTCACTAACACTGAGCACTACAACGTAACTCCTTAAAGTGTTAGCAAATGTGCGCATTAAGTACCTTTAGTCTATAGATCTCACCCCTTCACTAGATTTACCAAGTCTTTGTCACACCATTAATGTACGAACAAGTTACCTCAAAAGTGTTCATCACGCACTTTAAAATATGATAAGACACGCACCTAATCAACCAGTAGGAACTCCAGAATAACCAGCAGCAACAGATCAGCAGAAACCAGTCAGTGGGAACAGATCAGCAGAAACCAAGTACCATCAGAAGGAACAACCAATAGTAGAACACATCAAAATATGCAGCCAGTAGGAACATCAAATCAGGCCGAAAATATGTTAATTACCAGGGTTCATCGTTGAATAAAAATTCAACTCACCAAGACTAGTAAAACATTTAGAAGACCAACTGTCAAGACCAAAAATAACATATACAACAACTGATCATGAACAGTATAAAGATTATCCGACCAGAATTAAATTTCCCACGCTGCCAATATTAACCAAGAAGATGACCATATCATTAATAAATAATGTATAGTAAATCATGTGACCCACTTCAATTCGTATGACCCAACATCCAATTGGAGACCATTTGCAATCCCTCATGTGACCAACGAGTGTGAATTGCAGTTGTCAATATTAACTGCACACATGTTGACCATCAGTAGAAATAAATGCCAACTCGTGACCAGCAGGAACACCATGGGGTCCCAAATAAAACAATACCACCAAATAAATTTCACACACGAATAAATACTGTATCCCATGTGCTCAGTACCTTGGACAAATTAAAAAATGCACATAATACTATCTATGACATCCTATCAAAGAGATGAGCCCCACCATTATATTCGAGCAGCATTTAATCAGACGGGCCCCAATCACAGTCCAATCCGAGAGCACCATGTGATCAGTAGCATCCATGGAGATCAGCAGCAATGCGTTGAGACCAATTTTAGGACCCACGTGATCAAACAATTTGAAACATAGTACACATTAATGCTTCAATAAATCACATAATTAATTCATATGAACTCATTAAATGATCAATACCAGTATCACGTGTCTACAAATAAAAGGCGTGACCAATCAAATTGACCATTCTCAAAATCAATTAAATCAGTATAACCTCAAATCTGTTTTACCATGCGCCGTCTCATAGAGTTAATTATCCCATGACCATTCAGTAATAAATATATGAACACGAATATGAAAGGGATGCTAAACCATATGACATCTAGGACACTCCAGAAACATTCAGTAATAAATATATGACATCTAGGGTATGAGCAATTGTTGAAACCAATTTTGCTCTGATACCAATTGTTGAAACCAATTGTTGCTCTGATACCAATTGTTGCTCTGATACCAATTGTTGAAACCAAGATCCGGACTCAACTAGGGTATGAGCAACATTGATTGATTGAATGCACAGTGGAATAATAATAACACAATCAACATTACTAATAAGGTTTTCTTTATGAATTAAAACAAAGAAACTACTACTACTAATATACACACGCTATAATCGTGTGTCTAGACTCTCATTAGAGATCTTTGCTATGAAATGGAAAAGGATAAAAAATAAAAGGGATGCTAAACCCTAGATGCCTACCCTCTTTATATAGTAGAGAGAGGTTACATAAAAACCCTAAACATAGCTTACTAGAAAAGCTACTATTAAATATTACTATTAAGACCTTCATTGTTTCTTCTTTCTTCATTCTTGCTTGTGAGTTCTACAATTCCCAACAATTTCACACCTTGTTTTTTGTAAGAGATTTCATTACCCTTGGTTCGTGATTGAATTCTTATATGACATTTTGGTCAACTAGAAAACATGTTTGACGTTTTATGAGTTACTAAATTAGAAGCTAGACTAATTACCGCAAAATTGGTAAAAGATAAACTAGTAAATTTTATCTAGTTGTTTTGCTTTGACCAATTAAAGGTGCTACACACCATTGTGGGGATAGTAGACCTACTATGAAAGAAATTGCATGCTCAATTTTTTTTCAAGTTAATAGCATTGATGGATGATCCATCATTTACAGAGTAGAATACACTCTTTTAGTACCTAAATAATTGTTACGGATGGTCTTACTGTTGTGGGTTTGATAAACTAGTAAATTGGTAAGCTAGACTAATTACCGCAAAATTGGTAAAAGATAAACTAGTAAATTTTATCTAGTTGTTTTGCTTTGACCAATTAAAGGTGCTACACACCATTGTGGGGATAGTAGACCTACTATGAAAGAAATTGCATGCTCAATTTTTTTTTCAAGTTAATAGCATTGATGGATGATCCATCATCTACAGAGTAGAATACACTCTTTTACTACCTAAATAATTGTTACGAATGGTCTTACTGTTGGAATCACTCATAACTTGTATTTCAAGTGTTTGTAATAATATGTAATAGGTTGCTTAATTAGGATTTTATGTTAGTTATAAATGGCAAGGCTTATGTAGAAAGTCCATAGGCCTTGGCCCAAGCCCAATAATGAGGAAGGAACTAGTAGTGTTGCTCTAGTTCCCTCCCCCTATAAATAATCTTGTAAACCTTCCTTGGAAGGTTGGTTGTTCACTTAATACATTTTCCTACGCCTAACCTTTTCCTATCATTATATCGTGTGTGTTAAGTGTTCATCCTATCACTTCTTTCTCTATATCTTACATATTGATGCTTGTGTTATATTATGGTGACCTAACATTGGTATCAATCGTCATCTAGTTAGGTGAAACACTTTTGTGTTTGAAGTTTTTATCTCATACGCGTGGGTTTTAGAACACAACTTTTCATTCGCTTAAAAGCTCTAATTTTTACACTTAAAAACTCAAGATTCTTGTGGTTCAAGGTTTATTTAGTGTTAAAGTTTCAGTTTTTAGCAAAAAGTTTCAAACTTTACGTGTGTAGATTAGATTTTGAACTTGGTTTTGTTCGTGTACTTCGTTCTACGCGTAAGGGTGAACGTTGTTTTGAATCATCAAGTTTTAAACTTTCTTGTTATTTTGGTGATATTGAAACTATTTCATCATTAAAATCAGGTTACAAAACACTTTTGGGCATAAAAATCAGTTTTGGTGATAGTTTGTACTTTCTACTCGTAGTAAAACCCTAGTTTTACTCATAAGCTCAAAGTCTGAGCCTAAGCAGTTGTTACGCGTAAGCATTTTATCACTTGATCTTGAGAGTGTTGGTTTACTCGGTGTTTTCTTGCTTGAATAAGCTCGAAAACACTTCAACTTGGATATCTTTTACCTTTGGTATAAGTGTAAAGGATTTTAGGTAAAACCCTAGTTTTACGCTAAGCTTAACTTACGCCGTAGAAACTTCTTTGCCTAAGCATTTCCTACGCTTAAGCTTGTCTTACGCCTAAGGAAATATTACGCATAAGGTTTCTACTACTAAGTCTTTAGTTTACGCCTAAGCTAAGTTTTTCTCAAGTCTAGGCGTAAACTCTTGTCTACGCGTAAGTTGGGTACTACGCGTAAGGTCTATTCTACGCATAAGCTTGTTTCTACGCTTAAGGTTTCTTCATCAACAAAGTTTCATTCGACTACAAAGATCCATCATCTAACACAAGTTTCATCTAACAAAGATCCATCATCTAACACAAGTTTTTTGGCGGGAAAATTTGAGTAAAATTTAATTTTTAGGGGAGACTAAATGTTCGTCTTTTATGCGAAATTCAAATCTTGGTTTAACTATGAAAATTTTGGTCAAAAATTCAAATTTTTGGGCCTAAATTCAATTTTTTCTGTCAAATTTGGCGTCAAAATTGTCAAAACTCAAAATTTTCTTACAACCTTAGAATTGAATTTTATAGTGAATTTCAAATTTTGGAAGAGAAAAATTTTCAAAATTATTTTTGGAGGGAAATGAAATTCACTATATCGACCTTTTGTGTGCTATATCGACTTCGCATTTTTTTCCTTAATTCTTCTTCAGGGGAGAGAAAGTGTATAAATCAATGGCACAAATGATTATACAGAAGTCACAAATCTCCACACCTTCCAACTACTGCTTAAAACCTTCATCACCAAACCTTACTACTGATGATTCTGAAGATGCAGATGCATTTGTGGAATTGAACAAATCAGGGATGTTACTGACTAAGATGATGAACTCAATATTTAACAAATCCAAGCGTCAGACTTCATCCAATTCCCGAGATCCAGCAGTCGTGCAAGGTGAAAGAGTTGATGTACAAGGAAGGAATGCTCAAAGGGTTGTTGGGAATGTTGTGATTACTTCATCTGTGGG
The DNA here is from genome assembly GCA_022545495.1 of Chrysanthemum lavandulifolium. Classification (NCBI taxonomy): domain Eukaryota; kingdom Viridiplantae; phylum Streptophyta; class Magnoliopsida; order Asterales; family Asteraceae; genus Chrysanthemum; species Chrysanthemum lavandulifolium. Next base: position 70,623,576 of record CM040240.1, on the reverse strand, counting down.
TAATGCGGACAATGAGGTTATAGCATTGAAGCGAGGATGACGACCTCGGATCGTGGGAAGATATCATACCCATCTATGACACGAGCCCAACTTTGACAAAGAACAAATGGTTGAGGAAGATATCTTACCCACCTATGACACCGATACGTAATGTATGGTTGAGGTAAAATCTATCATTGATCATATTATGCCCGAAATGCGACACAACAAACCGAGCAACTGATTTGAAATGAAGGAGAGGTTGACCGATGTGTTTCACAATGTCCAGACAAATATCTCATGTCTGAGCCCTTACTTGTAAACAATACAACTGAAACGTCAAACGAAACTCTTGAATCTGAAAACATTCTTCTCAAAAAGACCATTGCTCAGTTTCAAAAAAAAAAATTCAAAACTAGAGGCTCATTGCATCTCTCTTGAACTTAAAATGCAAAACAAATTTTTAAACTCAGAGCCAAATAGTAAATCTTTGAATGAACAAAGTAATCGTGTGGATACATTAGTAAAAGAAAATCAGCATTTAAAGGCTCAAATTCAAGCAAAGGGACTTGCACATGTTGCTTTACAAAACAAACTGAGAAGATTAACTGACAAGAGTGTGGATATAAATTTTGCAAAGCCAACAATCTTGGGGAAACCGTCTCTACAACCTTTCAGAAAACAATCAGTAGTTAGACAACCAATTGCATTTAAATCTAAAAGTTCAAAATCTTCAAAACCACGGTTTGCCTCCCAAGTTGTTGAGAATAATCATTTGTCAAAACCAGTCACTCCACATTCCTGGCCTAAGAAAAATGCTTTTGTTTCTGTTATACCTGTTTCTGCCAAACCTCATCAAGTGGATGCACCTGGCCAGTCTAGGATTAGTTCGAAAACAATGTCTAAACCAAGCATCAAAATTCAATATTCATATGATACAAATGACTTGCACAAGAACTATGATCTAGAAAAGGCTAGGAAAAGGGCACTACTCGAATAGGATGGAATCTTAGGTTCATGATAACATCAAATAGTCCTGAATATTAAGTGTCAATTTCCCCAAATAATGCTCATTATTTATATCATTTATATGGATTTATGCTTGTTTTCCATTATTTTCCACTTTCAGGTAAATTACGAGCATTGGAGCTAAAGAGACGCGGAAATGGAAACATATCTAAAGATTTAACACAGTATGCTATTTTGAAGAAGTTATGGCATAACTCGTCTCTCACATTACGCCGTAACTATTGCGTGACTCAGTATGCCAACTTATCAGAAGGTTACGGCGTAACTCCTCCCAGAGGTTACGACGTAACTACATTAGGTCAAAAGAGGTCCCACGCCGCTGATACTTACGCCGTAACTGCTGCATCACTTACGACGTAACCAAGTTTATTGAAGACTACGGTGTAACCATTCATTAGGTTACGCCGTAACCAGCAGACCTAGTGCTTTTACGATAAAATAGAAGGTTACGGCGTAACTCCTATATTGGTTACGCCATAACCCAACCGCCTATTAATACCCCACGAATTCCAAAGATTTCTAATCATCCCATTCCATACACAACACTCACGAGAATGTAGGAAAAGCTCAAGGCAGGTCTAGGGGAGCATACGGAGTCGTTTCCAAGGGAGAAGTCACTCCATTACGATAAGCATTAGCGTTTTATATTTCTTTTACTTTCAATTCATGTATCTCGTACCTTTGAATATTGAATTGATTTGCATGATTAATATGAGTGGCTAAGCACCTTTTACTGCTAGCCTAGTTATGATTCCTTAATTGATTTGTTTACGTTTACCTTTACTTTCGTATAATTATTTCTAAGTGTATGCATGCATAGTTCATTGGTAGTCACCCTTGGTTCGGTAGTTTTGAATGGCCGTAGAGGCCAATTGCCTAGGAGATATGACCTAATGACCCTAGGTGAGCGGACTGAGACGGGAAGGGTAAGATATGACCAACTGACGACCCTTTCTACTTGTGCGATTTGACCAACTGATCACCTATCGTTTGGATGAACTTAAGAATTGGGGGTGTAGTTTCTAAGTTCCTAACGGCCGGCACTCACTATTATGAATCTAGCATGTAGCGGTACTTAATGACTTGGCTTAGGGACCAGGAACAACAGGACTTATGACGGTGCGCTTGATTTCTCCTGTGGTGGCATCTTTGCTGATAGGTTAGGGGGAATTGACCAAATGTTGTCCTCTCGAATTTGACCCCACCTGAAGTAATTGGAAGTAAGTGGACATAGACATAACTAGCTAGGATGATTAACTAGGTTAGCACCACTTCTCTCTATTGATTTCTCTTTACCATTTATCTGCTTTCATTTACTTTATTCTGCATTAGTAGTTTAATTAATTAAATCCCTATCGAAACTATTATTATTCTGTGACAATTAGACTTAGTAATAATCCAACACACATAGCTCTTGGGACGACCTCGGCCACTGTTTACTACACTACACACGACCGGGTACACCGCCTGTTAGTGCACTAGGGTAGACCATAGGTATTGCGAGACACTATAAATATTAAGAACTGTCCAGAAACCCGCATCAAGTTTTTGGCGCGCTGCCGGGGAGCTATTTTAGGATTTCATATTAATTTGCTTTTAATTTTCTTTCGATAATGTCGGGATACAAGACTCATGACTCGAGGCCTTTTCCGCCACCCTATTCGATGACCCGGAGAAGCAATTTCGAAGAAGGAAAGTCTACTCTCTGATTCCTATTCACAACATCTTCCCATTTTATGAATCAGACCAGTCGGACGCAGAACCGGAGGTCATCAATGAGAACAATATCAATGACCTAACTATGGAGCAGTATTTAGAGTGACCGAATGAGAACTGCCAACGAAGTTTCACTCAAGATTCTCACACTGAAAAATACTCTAATCCAGATCATATTATTCGAGAGTTACATGAACTTGAGTTTTCGGAAACGAAGATGAGGACGCCGTAATCACGTTGAAGAAGTTCTCTACTTGTCCTCTCTTTTCAACGCCGAGGTACTTGAGCTATTCATCATTGCATGGATTTTTCCTATGACTCTTTACGGGACAGTGAAAAGATGGTATAACAAAATCCCTAACGATTGTAAAGGAGCATGGGATAAACTTAGAAATGAATTCGTCCTGGAATTCTGCCCTCCTTAAAAAATGGCCAAGCTTCTTGGGAAAATCTATCAATTCGTTCAGGTTAGAGAAGAAACACTTTACCAAGCATGGTAAAGATTTAATGAGCTTCTCTATCGATGCCCTACCCATGATTTAAACAAACATCATATCGTATACGTCTTCTATCGTGGGATTAATTCGCGAACACAAGAACTTCTCGATTCACCAAGACCTATTCCTAGCATGACTCTGATCAGGCCCTGGAATTTATTCAGCGGATTTCTAAACATTGCTACAAGTGGCACATGGATACAGGGTACGGACCGAGAGAAAATTTCGATCATAAGGTAATGAAGACGATAACAAAGCAAGAATACAATTATGGGGAAATTTTAGAAAAATGAAGGTTAGAAAGAGAAGAGGAAGCATGCAGAGTTGAAAAGGTTAAGAGCGTGTTTGGGACCAAAACCGGGAGCAATCTTGAAAGAAAAACTCTTGACCACATCAGGGAATCAAGAGAACGAGATGATAGGATTGAAAAATTGATGAGAACATTCGTGGATAATACAATCTCTTCTCTCAAAATGCACGATGATAGGATTAAAAGATTGGAGAAGAGTGTTAGTTCATGTTCATAAGCTATCTCTGATTATTTAGCAGCTAGGGAGGAGGAAGTTGTCCACACGGAGGAAACTATCCTCGATGAACCTTTGGCCTTTTCGGAAAAAGTTAAGCGACGAATCAGCATGGAGAGACAGGCACTTCTTTGACCTTTTCGCATGAATTAAGTAGTGATGAGACAATTCACCTCAACGAAAGATGCTCAGCGGTTTTGAGGAATGAGCTACCGCAATAGGAAAAAGATCCAGGATGCTTCACTCTCCCTTGCTATATCGGAAGTCTAAACATATGTAATGCCCTAGCTGATCTTGGAGCAAGTATTAGCATAATGCCTCATTCGATGTTTTTGCGTATGGGAATCGGTAACTTAAAACCGGCCAAGATGAAAATTGAAATGGCTGATCGATCTATGCAATCGCCATTAGGAATTGTTGAAAATGTGTTGGTGAAGATTAAGAAATTCCTTTTCCCAGTAGATTTGGTGATTCTTGACATTCCGGAAGACAACAGAATATAAGTCATTTTAGGAAGACCTATGCTTGCCACTGCTCATACTAAGGTGGATGTCTTTGCCGGAAAATTGACTCTTGAAGATAATGGAGAAATTGCTACTTTCGGACCTAATGAACATTTGTCTACCCCGGAGAAGGTATGTGCAATTGACCCCGTAGGCAATTTTGGTGAAGCTTTAGAAAAATTTCTTAGCGACCCCCCGGATCCTGGAGAGGTTGACTCGGGAAGAGACTTTGATGTTTTCGTCAATTTTGAGGAAGAGGATAACTTGGGATTGAGTGCTGAAGACCTCTCTAGTGACGTCGAGATGACGCATTGGCAAGATAACTCTGGTAAGACTTTTTTGCAACCAAACCAACCTAAGTTTCATGAGGTAGGAACACGCATTCATCATAGAAACCCATATTATCTTAAGATCTCATGCAAAATCGGGTTCATCGACTTCCACCCATTTATTGACACTACTTCCCACCAACATCATGTCAAAAGAATGCTACAACAAAGTTATGAAGAAAGAGTTAGAATATAAGGGAGTAATTTTCTTGGATTTGCAACTAACATCCATGTCTTCGTGGAACTCATTCATTTTTGGTAGACTTTATGGTTCTAGACGACGTTAGTGAATTTGTGGAGGATGGTCTTACGGGAGTAATTTTAGGGAAGCCCTTTCAGGAAATGTCAGGTTTAGATAAAAATGAAAAAGAAGGGTTAGTATGGTTGAAGATTAACGATGACAAGACTATTTTCAAAATGCTGAGAACGATCAAGAATTTTAGAAATTGGACCAAGAGGCAATTGAGCCAAGCTCAACCTTCACTCGATATCAGTGAGGAAGATAAACAAAAAGGCATTGATCACCCCTACCAGAAAATAAAAAGTTTCTACTTAGGCTGTTTAGAATTGGGAAATGACTACAAAAGGGATGAGAATTTAGTAAGGTTGATCAAGCGTGGAGATTGCCATGTCCACGAAATGACCAGCAAGCACTGGTAGCCCCGTGGCTCCGAGTCTAACTTAAAGACTCGTAAATAAAGAAAAGTGTTATTTCGGGAGACAACCCGAATTATCCCTTTCTTTTATTTTATTTCCTTTTCTGTTGGGTTTTGTGTTTTCTAACTATTTTTGCAGGAAACGAGGAACTAATTGCTGCTGCAGTTGCTGATTTGAACAGAGTTACGGCGTAACTCATCTTGGTGATTACGCCGTAAACAACCTTGTAGCAGCAGAATTTGTGACAACTCGCACTTTTCCGGATATTCGTTTTCGAGAAAATTCGTCTGTTTTTCATTTACGAACTTCCCTGAGCTTATTTGACGTGAAAACAAGAAAGCTATCTCTCAAAACGTGAAAAATTAGACCCTACGCGTACCGGCAAAATTGTAATCTCGTTAAAACATTCTAATTTGATCATTATTTCTATTTGCGAGAAACTAGTCGTATAAACACTCGTGTTTGTTGGAAAAATTATTCTGAGCGTGATGGCGTTATTCTCGTAATGTATCTTGCGCGTTTACATGTCCAATTAAGCCTCGAGCCTAATAATTACAAAAGATTTCGTAAGTTTCGCTTTTGGTCCCTGTGGTTTAGTTCTGTTTGCCACCCTTATCATTGGAATAATTTCAAAATTTGTCCTTGTGGATATAAAAAGGCAAAGTTAGGGTTTCACCCTCATTTGTATCACACACCTTTCTATTGTCTCCCTCTTCCTCTCCTAGGGTTACCAGCCGCCGCCCACTTCTCCGGCGCCACCCCTTTTTCCGGCAACGCCACCTGGCCACACCATCAACAAAAATGTCACCATCATCTACATCACTTGCCGCCACCACTGCTGCTATGTTGCGCCACCACCATGATCCTTAAGGGTCCGGTTGGTTGGGGTTTTGATCGGGTTTGTTGAGAAGAGATTTTGTTAGAGTTGGGTTTGTTTGTTCACGTGTATTACAGCCGTCACCGCCATCACCACCATAATCTCGCCTCTCTTTTTTTTCCCTTTCTCTCTCGATTAACTGGTAAGTCAAGTTTGTAAAACCTGTTTTGTTGCTACTCTTGTCATAATCGATTATACATAGTTTGTCGTGTTGTCGTGGATATTGAAACGAGATTGAAAGAATTTTTGAAACACTTATTGTGGTGTTAAACAAATTTAAAACTGTGATTGGATTAAAAGTATTGATGTTTCGTGTGGTGAAAATGGTTAAAACCTGTGTTTGTTCTGATTCGAATTCGTTTAGGGTCGAGTCACGTCGCGGGAATGAGGATTGGAACTGGGTACGATTTGGTGATAATATTTAGGTTAAGTTTCGAGTCAAAGGTTGTGATTTTTGTTTTCATTGTTACTTTGGTAGTTGTTTTACTTGGAATCGGACTGGGAATGTACCCATATAGGGTGCGTATTGCCCTTGGGCAGAAAATGGGAAACCACCAAGGGTGGTATTTTGGTTTCGGCTCATGACCACACCCACGAAGGGCTATGGTCTCGTACTTATGTTGACTTGGTCATCAACCCAAGCAGGTTGTATTGGTCGTTTGACCCGGCTCACAACTAAGAACACAAAGGGATGTTGGTGGTTGTCTAACTCTCTGGTGCATTTGATCTGTACTCCTAGTCACCTAGGCGGGTTCACTTTAGACACAAGTTATAATTTTTGTTTTCCACTCGATATAGTTTTGCAAATGGATATAAGTCTTCATGGTCCTAATAAATATTTCAGTGGTCATTTAACCATTAGTGTGCGCTTAGTTTTCAATAGTTAAAATAGTTTATCTTGTCAAAACTTTATTTATTTTGTAACATGGATATTACGGGCATTGGACCATCGGATTATCGAGTTTGATTGGTTGCTTGAATTAGTGATACTTGGTACGTTTCGGTTAACTATTTGGGATTAAGAATTTGATTTGGGTACGGAATGTGATTTGGAAATATGGGAGTTAATATTATTGGACTTGGACAAATGAATACCTAACGGACTTTGATATACGAGTTATACATATTGATTTGGACACATTAGATTTAATGGATCGTTATTATTGGACGAATTGAACAAATTGGACATTTTGGACTGGAGACGGATATAATGTATTAGACTCGAAATGAATTTAATATATTTGATTCGTAACAGACTTAAATATTCAATTGTCAATTAATAAACTAATAACGATAAGTTAAATTATCAATTTTCGAGAAATATTGTTTTGAGAATTAATCTATTAAAGTCACGATGACTTGGGAATGTTTTATAAATAAACGCGTTATGCCAAAATTTATAAAAATATTCTAAACTTAAATTTTTAAAGTCAATTTTTTTTTCGTTATAAAAACCCGCGAATTCTAAACAAGTGTTCTTTAAAGTGGTAAAACATTTATTGTTTGCATTGCCAATTTCAAACTTATCATTGTTTATAAAACATAATTGTTTTATACAAGTTATTTGGGATTATTGGGTAAATGCCGAAACTTACCAATTGATTGAAGTAATTAGGTGTCTTTATTGTCTTGACGTCTTTTTGGTCATGATCTTCTAGATTCGAGTTGAGTCTTGGTCAATATTTTTTGACTATTCCTCATAATATATTGGGATATATATTATGGCTTGGTATGAGTTATGTTTGGCGTGAGTTATAACCTTCGGTGTGAGTTACATTTTAGTATACTTTTGGCGTGAGTTGTATGTCGAGTCTTGATTTCTTACCACCACACGAAACGTTAAAACTAAACTTTTGAGATATTGATACTGGATTTTTTGGAAATCTTTGATACGAGTATTCCACGAAAACTAAGACACGTTGTCCTTCGGAAATTATTTTACTTTGCTAGACGTATACTGAGATAGCAAATTGCTATTAGGTTGTGCCGATGTAGTATCGTTGTGCTTTTCTTGTGAGATCACGTGCTTTGCTCATCGATGCCGCCAGATTCTTATGTAGCTCGTATCGAGGTGAGTTCATGGCCCATACTTTTACTTGCTTTAAAACTGTTTTGGGGGAAAATACATGCTCGTTTTTATTAAATGCAAATGCTCGATTTATTTGAATAAATGATTGTTACTTGGTTTGATGAAATGCGTGATATGGTTTAAATATGTTTTATGTAGACACAAGTGCTTGAACTATTTTGGATTGGACCTAAAAATGTTTTTGTGTGCTATTACGTGCTAGGTTAAGGTTAGAAACCCAAGCGTTGTTATGAATTGTTACATCCTCGCTCGGGATGGTGCGAATGTTATGGATAGATCTATCGGGAATGGCCACCCATCTAGACTTTGGTTGCCCAACTTGCCAAGGACTTTACCGGATTTGTGGATGCACCAACTTGCCGTGACGATAACATGTCGATTGTGAGTGTGTTTAGAGATATTCACGGCTCGTGCTATCTAGTGATGGTTTCATGACTTAACCTGCGTAATAGTTAAGCTTGCGTGACACTATATTCGTTGTAGTGTTTGATTTTGATATGGTCCAAATGGTTGTTTATGAACTATTTTTGTGGATAAATATTTTGATACTGTTCATTAGGCAGGTTATGCCACGATTATATTTGACTTATTTATGAGAATTGATTTACACTTGAAAACCTTGTGGTCCACCTCTCTATTCTTTTACTTAAAGGTAAACCTTGTTTTCGCGACATTGTGGGAGTCACAATGATCGAAAGGATCTTTTGAACTCGCAATACTTTTATGAAAACCTATGAACTCACCAACCTCGTGTTGACACTTTTAGCATGTATTTTCAGGTATTGAGGCAATAGTTTACTTTTGAGGCGCTTGGGCAATGGCATGACATGGTCATAGACGACTCTGATATTTGTACTTGGGGACCGCTTATTTATTATGGGCCTGTTTTCACATCAAATTGTTTTGTAAACTTTGATTTATTTTGAATAAATGAGTTTTCTTAAGAAAACCCGTTATTCTATACTTGTGTTGTGATACCAATTAGTAGCACCAAAAACTTGTATGCTTCCGCTAAAACCCGATTTTTGGGGGTGTTACAGAATTCTTGACGCATTACCAATTACGGCGTAATACCATCTCGCTGGTTACGCCAGTAACTACTAGCTTTGCACTCATTCCGTGTTTTTCCAATTACGGTAACTCCTCAAAAGAGTTACGACGTAACTTTCCTGCTTTAATTCTTTCATTTTAAAACACAAAGAACCTTGTATTAGTTTTTAAATGAACTTTGTGGATGTGTTCCTCAGAAACCCTCGCGAGACTTCACTCATCCACTTGGGACACCAAGTGGTTTAAAGGCTTGTTGCATTCGCTAAATGCAACCTGTGATTCCTCTGAAAGTGAGTTAGGTTTGTTTTTCGCTTTTCATTTTTATTTTAGAATTATGCTTGTCGGTATTGTGATTTCGTGGATTGAAGTTTGTTCATGACGCTTATAATGAAGGCACGCTTTTCGTGGGCCTTCTTCTTTATGGAGCAAATTTCGTGGAAGTTCTCGCTATAATTTTACCTTTCTCTTCACCTTTATTTTAATACCTAGTACAAAAGGGACTTTGTACAATTCAAGTGGGGGGACGGGAGTAGAATTATCTCTTGAAATTTATTTCGCCCTCATTTTCTAGTTTATTTTGAAAAATTATGCCATTTTTAAAATTTTGACATGTTTTTCCTTACCTAACTAGAGTAGACCTTAGCCGAGCACATGCAACCCTTGATATTATATGGTGAGATTAGCCTTATCCGTTTCTAATATTTTACCCCAAATCCACCAAATTATGAGTGCGTCGGTAGCTTGTAAACTTTAGAACTTGGCCTTTGCATCATTTCGAGACCATAGACGAGATATGTTGAGTTAGCTCGATGTATTTGGACTTTTCAGTTTTAGAAGGCAATATTATAGGATTATCACCCAAACAGCCTACCATTGTGAGTCTATCGATTAGTCACCTCGACTTTTCGAACCCCATGTGAAACCCTTTGTTGCACTCATCTTTAGTGCAAGATACCCTAGATACACCCTTCCGAGCCATTCCTTTCATTTTGTTCACCCAATATATTGTTTCGATACACCTATACACCTTAGCCTACCCCGTAGTCTTTATTTGTGTTTGAAGTCATCATTTTCCTAAGTTCAAGGTTCGAGTGGAAAGGTTCGAAATCACGCTTTCATCGACAACATTTCGAAGATCATTGAAGATCCCCGTATTCCCATTGTTCATCTCGTGGGGGATATTATGTTAGTATTGATTGTTATGTTGGAAAAAAAATATGATTCAAAAAAAAAAAAAAAAAAGTTTTTATGATTATGCTATTGTTAAGTGCGATGTTATAAGCATCGTAGTATGAGCTTTATTTATTTAGTATCGAGGAGGCCACCTCGGTCATATTTGAAGATTGGAGTTGGTAGTTGTCACAATTCTCATTTTTCGGCTATTCACTTTTCGCTATTCATTTTACAATTCATCATATTTCCGAGTCAATCTACATATCATCAAAATCATCAATTTCATATAGGAGCATTCCGTGTTTGCATATTTCATCAATTTTGTCTATTTCAGTAAACAAGCGCTTTTCACGATTTTTGAGCACGAGCAATGGACCCGATTCACCCACAAACAACTCCCCGTGTATTTTTTTTATATACTCATGTTTATCTTTCAATAATGTAAATAAAGTTTTACCCGACGCTTCGCACTCGCTCCATAAAATTATATTTTCAAATATATACGTTTACGGTTATTTAAGTAATTATACGTTAACGATTATTTTAGCACCCGATTCCCGTGAATATTACATTTTATAATTTCCAAGACTACACATTAACTTCACATTTACATTTTTCATACTAAACATTATAACTTTAATTACTTATACTTACATATTTATTTTAATTATAAACCTTTTAATTAATTAATACACTAAACATCATCATTTCCAAACATAAATGTACATCACCTCAAACACCCCCAACCGCCACCCCCCACCCTTAAGCTTGTTGGCTAAGTTTCTTAATTTTACATAATTAGTCCTTGTATTTTATAAAATAAATAAAATGTTTCACACCTACATTTCATTTTTACATGTGAAAACTAGCAAAACTCTCCCTTTTTCTCTTATCCCAATCGACCAAGAACAAGAACAACAAGAAAAATCTTTCAAGTTTCCAAGTAGTGTCCAAGTTATCGGGTGTGTTTTGATTAATAGATTGTGGGTCTAGTTCGTGCTTGGTGCTCATCTTGCTCTCATCACATCCAAACATCACCATCTTTATCATACACTTTTGTAAGCATAAAACTTCATCTTTCACCTTTCATATATATTTTTCATACATTTTTATGAAGTCCATATGATCATATTTGCTTAAGTTGTAGTTTTTAATTCATGTTTATCAAATGTTATCACCCATATGTGTCCTATTAAATTTTATAACAAGTATGTACTAGTTAGAAGTTTATAAAAATTTGAGGAATGATAAATGAACCAACAAAGTGAGTTTACATCTTTTGATATTGAAGACTTAATGTAGTATATGTTAATTAGTATGTTTTAAGTGCTAGTTTTAACCCCAAAAATGGTCTTTTTATCCTATATGGTTCGACTAGCATTTAACTTTTTAGTAGGAATGGCGTAGTGTAGTTCAAAGGATTTTTGTGGTGTAGTTTGTGATTAAACAAGTAGATAAAATGGTAAAGCTTAAAATGAGCGCGAAGCTAACGAAATTTATAATTTTTCCGAAAAGTTAGTCATTTTTATAAGTTTTATTAAAGTTTTAGAAAATAGATTTTTATCCATAAACGTGGCCTTTTGAACGGACTAAAACGGAGTTATAACGAAAAAGATACGTGGTTTTCAAGTTACGATTTAAAAACTACCATTTTCCGGAAAATGTACATGCAGTTCCGATTTTCAACTGACCAAACAGTGACCTTAAGCTTTCTGTGAAGTCTCCAAAGTTTAAAAATATATTAGTACACTTAATTACCTTCGCGTGGATATAAAGAACTTGAAAAACGGACTTAAAATGAGTGAGTTATGGTTAACCAAACTTTGAGTCAAAAACGTGCTGAAAACACTATTCACAGCATTAGTATGCTGTCAGGATTTTTAATCAAGGTTTTGAGGGCCTAAACGGACGTTTAGGGGGAAACAGACCTTAAAAATGAGTTAGTTTTCCTATGTATATATTACGTCAAGTCCAATGTAAACCGATTTTTCAATTACTAAAACCGTTACATAGTTTTAACTATATTTTCACCACTAGCTCAAAAGTAATTATTTATGACATGGAACCGTCACACATTCAAGTAACAATATTTTTATATAACTAGTTTTCAAGTAGCATATTGGGTGATACGTTTACAAATCATGCATTCACGACAACATATCATAACTCAAGTCATAACATTCATTTTAGGTCGCGGATAGTTTCCGAGCCTCATTTTTGTGCACTTCATTTAGTTAGCATATCAATCATATCAGGTGAGTTCATACCCCGCTTTTACTCGTTTAAATTCTTACAAACTCTTTGGGGGAGATACATGCTTAAATACTTGTTTTTACTCTTGCGAATACTCAAACCATTTATACAATTGTGTTACACTATACTTCTTATACTCTTTGGACATTATGTGTGGTTTATTGCGATATGTGCCTTAATGTGCTAAACTTGTTTTCAATTATGCCTCAACATACATACTTTAGCAATTGGTTAACTCTGCTGGAGTCAAGGAGAGGTATTGATAGTACTATCGGTCGACGCCCCACCCTTGTGTCCTCGATGACTTGACCTAGGGTGAATGTAATCCGTTATTCAATGAGACACAACAAACAATGTAGACTTGTCAAGAGGTTCAGTTGGCTGTGATTCTTTGCATTAAGTACTAGTATATATCGTATGCACATATGTCTTACTTACAAACAAGATTGACAACTCTAAGTCTTGGCAGTGAGTCGTAAACACACAAGTTACAAGTTTTGTATGGGCGGGACTTGGAACTGAGTGGATTTACGATGCCTTTGCTGTGGAAACATTCTTTAAAGACTTTTTCAAATCATTTTCAACAAACTAATGAACTCACCAACCTTTGTGTTGACACTTTTTAGCATGTTTATCTCAGGTCATAAGGCGATAGCATTTCATGGAGCTTTTGGGTCACATGGCATACATTGGAGTCTTGTGCTTTTACAATTACCATTCGACATGTTTTGTAAACCATTATGTAGTATCAAACTTTGGAATTTCTTGTTTTGTAAACTTTAACTTATTTAATCGAATGGTAGACTTTTCAAAACGTCTCATTATAGAGGTCGTTTTCTGTATCCTTACTTTGTGCTATGACGTCATACCCCAATGACACTATCGTTCCGCTGCGATATTTTGGGGGTGTGACAGTAGTTATGCCAACAGTTGGAGAAAAGGTAGTATGCCCATCACGACATCCTCTAATGACACATCTACCTTGCATTTCATGATCCGGTTTCTTGGCTTCTAAGCTTGAACTTTTGGCGGACGGTAAGTGGTGATGACTTGGTTATAGATTTAGACTACCTGCTTGTTTTTTATTTTACACCAATTATATATCCCATGTCTTATCCTACCCTTTTAGTCATAAAGCATGTCTAGGTGATGCAATGAGCAATCTTTGGTGTCTTGGCCATGGATTTGGTCATGTATCATTGATTTTGTCCACTTCACGTGACATGTTAGTAATGACGAGTCACCCTTAACCTTTGTCGTGTCTACCCATATTGCCTTCGAGAATTGTTTAGCCCTTAACTTTAGTGGTGGAGATTTGTGTAACCGCCAAGCTTATGATAGAATACATGCTATGACTGTGCGATTGAGTGATCACCCTGAAATTGACACTTATAATAGTTGTGAGATTTGAGTGTTTGTTCCCCTTTCATGAGGTGTTTGGCTTTGTTTTATTCTAGCATAAGGGATTTGTAAACTCATATTTTCCAGGTTATGGGAGATATATTTTTAAGAATCTATCTAATAAGGTCTACTTGAGGGCAAGTAGAGTTCAAGTGGGGGGATATTTGATAACATCAAATAGTCCCGAATATTAAGTGTCAATTTCCGATAATGCTCATTATTTATATCATTTATATGAATTTACGCTTGTTTTCCACTTTCGTGTAAATTACGAGCATTGGAGCTAAAGAGACGCTGAAATGGAAACATATCTAAAGATTTATCACAAGATGTTATTTTGAAGAAGTTACGGCGTAACTCATCTCTCACATTACGCTGTAACTATTGCGTGACTCAGTATGCCAACTTATCAGAAGGTTACGGCGTAACTCCTCACAGAGGTTACGACGTAACTACATTAGGTCAAAAGAGGTCCCACGCCGCTGATACTTACGCCGGAACTGTTGCATCACTTACGACGTAACCGAGTTTATTGAAGACTACGACGTAACCATTCATTAGGTTGCGCCGTAACCAGCAGATCTAGTGCTTTTTACGATAAAATAGAAGGTTACGGCGAACTCCTATATTTGTTACGCCATAACCCGGATCCGCCTATAAATACCCCACTAATTCCAGATTTCTAATCATCCCATTCAACACACAACACTCGAACGTGGGAAAACGCCAAGGCGGTCTAGGGAGCATACTGAGTCGTTTCCAAGGAGAAGTCACTTGTTAGGAATTAGAAATTCCGGTATTAAAGAGTCGGTCACCTCAAGTATATGTAATCGTTAGAAAGCTCGTAGTCGTAGTTCTTTTAAGTTTAGTAGTATTTAGTTAAGTAACACCGTGGAGGACGGACGGTCTTTACCCATGTATGCCCGATCCACACCCAAAGTGTGTGGCGTTTATGTAAGACTATAAATACTCTACCTTCCAAGGTAGAGTTGGAGCTCATAATAATATCTTTCACTTTCTCTCACTAAGTTCCCTAAACCTCTAACTTTCTCTCTAGAATTCCATCTATATGCTACTTTGTGTTATGGTTTGATGTGTATGTGAAAAGTTATATCTTACAATTGGTATCAAGAGCCATGGTTAGATCATATCTTGCACATCTTTGGATTTCTAGTGGTTTTAGGTGGTTTTGAGTTTGAAAAAGTTTAGTGGTTTTTGCATCATTTGGTTGATTTCTTGTGTTAAAGTTTGAATTTTGTTAGTACTTTTATGTTTAGAATCATCACAAGTGTTTAGGTTTTCATTTGGTAAGCTTGAATCATCTTGGTTGGGTTGTTTTGGATTAAAAGTGATGTTTATGTGGTTTTTCTTGCTAGCGACTTGATATACGGATTTATTTCTTCGTAGCGACTTGCTTCACAATTTTGTAGCGAGTTACGCTTTTGGAGCTAGCGACTTAGACCTAGCGATTAAAGTACAAGTAGTGGACTCTCCACCACGGGTAGCGACTGGTGGTAGCGACTTGGTGCAGTAGCGAGTTGCTCTTTAGCGACTTGTATCTCTAGCGACTGAGTAGCTAATTGTCGCCAAAATTTTGCTAGCGACTTGAGGCCTAGCGAGTTACTACTTAGCGACTTGAACTTGTCTAGCGACTTGGGACTCTAGCGACTTAGTGGTGTAGCGAATTAGTTGTTAGCGACTTGGTTCAAGAATTCGTAGCGACTTGGTTGATTTTTCTCGTCAAAACTTCAAACGGCCATAACTTTTGAACCAGAACTCCGCTTTCGTTTCTACCCATCAAAACGACCGTGAGAACGAGGAGAATGGCACGCCGAATAAACTAAAGTTCATTCGGGTCAATCTTCGAGGTCTAAATCCGCTCCGAACGAAGTTATTGAGGTTTTAAGTTTTAGACCTAAATTTCTCGTGAAAACGGGCATAAACCAATCCGAATCACAACCAAACAACATCTCGCTAATCCTACGAACAATCTAAAGTCCTATCACACAATCGTCCTTCATTGTATCGATCCATCGGTCATCTTAACACATCATGTCTTACTCTCTCGACCCGGTGATCTCGTAAGTGCTTAAATTGTATGATGTGTGGATAATAATGATAATGGATGCTACATCGAACGATTAAAGACGTTTGAATTAAACAATGAGGATGTGAGATCTTCATGTTCGAGTACAATGAGAATGCCACGCAAATGGAATGCAACATTGAGCCATATCGCCTACTTCATCCGCACCTCATACAATCTGTTATCCATAGTCGGGATCGAACATGTAGTGCTCTTTTCCGCCAGACTTACCTACATTGACAAGAAGCTTCTTTGTTGAACTTAGAACATTTAAAGTCGCAACTTACTAATGAAGAGGTTCAAAAGGATGGTTCCAGCAGCTCTTCAAGTAATCTACAAACAATTTCAACCATTCATCGATGGGGAATATTCGCAGACATAATCAACACTTGACCGAATTTCCTTCAAAAACATCTTGGAATGGAAATTCAGAATTCATTGAGACATTTATCCAACTCATGGATAATATGAAAAGTTCATTGAAGAATCTGCACAAAAGAATGAAGACGTGAATGAGTGTCGTGCGTTGAAAAATTGTTGTGATAAGTTGGGTAATGTATCCGTGAAGAATCGGGTGGTGCCGAATGCATAATGTTAGAGAAAACAAATAATGATGAGTCGGACAATGCTAAAATAGAATCTTCATGCTCATGTCCACAAGAGAGAGGTGCACCACCACAACCCGTGCAAGCTAATGCAAAGGAACGCTACATGGAAGCTTCGGATGTACCCAAGATAGAGATGCACCGCCACAACCTATGCACGTTAATGCAGAGGAAACTTGCATGAAAGTTTCGCAGTACCTAGGTATGCATCTTCTTCTCAAAATGATGATTATGGATTGCATGAGTACACCGCATTTGTGCTCGATGATTCCTTGACCACCGAACTCAATACCTATAAGGATCAAGTTGCCATATACGAACAACGTGCTAAGTTTGAACTTACCACTCGTGAGCGGGAGATGGATATCCAAATGCGCATAATTATTAGAAAAAGTAATTTTAGAGAAGAAGTATTAAAACAAGAGTTAAACTCCTTACAAGAAAAGCTTTCCAAAGCGCTAAGCAAAACACGAACTTCAAGAAAATGTTAAAATGCTTAAGCAAGAATTCAAAGCTAAGGAATCAAAACTTTTGAATGATTTTTCCAATCTAAAACTTTGAAAACAAGCTTGAAAATAAGTTGTACGTACAAGGAATACCATTCAAACCGCTCACATGATCACTAAGCATCGAGTCTTAAGCGATAAGCATAGCATTCCCTTGTTGAGGAACCAAATCCAGAGGTAATTAAAAGGCTAGAAATGCTCATAAGGTGCTTTATGATGGTAATGAAATCCTTAAGCCTAGGCGAAACCTAGTTGCGTTGAGTGCACCGAGGAAGATAAGAAATCGATGAAGTCACTAGGAGAAAATGAATAAGAAGTTAGAAGATCCCGAGTGTAAAAGAATAACATAACGATCAAACCCCATAATTACACTAAAGAAAATTGGATCTCCTTGAACAAGTTTAAGCCTCAGACTTATTAACCCCGAACAAGTGTTCGGAAAAGGATATGGAAATGCAAAAGTGAAAATCTTGTTGAAAAGAATCCCTTGTAGGAAAGCGCCTAAATCAACTGTGTATCCTCCTAATACACCAATGCACTTAGTTCCTAGATCTCTTGCCACTAAAAGCAAGACCTTAATCGATGAATATGTTATCTTTCAACTATTTGTTGATTTTGAGAAAACTTGTAAGAAAAGGATCACACCCACCGGTATAATCAAGGGAAAGGGTTTTGAGCAAACTAAAGAATGCTATTTAACCGAGGTCATGCCTTTCTTTAAACAACTAAAAGATCAATTTGAGAGTCTTAAAAGGGACGATTCGATATTAAAGAAATGGAAAAGGTATTTGATGCAATGATTGTTGAGGTTAGTGACTATGAGAGAATTAAAATATAGTGAGATTGAAAGGAAGAACTTGCATACATCGAATGAGAATCGATTTCAATGTATTGCTCAAGATGTGTTTTCATCGCTACAAATTGTTCCATTAATGCTTCTCAATTTCATGAATTATCTGTTGCTCGAAAGTCTCCCATGATCGTGTCATTGAGCTTGAAACAACAAATTCAAAATTGCATGAGAAAATAGAACAGATGATCATGATAACTTGGTCAAACATTATTCTAAATTAGAAGTTGAACATCTTGCTTTGCAATTAAAACATCAACATCTCAAAGAAAATGTTAAAACCTCAAATATCAAGACATCCTCCGATGCTCCCGAGTTTGATGCGCTTTTGAAATTAGCAAACGTGATGAACAAATTCGAGCTCATTATAACACGATCAAAAGATTGAAAGCCCAAATTTCACAACTAAAAGGTGAAAAGAAGGATGTGATTGGTTCCATATGCCTCCACCTTTAGATTCTCGAATTTCCAACTTCAAAACATAATTGATAACTTGCAAAAGGAAAATGATTGTTTTAAAGTGAAATTTCAAAGGTTAATGATCAAAACAAAGAGTTATGTGATTCATTTAAAGTTAATCATGATAAACAAATTGAAAAGATAACTTCTTTACTTAACGATATTGAGAATCAAGCGTGAGGTGAAAGGAAAGTTGCCAATCCCAAATTGCAAATACTGCTCCTAAGGTTTCGCCAGTGATAAATATGCTATCGATATGTTATATATTCCCCGCCCATTAGGAATAATGAACTTGCACATAAAGCATATCTCTCATACCTTAAGGAAAGTTTGAAGGGTCTCCGTGAGATTGTTGAAGATGAAAGATTAGAAAAACCTTTGATAGTACTATAGCCTATGCTGCATGGATGCCAAACGATCTCGTGAACTCTTAGAGTATGTAATTGTCACAAGTCCGAAATCTAGCAATAGGCGAGATAGAATAGTTGTGCCTTGTTCTATGCCTAAAGCCAAGCATGTGACCCTTGATATGCCTTGTTCCATGTCAAAATTCAAGCAAGCAACCTTTGATGTGCCTCCTAGAACTTGGATCCCAAAGACTTCTAGACCGTAAATGCGAAAGTAGTGAAGCCATGTAATGTTCCCATCGTTACTTCTACGGATGTTAAGATTGACACTAAAGTTAGCGGGTCAAAACCTAGAAGCAATGCAAAGAAGGATAGGATTATGCAAACTAAAAGTGTTCATGATAAGGAAGTGAAAGAACACCATAGGGACAAGAAGTTTGATTTGAACAAAAGAATCGTGTTAGTTCTAGTATTAGCTCTAAGCTATCGAAATTAATTCGAGGCCTCATGTCGTCTGCAAAACATGTAAAAATGTTTATTTTCCGTAATCATGATAAATGTGATGTGTTATTTCGAGGTCTAAGATTCATAACCCGCTTAAGAAAGTTTGGAGAGCGAAACAGTTAAGCAATCTTGGAAACCTACAGGAATGTGTTTACAAATGTAGGATTTCATGGAAGCCCACAGTCGAATATTAACGAATGGCAAACCTTACCCTTAGCTAGATCCACTATGCCTAGAATAGTGCACTGTTAAGGTTTGGAAGCCAACCGGTAGAATAATCCCATTAAGCACAAAATGTCATTTGACTAAGTCCGATGCTTCTACTAGTTCACTCCTAGGGATAATGCCATTGCATCTAGGGTTTCTCACGATTCAAAGACCTGTTTGTGCTAACCAAAAGGAACCCATCAAGACGCTGGGATCCAATGTTTCCAATTCTCGTCTTCGTCATTGTCCAAAGCGGTCGCATAAATCGTCCCTTGGTATTTGGATTCGGCTCTAAACATATGACAGGCTCTTAACAATGACGTCTGCTCAATTCGATTCAGCCTCGACTTCATCATAATGGTGTCTGCAGATAACACTTCAGGCCCCGTTCTTCAAAGAAAAGAAAAGTGTACGCTCTTCTGTGCGCTTTATCTTCAACTAAAGAGAAATTCTCTCATGAATGGCCATACTCATCTACATTCTTCATCAACAAGCTTCATGTTTTTCCACGCTCATTCAGTCATCAAGTGGATCTACGTTCATTGGTGTATACTCTTATTCACTTGTTAAATCAAAAATGGCAACTTCGGATGCAATTTTGAGGGGAGAAGAGTGAATATACTACATGATGATGGATGTTTGAATAATGGTTATACGACTTAATTTTGATGATGATGAGTGTACATTCTTTTTATGAAGAGTGAATATACTAAGGATAACTGGATTCATTGTTTTGATTTTGATGACTCTCCTCCAACGCCTAATGCTTCACTTACTAACGATAAATGGGAAGAAATACATTCTAGTAGTTGTTGATGACTACTCGATTTACTTGGGTAAAGTTTTGAGGACAAAGGATGAAACCCGATGTCATCATCAAACTAATCAAACGACTTCAGTTCGACTCAACAATACAATGTAATTGTTCGAGCATGCATAATGGCACATAGTTTGTCAACAAAGACTTAATTCGCTTTTATGAAAGTGTTGGAATCGGTCATCAAAGAAGTGTTCCACGAACTCCTCAACGATACGGTGTAGTTGAAAGACTAAATCGAACTCTTGTAGAAGCCGCAAGAACAATGCTTATTTATTCAAGGTTCCAATGTTTCTATGGGTCAAGCCATTGCCACCGCATGCTACACCCAAAATCGCTCCCTTATACACACCTCTCATGGAAAAACTCCATATGAACTTGTTCATAAACGAAACCCGATCTCTCCTACCTTCGTGTGTTTGGAGCTTTGTGCTATCCAACAAATGACAAGTCAAGATTTAGGTAAATTAAGAGCAAAGGCGATATTGGAGTTTTTGTTGGTTATGCACCAAACTAGAAGGGTTACCGAATCTACAACAAGAGAACCCGTAATATCATAGAAACAATTCACGTTACGCTCGATGAGTCGACCGTCAAATGGCTCATGGACACTCCACTCAGACCCGCACTTCAAAACAGTCCCATTGGTTCATCCCTTGTTCCAAACTCCTCTCAAGAAACTCCATATGTACCTCCATCCGAAGATGATTTAAAGAAATTGTTTGATCCTATGTTTGATGAACTTTTATGATTCAATTACTAATGAGGTGATGATCCCTACAATAGAGGTTGCTCATATTCCGTGAATGAAGTCAATCCTTCGGCCTCAATATCTTTAAGTCAAGAAGCACCCTCACGATCCTTGATCTCATCAACAAATCATCATTCTTCAAATGTACATCATGGAAATGTTTCGCATCAATGATGAAGTTAATCCCTTTGCTACTCCGAAGATGCTCCATTTGAAAACATATTTGCTACTCCCGAATCATCATCGAACCATCTTCTTGAGGAGACATCGACTCGCTACCTCGGTTCCTCAACAACCGCCACATGAACACCTCGAGAAAATGGACTCACGATCATCCCTTAGACAACATCATTGGAAATCCTCTCGTCTCAGTATCAACCCGAAACAACTTGCAACCGATGCCTTATGGTGTTTCTTCAACTCCGTACTATCTAAGATCGAACCAAAAGATGTTAAAACCGCCATGAATGAAGACAATGGTTCAATGCCATGCAAGATGAAATTCATGAGTTTGATCGTCTTGATGTATGGGAGTTAGTACCGCTCGAGATTGTGCTATGATTATAGCTCTAAAATGGATCTTCAAAGTAAAACTTGATGAGCATGGTGATGTGTTGAAGAACAAGGCTCGATTAGTTGCTAAAGGATATCGTCAAGAGGAGGTATAGACTTTGAAGAATCTTTTGCTCCAGCTTGCTCGAATCGAGGCAATCGTAATCTTTTGGCTAATGCCGCTAGTAAGAACATGGTAGTTTATCGATGGATGTAAAGACGGCATTTCTAAACGGAGATCTTAAAGAAGTCGCTCACGTCCACCAACCTGAAGGATTTGTGAATCAAGAGCATCCTACTCACGCTTATCGTTTGAAGAAGGCTCTTTACGGTTTAAAGCAAGCTCCAAGGGCATGGTATGATACATGTCAAAGTTTCTTCTATCAACCGGATTCATCAAAGGAGCAGTTGATCCTACATTGTTCACCGAAGTCGAGCAAACACTTAATTCATGTTCAAATTTATGTTGATGATATTATTTTTGCCTCGACCGACCCAATGGAATGTGATCGTTTTCTAATGAAATGAGTTCAAAGTTTCAAATGTCAATGATGGGACAAATGTCATTTTCTTGGGATTACAAATTTCACAAAGTCCCGAGGCATTTTCATAAATCAATCTAAATATGCAATGAGATTTTAAAGAAATTTGGATTTGATTCAAGTGACCCGCTGACACCCCATGATTGATCGAACCAAACTAGATGAGGACCACTCGGGGATCATGATTGACCAAACGAAATATCGTAGTATGATTGGATCCCCGATGTATCTCAACGCTAGTAGACCGAGACATCTTGTTCGTTGTTTGCATGTGTGCTAGATACCGTGCTAAGCCTACAAAAAGCACCTTGAAGCGCTTAAACGGGTCTTTCGGTATCTCCAAGGAACCATCAATATGGGACTATGGTACCGAAGGACACCGGTATGTCACTAACGGCCTATGCAGATGCCGATCATGCAGTTGTCAAGATACACGTCAAGTACATCCGAGGTGCTCGGTTTTGGGTGATAAGCTTGTGAGTGGTCTTCAAAGAAGCAAATGAGTACTTCTATTTCCTCTACAGAGGTGAATACATAGCCATGTCATCTTGTTGTGCTCAAATCTTATGGATGAGATCTCAATTATCGACTATGGCTTTGAATTCAACAAAATCCTCATCATCGTGATAATAAAAGTGCTATTGCTCTCTCATGCAACAACGTTCAACACTCAAGAGCAAAGCATATCGACATTCGACATCATTTCATCGGGAACAAGTGGAAAAGGTGTAGTGGAACTATATTTTGTGAGGTCCGAATATCGTTAGCGACATCTTCACCAAAGCTCTTCCAAGAGAACGTTTTGAGTTTATTCTTCCACGACTTGGCTTGAAAAGCCTTCAACCGAAACACTCAAACGTCTTGAGGAGGAAGACGAGGAGTAAAGGTCTTTCTTCATCTATCTCTTGTAAATATCTATTTGAAAACAAAATACAAAATTATAAAACCTTCAAAATCAAATAGAAAAATATAAAACTTTCAAAATCCAAAAAATTTGAAAAATTGAAAAATCTTCAAAAATATTGTCATTTTGTCATGTTTCTCTCGATTCGATAATATCTACGGTCTTTGTGTTGTCATTCAAAGAATGACACGGACTTTAGATGTTGTTCGAATTTTTATATATAAAAAAAAAAAAAAAAAAAAAAAAAAAAAAAAAAATATATTTTTGGGAGAAAGAGAAAAATGGTTTATTGTCATTTTCAAGCAATAACCCGGTCTTAAAAGAAAGAAAAGAGCTATGTTTTATCATATTTTCAAAATTCCATGCTCGATTCTATAAACATTTATCTGCCGAAAACTAAATGCTTTGAAAAATAACTCGATCTCTATTTTTGATAATCATCGGGACTTACTTGTCAAAATCTCTATCTCTCAATCAACAACCTATGTCATTGATTGAGGGGAGAATGATTTCAATTAAATTAAAAGTTATTTGGCATTAAATTGTTTTCAAAAGATGTACATGCATGTTTTATCAATGGAGTTTAAAGTCTTAAAATCCGATCATTATCGCTTCAAAGCTTTCATAATCAAGTCACATTTCTCCTTAAAAGCTTTCAAAATCAATTTAAATTATAAGAGATCACAAATCTCAAATGATTTGATAATTGTGATCGGGGAGAATGTTGATTTAAACCGATAATTCGGTAAATGGTTTTATAAGGATGTACATGTCGTCCTTCCCACATGTGACAAACGATTTCAAATTTTCAATGCACATGTTAAGAGGGAGCACCTATCTTAAACCTATGATTTGAAACGTGATCATTTATCTAAATGTGCGTGTTCCTCTAGTATGTGCAAAACTATGTTCTAACCTCGAGGCACATATTGAGGGGAGCAAATTATGGAAACCTCATCCTTCCCGGAAATGCTTTATCATCTTGATTTGATCAAGGAAGTGATGGTGATATTTTTAGAAAATGGTAATCAAAGAAGTAATTTCTTCCTCTTGCCTCCGTGTGCAAAACGATTTCAAACATTTGATGCACATGTTGAGGGGAGCACTTATTCTAAAATATCAAAACAACTCGTACAAAATGTTTTAATAATATATCACAAGTATCGAATTGAATTTCAAATGGTTTTCAATTGGTTCCAATGGCGGATGAACAATACCAAATAGACCGACCAACTTTACTTTATGTACGGTGATATAAGGATGATAAGGTTAGGTATTGGTTCCCATGATCCGCCGAACCGGAGGGATCTACCGAGGACAATCCACTAGTTAGTGTAGAAGTCCTTAGGTATGATGATAAAAGGAGAAAATGAGATATGGGAAGAGTGCGGACTAAGACCGAGCTAGTCTTGGAATAAACCCAACAAGGTTCTAGTTATGAAGTCTCGGTAAGCATCGAAGGGTTGAAGAATTAAAAGAATTGAATGAGAAAGGGTGAAAACAAATAGCCCTCCATTTATTCAACCTTAGGCGTAAACCGGGTTCACTTCATATGCTATCGATGGTAACATCGGTATTGAAGACAAGACGTCATGGACCCAAAGGACGCACGCACTTCAACTTTCCAAACCACTCAAGTTCCTCTTAAAAGGACTTGTTTCATTCTCACGGGAACCGACATTATCTATCGACTTTCTCTTAGAGATTGTTGATATTGAAGAAGGAGACCTCTCCCTAGTCTCCGCATAGGATCCAAATATGCACAAATTGAGTCTAGAGCCACGAGATCATCAATAAATCTCATTAGGACACTTTCAATGAAGACTCTGTTTCACACAATGTGGAAAGAGATTATATCTTGAGTCCCACGATTATCCTTGTGGTATTGCGTAACATCCGAGTGATGTGTTTACAAACTCACAATGAAGATGGAAAGCCTTCGAGCCAACATCAAACAAGCTCCCGGTAGGTGGCATGTGAGATCTATTTTATGGATCAACCATGTGACAACCGAATGTAAACAATGGGCGATTCAATTCTTGAATCAATCTCGGTTCGAGTTATGGATTGACGGATACCTTTGAAAACCGGTCTTTGTGCTTAAAACTCTTTTCTTTAGCACATCGACCGTGTACTAATTTTTAAACCAAAGGTGTTTTTATGATTGATAATTGATTTTCAATAAAACCTTCGTTGTATTGCAAAAACAATTTCTATTGAGCAATACACGATTGTTTTTCAAATATCTTTTCATCAATCGATGGACTTAAAATTACCGGTTCACTCACTCCGTGTTGTCTTCTTTGAGACGTTCGGTTTGAGAACAACTAGAGCACCGCGAAACCCCGTCAAGGAAATTCTTGAATTATACCGATCACGGCAAGACATGTATCGATCAACGGGAACCGTGGGCGTGTACCTCAATTCAACGAAGTGATCAAAGACACTTTCGTGCAATTTATTGCTAATCTGTTGTATGCGTGTACGCTCGACGTTTTAAATGATCGAATGAAGCGGTCAATCCATAGCCGCATGCTCACTTAACACATTCATCTCGAAGAAATCATGATTAGTGCATCAATGACTCGAAATTTTCACTCCATGCTCGCTCGCTACGCCGCCAATATCATGATTCAACAAATGCTTCCGCCACTCGATGAGAAGATTTCATGATCCGTAATGTGAGCATGTCGGTCCCAATGTCACAACACCACAAAGGATGTCACGTAGATTGTTGATAGCGATGATCTCAAATGATGGCTCATAATTATTATCACGTGGATCAAGAAAAGACCTCCACTGAAGTAACCAAACATGCAATGTGATTAATCAATGACTACGAGCTTAAGCAAAGCACTACATCAACAATACAAGATCAATTTTTAATGTAATATCCGTTGTATTCAATGTAATTTTGGTACATGATTGAGGTGACCTCCTTGTGGGAGATTGTTAGGAATTAGAAATTCCGGTATTAAAGAGTCGGTCACCTCAAGTATATGTAATCGTTAGAAAGCTCGTAGTCGTAGTTCCTTTTAGTTTAGTAGTATTTAGCTAAGTAACACCGTGGAGGACGGACGGGTCTTTACCCATGTATGCCCGATCCACACCCGATGTGTGGCGATTTATGTAAGACTATAAATACTCTACCTCCCAAGGTAGAGTTGGAGCTCATAATAATATCTTTCACTTTCTCTCACTAAGTTCCCTAAACCTCTAACTTTCTCTCTAGAATTCCATCTATACGCCACCTTGTTGTTATGGTTTGATGTGTATGTGAAAAACTAATATCCTACATGACATGTATCACCTTCTAGTGTACTCTGAACACTACTTGTAGTAGCAAACCAAAACCTAAGTGTACTCAATGCATAGCTAGAAATAAACCCGTTGATCTAAAAGACAAATTTGAAACCTAATATGGATCAATATAGACGCAGACTCTTCCCAAAAGAAGTTTCAACATCCCTAGATCTAACCTTAGATGGATACCAACGGGTAGAGTTTTCAAAACTGTTGGTCTTAGGTGGATTCCTACAGGCAAGATTCTAAGTAGTTGCACCAAAACAAGTGTTAAACCCACTACATGCATCCCTGAGGTAGGAAAGGAAATCATCAAAATAGCATGTTTAGGTGTCAAGAATATTATTAACACTACATCTTTATGCTTCTAACATCTGGAACCCAGTTACGCTTGGAGATCCATGTTTTTTCTATCTTGCCCCCTCCTATTTTTCTTAACAGGTACAACAGCTATGGCTTCTAAGTATCACAACTTTGGACCCGTTTCTCACCGTCGAAAATTTAATGATCCATCAGCTGCTCCACCATTATACTTAATCTTCAAGAATTAGAAACAATGCTTGCTCCTCTGGTTAAAGATTCTGTCAAAAATTCTTGCTTCAGAGGTATCGAATGTTTCCGCTGCACAACCTGATAATACTCTAATTTCTGATACACCGAATCTACAACAACAAGCGTTCATCAGATGCACCTCCAATCGAATCTCTCGATAATGTAAGATCAAACTGTTTCTAACAACAATGACACAAATTGATGATCAACATAATGAAGCAGAGAAGTTTTATCACCGTTGATTCTCTCGAGATATTTATGGTACTTCACACTTGTACGATTAATTGGACATACATGGTTTCACTGTCTCCTTATACATGGTTTTGTTGTCTCCAATTCATCATCAACATACGTGGTGTATGATTCTGATTCATTGAAAACATCGGGGGGAAGATAGTGTAGGTGTTCATTGTTTCCTTGATGTCGTTTGCGAAAACCCTATCTCTTCTTGGATTTCTTCAATTAGGAGGAAGAAATGAGACGATCTGTGGTTCAAACGTCTCACTTTGGTGTTATCGTCTCACTTTCTCAAGGTTATCGTGTGTGAAGTTACCTTAATATGACGATATGATGCCTCACACACGGTCATTTTATCGAGAAATTGCATACTCACAGGTAATTATTATTCCGATAGACCGCAACATTCAGAGAGAAGTCGTTTCATTTCGTCTTTCGTGGTTTGCTTGGTGTGAAGCATCTACATACGTGAGAAGATCTTGTTGATTTCTTGTATGTTATCCCCGAACGGATTTTCCGCAATAAGTCAGATTTACATTGTGTGGTTTACTACTCATCTACAAATTCCGCTACGTACTGAAAACTTCAATAGTTTAGAAGAAATGTCGACTTCATCAAAGTTTCAAGTCTGCTAAAGACAGTTGTCAATTGGGGGGAAGTTAATCAGTTTCATACTTATTACATCATTTCTCTGTTTATATTCACAATGGCTTCTGAGCAAAACAACTTAAGACCTGTTTCTCACCGTCTAAACTTTCCCCAAACCCCATCATTAGCTGAACCAAGCTTATAGCTTACTCGTTGTCAAATGGAGCAAACTATTTGCTCCTCTATTTAGTGATGACATTGATAAACGTCGCAGATGTATCCAATGTTTCCACCGCTCAACTTGATAATACTCCGATATCTCGATACACCTAAAACAACAACATTGTTCTTTGAAGCACCTCAATTGATTCTACAACAACGGTAGAACAAACCGCATCCAATGACGCCGAACCGGTGATGATCTTCGAATCATGATATACCTACACCCGCATGATTATGATCCAAATCGTTCTTTAACCCTTTTCGCTAATGTTTACGCCACTTCCGATGTTGCGGAATCATCCACAAGCCATTTGAATCCACCTAATCTGCATAATGTATATCAACATCAACCCTCCACACATCGTTGGACTAAAGACAATCCTCTTGTTAACATTATTGGAAACCCGAATCAACCAGTCGTAACTAGACATCGCCTTCAGACTGACGGAGAACATTGCATTTATGCTTTAACAGTGTGTTAATCTGAACCCAAAAACATTAAAGATGCAATGACTTATTACAACTGGATTGAATCCATGCAAGAAGAACTAAATTAGTTTAAACGTCTTGAAGTATGGGAATTGGTTGAAAAGCCAATAGGGGTCTATGTTATTGGTCCGAAATGGATTTGGAAAAACAAGTTAGATCTTTCAAGTTACGGTTATCATAAATAATTCACGTCGGTGGCTAAGGGTTATATAAAAGAAGAGGGATTGACTTCGAGGAATCATTCACAGCGGTTGCTATACTTGAGGTCAGATGGATTTTTACGGCATTCGCGGCTCACATGAACATCACGGTCTATCGATAGATGTCAAAACTACTTTTCCGAATGGTAAACCAAGGAAATAGTGTATGTTAGTCGCCCGAAGGATTTGTTGATCCGAGTTCCCTAATCACGCCTACAAACCGAACAAGGCTCTCTACGGTCTCAAACAAGCCCCTCGGGCGTGGTACGATGAGTTGTCATCCTTTCTCCTATCTCACAATTTCGTCAAAGGATCGGTCAACCCAACACTATTTATACAATATCACGGGCACACATTTTAATCGTTCAAATTTATGTGGATGACATCATTTTTGGGTCAACCCATAAAAAGTACTCAAAAGGTTTTTCAAATCTTATGAAAACAAATTTTGAAATGTCCATGATGGGTGAACTTACGTTCTTCTTAGGACTACAAGTTCATCAATCACCTCGTGGTATTTTCCTAAGTCAGTCCAAATATGCTCTTGAAATTTTAAACAAATATGGAATGCAAAGCTAAGATACCTATGCAACACCAATGGCACATACCAAAAACTAGAGCTGATTTGCATGGGAAATTGGTTGACCCTACCAAATACCAAGTATTATTGGGTCTCTCATGTATCTAACAACGATGAGACGACATGTATTTGTTATGTATCTTTGCTCCCGTTATCGGTCGGGACCAACGAAACTCACCTCTCGAGGCTAAAAGAATCCTCCGATACATCAAGGGAACCCTTGGTTTGGGATCCGTATCAGAAGGATTCGGTTTGAACTAATAGCTTTTCAGACGCCGATCACGCAGGTTGCTTAGATCCTCGGAAAAGTACTTGGTGGTTTGCAATTCCTTGGTGATAAATTGGTGTCATGGCAATCAAGAAAGCAGATTGTACATCACCGTCCTCAAAAGCGAGTAATATGTAGCCATGTCGGCATGTTGTGCTCAAGTCATTTGGATGAGAACACAACTCAAAGACTATGGTTACGTATTTGATGTAATTCGGTGTCTTTGTGACAATCAAGTGCTATTGCAATCTCGCAACACCGTTCAACATTCGAAGTCGAGCACATCGATCTTGATATCATTTCATCAAAGAGCATGTGGAAAAGGGCACCGTTGAATTATATTTTGTAGGTATCGAACACTGGTGGCGGATCTTCTCACCAAAGCCTTGGATCCTACTAGGTTTCCTGATTTGATCCACCGGATTGGCATGAGGTGTTTGACTCCAGAAGAACTGGACGAACTTTTAAAATATTCTTGAAAATGTCAAACACCAAAAACTCTTTTGTAAATAATTTTCAAAAACAAAATACAAAATATAAAATCAGATAAAATCCAAAAAAAATATTCTTCTTTCTAAATTCTATCTAAACCAAACATCGCAAGTACAAATCTTCCGTCAACACTGTGTTCCATCAAATCTTTCACCATTCTTCCCGAACAAGTGTTGAGGGGGAGAAAGTAAATATTTTTCTGTTTCATAAAACCTTGTACTTGCATGTTATCATTAATTCATTGTTTCTTATTAAGTGGTGGATACTTTATCATGTAAATACCCTCCTCGGACTCAAATGTATACAAAATTCATTATTTCAAAAGTCAAGGGGGAGTATTGTCATGTTTCTTGCCTAAATATGTTTTGTGTAACCAAAATGGGAGTTAAAGGATCTTGGTTGGAACCTCTTTGAGGATAAGGGGCCAAATGTGTCAAGTTTGAACATATTAATTTTAACAAAAAACATTCACCTAACACATTCAATGCACCACTTCATGTGCATTTACTCTTAAACAACCGCCAAGATCAAACGCCCGAATCAAATTTTCAAATCCGTTCAAGCTTTTCATAATCTATAAGTTCTAAACTGTTTTGATCAAGATTATAAACAAGGGTTTCAAAAATCTTTCAAATCCAACGATTAAAATTTTTTAAAATTGATTTTGAATGCTTGTTCATGCGTATGAATTGGGGTTTTTCGTATAAATGTGTTAGATATTGGTTTTCACAAAAACACAAATACACTATCACAAGGGGCGTATAATATGAGTTTTAGAGAGAGAAAGTGGAAGAGTTTTGAGAACTTAGTGAGGCAAAGAAAAATGATATTATGAAGCTCCAACCCTTTGCCTTTCAAGGCAAAGGATATTTATAGTTACAAGCTTAGAAGCCCTCCTTCGTGCTGTGGATCAGGTATACAGTGGGTAAAGACCCGTCCGTCCTCCACGGTGTTACTTAACAAACTACTTACAAACACAAAATGACTACGACTTCGAGCTTTCTAAAGATTACATATACTTAAGGTGTCCTACTCTTTAACTACCGGATTTTCTAAATCCTAACAATCTCCCCCTAAGGGAGGTCACCTCAAATTACATTGATTACAAACAGATATTATATTTTGGATGTTCTTGGATTCTTGTTTAAGTTCTTTACTCTGTAGCCCATAGTCTTTGATTCTTCATGTTCTGCATGTTTTGTTCTTTCAAGTGGAGGTCTTTAACTGATCCACGAGATGGTGAGTTTTGAGCCAGTTTTGAGATCATCAGAAACAACAAATCTCTTACTCATCCTTTTGTTTTATCGCCATAATGTGAAGTTGTGACTTTTGGACCGACATGCTCACATTTTGGATCATGAAATCTTCTTATCAGAGTAGCAGAAGCTTATGTGGATTCATGATATTTGCAGCAGCATAGCAGAAGCATGGAGTGAAAATATCAGAGTCATTTGATGAAGATTTGCACTTATCTTGATTTCTTTGAAATGCACGTGATGTGTGAGCATGCGGTTATGGATGGACTCCTCAATTCTGATCAGCTGCAACCGTCGGGTGTTCCTGCAGACAACGATTAGCAATAAAAGTGCGAAAAGTGTCTTTGATCACCTTCATTGAATAGGTTACAAGAACCACGGTTCCCATTGATCGATAAAATCGCACTGTAATCGGTATAATTACAAGAGTTTCCTTGACGAGGTTTAGCATTTGCTCTAGGTTGTTCTCAAACGGAATATCTCAAAGAAGACAACACGGAGTGAGTGAACCGACAAATTGAGATTTACCGATTGATTAAAAATGATTTGTAAACAATCGCGTATTGCTTGAAGAAAGAGTTTTGCAATACCACGAAGGTTTTATAAGAAAAATTAATTTTCAATCATAAATACCCTTTTAATTTTGAAAGATTAATACACAATCGATGTGAAATAGAAAGAGTTATTGAGCACACCGGGTTTTCAAAGGTATCCGCCAATCCATTTCTGGACCAAGGTTGATTCATGATTGAATCGCCCCATCGTTCTATCCGGTTGTCAAAAGCTTGATCTTATGAAAGATCTCACATGTCACCCACCAAGAGCTTGTTTGATGTTTGCTCTAGAAGGATTTTCATCTTCATCGTGAATACTTTACATATCACTCGGATGTTACGGCAATACCACAAGGATAATCGTGGGACTCTTAAAATATATTCTTACTTTCCACATTATGTGAAATAGTAAGTCTTCAAGAATAATGTGTCTAACGAGATTTATTGATGATCTCTTGGCTCTAGACTCAATAGTGCATATTTGGTTCTACAGAAGACTAGGAGAGGGTCTCCTTTTCAATATCAAAATCTCTAAGAGAAAGTCGATAGATTATGTAGGTTCCCGTGAGAATAAAACAAGTCCTTTTAAGAGGAACTTGAGTAGCTTGGGAAGTTGTAGTCGAGACGTCCTTTGGGTCCATGACGTCTTGTCTTCAATACCGGTGTTACCTTGGTAACAACCGGTATATAGAATTGAACCCAAGTTCTTGCCCTAAGGTTGAAATAATGGAGGGCTATTTCTTTTCACCCTTTTTCTCATTCATCTCTTTTTAATTCTTCAACCCCTTCAGTGCTTACCGAGATTTCATAGCTAGAACCTTGTTGGGTTTATTCCAGTTCTAGCTCTATCTCACTCCGCACTCTTCCCATTTCTCACTTTTCTCCTTTTGTTTTTTTTTCATCATACCTAAGGACTTCTACACTAATTAGTGGATTGTCCCCGGGTAGATCCCTCCGGCTCTGGCGGGATCGTGGGAACGAATACCTAACCTAACCATCCTTATATCTCCATGCATTAAGTAAATTTTGGTCGGTCTTTTTTGGTATTGTTCGTCTGCCATTGAAACCAATTGAAAATCAATCAAGGTACTTGTGATATAGAATCAAATCGTTTTGTACCTTAATTGTTTTTGATATTTTAGAAATGCTCCCCCTCAACATGTTCTTCAAGTATTAGAAATTGTTTTAGCACATGGAGGCAAGAGGAATTTGAAATCTTAGATTAAGAATTAAAGATCCAACCTTTGATTAACATGTTCTAAAATGATCATCATCACTTCCCGATCAAATCTAGTATTTTAAGTACTTTGAATGAAATATTTTGGGAATGATGAGGTTTTCTTATGATTGCTCCCCTCAATATGTGCATCGAGATTCAAAAGTGTTTTGCACATATTAGAGGAACTTGCACTAGAGACAAATCAATCATGTTTCAATTCATTTTGGTTTAAGATAAATGCTCCCCTTAATATGTGCATGAAAAATTTGACATCGTTTGGCACATGTAGGGAGGAGAGCTTGTTATTATATTTCTAAACCACTTATCGAATCATCAGTTTATATCCAATTTAAATAATAAATTCTCCCCCGATCACAATTTTCAAATCCTTTGAGATTTGTGATCTCTATTGATTTAAATTATTTTGGAAAACTTTTGAGGAGAATTGTGACTTGCCTTTGAAAACCTTTTAGCGATAAGGATCGGTTAAAACTTTAAACTCCATTGTTCAAACATGCATAAATATCTTTTGAAACATAACCTTAGCCAAGATGCAGGTCCGATTGTACAAAACAAATTTCTTTTGATTATCAAAAATAGACCTTGCTCGTTTACGTGCCAATTGTTTGAAAAATAACCCTTTTTATTTGATTGAAATCATTCTCCCCTTAATCAATGACATAAGTTGTTGATTGAGTGTTAGAATTTTGAAAATGATAAGTCCGATTATTTTCAAAAATAAAGTCAGAGTTATTTTCAAAGCAATTTTGTTTTCATTAGATGACAAATTGTTAGGTCACTAGTTTTACAAACACAAGTAGTATAGAAAGAGATAAGGTGATTGAGCAAGCTCTAACACACACACGACGATAAGTATACGGTTATGAGAAGATGTATGAAAGAAAGAAAACTTGAACAACCAACCCTCAAATGAGGGTTTACAAGATATTTATAGGAGGAAGCTAGGCGACACTCTAGTTCCCATCCTTTCTTATGTGGGCTTGGGCCTAAGCTTATGGGCCTCTACATAAGCTTGACCTTAAACAAACATAAAGGCCATAATAAAGCTACCTATTACATATGAAATATAAATACTTGAAATCTTGTTTAGGAGTGATTCCAACAATCTCCCCAGTAGTATATGAATGTAAGCGGTGAAGGCGTTGATGTAATAGTAGGCGTGGACGTCTTCGACATTCTTCTTTCTTGTGAGAGGAATTGCCTTGATTTGAACAATCTCCCGATGTAGAGATAGTTATCTTTGAGCAGTTATGCTTGACGTCATCTTTAACTTTGTTCTTTGATCATTGTTCTTTGTGGTGAAAGTGATAGTATGTTGTTGTCTACATCGATCGCCTCAGTCCGCCTTTGCTACTCCAGTGTCTCCCGTCATTCTTCAACATGCTCACACGCTCTTTGGCGTTGGAAATCAATAATAATGAAGTTCGTAAGTCATTAACTTTGTAGATTCTTTAATTGATGAAGAATCATTACATTTGTTGTGTTGCATTGAATAGAGCTTCCATTAGTGATGAAGTTGGCGTGAGCATGAGAAGAATCAAGACGATCATTCCGCTCCGGAGACTTCCATAAGAAGAAAAACATTTCAAGCGGTTAGTAATAAGCGGTTTCGGCACTTACAAGTTTGAACTTGAGAGTGTTAACGACATAGTGTGAAAACACGCTCTAATTCTTACAAGGCCGTTCTCGGCTGGAGTCCCACAAGTGAGATAACGCGATGTGCGAAATACATCTACAGATTCGGATGAGTGTGAGGTACACGAAGCATCACCTCCTGTTGTAGAACCGTTTGAGACACACTCCGCGTAATCCACGGGAGTTACAAAGTGACCGCTTTGTCGGTTGTTTGATGTTGACCTGGCGGAGTTTCCATTCAATCAGCGAGGATCACGGATGTGAACCTCTCATAAATGTTCTCGACAGTTGCTAAGATCTGTGAAGGACTCGATATGAACCATCGATAATCTTATTTGTTGATCATCAAGTGATTAAATGTCAAGTGTTCTAAGAGATCTTTTGATGAATCTCGTGGCTCTAGACTCAATAGTGCGTTTTGGTTTTCTGGCGGAGACTAGGAGAGGGTCTCCTTTTTCAATACCGGTGATCTCAAGAGAAAGCCAATAGTTTCGTAGGGTTCCTGTGAGAATGAAACAAGCACATTGAGAAAAACTTGAGTGGCTAAGAAGGTTTAGTGCATGCGTCCTTTGGGTCCTTGACGATTTAATCTTCAATATCGGTGTCACTAAGTGACAACGGTAGCATATGAATTGAACCGGTTATCCGCCTAAGTTGAATAATCGGAGGGTGTTTCTTTTCACCCTTTACTTTACATTTCTTTTGATTCTTCAACTCCTTCTTTCTCGATTCTCATTTCTCCTTTTACAATCATTCCTAGGACTTCTAACACTAACTAATGGTAGTGTCCTTGGGTAGATCCCTCAGCTCTGGCGAGATCATAGGACGGTTATTCCTAACCTTAGTCACCTTATATCTCCACGACTAACCTATGTTGCCATTAAAACCCTTGTTTGAAAATATCTCTCAAAGGGTTTGTAAATGAAAACATGTTTGAACCATTGTGAGAGATAAGTTTTTGCATAAATACTCCCCTCCACATGTGCTAAAGAGTTTTAATGGTTTAAATGCACGGTGAGGAAAGAAGCGCACATTTTAATTGATCCACTAAAGATAGACAATCTTCCATGAGACACGGTTCGTTGAATAGTTAAAGAGTTACATTGTCAGCTTTTAGGTGACAACTAGCTCTAATAACTACCTTGAAGGTGTAGACAAACCTTGGAAGGTTGTCAAACCCGTCAGAGTTCATGTCTATCAAGAGTTTCTTGAATGGTACTTCCTACTTGGACAAGTCCTTTGCGAGACACGTTTACATTACTAGCGAACTAGCTTGAAATTATTACCCGTCCAGGACAAGTCTTTTCGAGTTACAAACAGTTTAGTATCGTGAATTCGTTGGTTAAGTCAAAGGTACCTGATTCATTTGCATTTTGCACAACATATTTCTTATCACACAATTTTCTCCCCTCAAAATGGCATATAAAATGTTATTTTTGAGCGGTTGACAATAAATATGACCATTTCGAGTGTTGCGAGAAGATGACCACTATGAACAATTTGTGAACAAAGTTTTAAATCAAATACTCCCCTCGACTAGTGATATAAGCGGTTGAGTTTTGAAAAAAAATCATATGGGGAAGTACTTGTGTTTTGAGCAAAACCTTGAAAATGAAAGGTTTGATGGGTTTCTCAAAATAAGAAGCTTTCGCTCCTTTTATAAGGATTGTGGCGAGGCGTACCCGGGGTCCTTTCTTGACAATTCTGGGTTGTACATCGTTATGTGTGCACAAGCCATTACATATATAATCATACATCAAAATTATATGAAGGAAACAATTCAAGGGGTACCAGAAGTGCGGTGATATTCGAGTGCAGTGCAGGCGTTGAAAGCGGTGATGTTTCTCTGGGTGGACCATCAACATAGCTCTCGATCGTGCAGGCGGTCCCCACGAACAACCGTTCATCAATCATGGTGATGATCCTTCTCACATCCCTCCTTTCACGAGAATTCCGGTAGCTTAGGAGACCCGACTTTCAAGCGTATATCCTTCAACATGTCGTGATCCATCCCTAACCCGACAAGGTATGATCCCGAATTTGTGGAGCTCACTACACGCCATTAAGCGGTTTCTTTGAAGTTCACTATGGTAAACAACGCGAAGGTTTCTTGATGAGTGTATATTGAGATATTTGGTTGAGATCGGGAAGAGTAAGCGTTGGAGGAGTGAGGTTGACACGCGTCGATAAGATTCAATGACCATCTGGATATCTTCAACACGTTCTTTGATCACGATCGTCTAATGAAGATGAAGCCGACTTGATAAATTCATGTTGAACTTGATGAGAATTGTCTCATACGACCACATACTTTGGCAAGATACATGTCTTGATGTCGTTGAGGACAAGTTCTCAAAGTCGACCTCGGAGAATCTATAGTCCTGTTCATCTTGTCGTTTGACTATGATATTCTTCAAGAATGTGTAGTCCCACTTAGACTTGAGATCAATGTGTTTGATGGCCACGATGTCCTTAGAACTATACACTTGCATGTTGAGACTTACGAACAGGCGACACATAGTAGATTCTTGGCGTTCGGGCCAATGATGAATCCCCATGCTGCATCTTGGTCGTATGCTTGCGTTGTCGGAAAACAAGTGATTTGCACGTTCCTCGATAGCTATGCGGTTTGAGTAAATAGCACTGGGAATGGAAGAGTCAATGATGTAGCATATTTTCGTGAACCATCGCTACCGTGTAAGAGAAAATCAGGGGTCTGTTAAAAAAGTATCGGAAGGGAATCCGTGGTTAAATCTGCTTGGCCAATGGTCGGTGGGGTTTGGTCAATCGATTGTAGTATGGAGGGTTGTCCGTTTAGTGAAGTCGATATTTGCTTACGGGTTGAGCCAATCCATGTTGTTAGACATGGCTCGAGCAATGTTTTCAAGGTGATATTCAACCTAGATTGCACTTTCCATTTGTTTTCAAAGAAGGAATGCTTCATTCTTGATGCGCTACAACTCGGATTTCGTCATCTTCTTCACACGGAATCTTTCTTGCAAAATCTTTGCATGCTCCAAGGTACTACCGTCTACCAATTCTTGACCTTCGGGGTAGGGAGTGTCGTTAACAAGAGTAGCAAACCAATCAAATTCTGCGGTTTATCGTCATCTAGCCATGATACGACGTCGGTATGAGGCGTCTTCTTCTTCTTTTTGAAGGCTTAGATGATGATCTTGGTTTCGTCCTTGTTTGGGAGAGGTGGGTTGTTGTTGGGGCTCGAGGACCTCTTCATCGTCACCACCGTATACTCAAGTAATCACCTATTTTTGAGTGCAGGGTGGTAACTCGAAATCGTCTGAGGTTTATCTCGTTGAAGACCGAGGTGGAGGAGACTTTTGTTGAGAAGAAGTCCATTGTGGAGGAGGTGGCATCGAAGATTCACCGGGCGCTTACGGCGTTTTGGTGCGAGTCTTTATCCTTATCATCGTCATCTCTTGGTGTTTGGGTTGATCGGTGACTCCATGCATGATGATGCGAGTTGAAAATCAAGTAGACCTTGAAAAATTTAGCTTCATCCAAGTAAGCGTTCGGATCGCTTTGACATTTGCATCACTAGTTTAGCGATTAACTTTCAGTTCGAGAGAGATCGACTTCTTTGGCCATTGTATGTTTAACCAATGCGGCGATGTTAGGGGTGAGTTATGCGGAAAATACTTCTCTAGTCACCGACAAAGGTGTCGAGAAGAAACTTGTGGGTATGATCTCTTCTTTGTCTTCTCCGGTTCCTTTTGGACTTTAGGGCGATATCACGAAGGTACTTGTTGGTGTAACCTTGATCATTTCGTTCAATTCCTCTTTACGATGACTCTTCATGAACTTTCGAACAAATTCCCTTTCTTTTTCCATCTTGTCTTTCTCATCATTTAAATCTTGAATTTGGTTGACAAACCAATTCGGTTTCTGTAAAGTATGTCCTTCTTTACGACTTGTTGGACGACTTTCACAATTCTTTTATGAGTCGAGAAATCCAAGATTTAGGTGGTTTCTTCACGGTTTGGATGATGATCTGGTTGACTTCGTTGATGGTGGTGGTGATGAGTGAGATGAAGAGTCGATGATGAGGAGACATGAGGAGACTTGGGTCCTTAGGAGTTTCGAGGTTTTCTCCTTTGAGTGTGTTGGGTGTCTAGAAGAAACTTGTATAATCATCATCGTCATCTCTAGACTTTTCTTTCTCGGACTTCTTGGTATTTGGTTCCTCAAAGTCATATACAATAGTATCCTCTATAGGATTTTGTAGTTGCACAAGAGTGGTGGCACCGGCTCCCTTATCGGGTTGATTAAGCGCATCGGGATACGGAAAGGGTGGGCGCACCACTTGATCCTCGAGGCCACCCATTTGATCTTTAGAAAATTCTTTGGCCTTTTGAAGGTGTCGGCGTTGTGAAACTTCTTCTGTATGATTTATCCAGTTGCTCTTCTTCTTCTTCTTCTTGAGCTCTCATCATAAGGTACAATAGTGAGTCTTCCTTTTCTTGGGCGGTGGAGGACTTGGTTTTGCTCTTGAGGCGGTGCTTGATTGCGATTCTGAGTAATGAACCTCTTCATACATCTCGATATCTTGAGCTCTCGTCCCTAAGTTGTCTTTGTGGTTCAAGTGTGGGAATAGGTTCGGCTTCCTTACTGGAACAATCCTTTTAGAAGGAGGTTTCCTTTTAGGAACCTTCCTTTGACTCATGATACTTGTTGTGCTTCTGCACTTCCTCTTACAGTTCTCCTTACGGTGTTCGAAGATTTTTGTCGAGATGACCAACTTTGCCTTGTCTAAGCGCTTCGGATATCTTTTATGCGTTTGAGCTTTCGACATCTTGATTAGAAGGAAATCGGCAATCTGACACCTTGTTTCTTTGTAGGCGATTCCTTGATTCGGCGGATAGAATAGGTTCCGTCAACATATCGTGATTGTCGGTCATTGAGCCTCTTGGGAATATCGGTGAAGTCCAAGTGCTCTACGGATCAACATTTAGTATATCGATGTAGGAATCTTTGAGCCAAGCTTGTTGAGAAATGACATCATGTCATCCCGGATCGAGCTTGATAGCGATGTGTTTCATGTTGACCAATGGCCAAAATATTTGCGGTTCCATGAGCTTAGGATGCTCATAGCCATTGTCACGACCGAAGACTTGGTGATGATCATGTAGAGAGTTCTCCATGGTTTGGAATACTCTTAAGCTCTCGTGAGAATGCTTGGTGATTACTCCTGTAGCCTCGTCATAACCGATGTCGATTAAGAATTGGAGAGTTAGCTCTTGATGGTGTGGCATAAAGTTTGGTTAGATTGACTTGGGGAATAAGGAGAGCGACCCTTAAGTGCGGTGTAATGGTGACTTGTTTGTGGTCGAGTCACCGTCGCGTGATCGATCCTGACCACTTTCCATAGAGTTCGAGAACTATTGGATGTAGATCTCGAGAAGCGAGTTGCGAGTGAGTAAGCATGTTACGATCTGGATGAGTCCTCGAATATCAATAGCAATAAGACACGAAGATTATGAGCAAGTAAGGGTGTCAAAGTCAACACGGAGATTGTTCTTTCCTATCTTCATTGGATAGCCATGAGGATAGATATCGACGGAGAGAGAACTTGGATGCATCCACATTCATTTGTTCAAATTTTGTCGTGATCGAAATAACATTAGCCAAAGAACCAACATATCGAAAGACATCTTGTTAGTCAACATAAGGTTTTATTGTCTAGTTATTGAATGTACCTTGTCAATGATTATTCTGAGTCCTAAGTCACTTGTATGTTCAATAGTTCAATGGCGTAGTGAAATGTTTCATGAGTTAGTTAACTTTAAGTTTTAAAGTTTATTTTATCACTTATTGTTCACAACATATCAAGCGATTTAGGTTTATTAGTGACATTATTGGATTCGTGATGATATGATTAGTTTATTTACAAGTTTGTACACGTAACAATTCATACGAAGGTGTGATCCGAGGCTTATGCGTAGGTTTGGTAAAGTTATGCGTGAGCGAGAATGATATATGCTTAGGCGTAAACTTACATAGAATCCTAACTACGCGTAAAAGTGTTACGGCGTAGGAAAAGGAGACCTTATGCGTGGGGCTTATGCATAGGCATATATTAACCTGCAGCGTAAGGCTACTCGTGAGAGTTGACCTTATCGTAGAGGTCATTGTTCGCATATCCTTCACGAGGATACGCGTAGTCCCATATGTAGAACCTTATGCGTGGAGTAACAACAACCTTGATTACGAATATTAAGTGTAGCAAGCACGAAACAAAGCATCATATCATCAATGTTTAACACATAACATTCATTTATGACGATCATAACACAATTGGACGCTTTTACGATTATGCGTAGAAATCCTACGCGTAGTCTAAAACCCTAAAGTTACGTATGAATTTTAGCCATAGAATTTGCATCAAAGTTTTTCCGTATATCTTAGATGTTGTGAGAGCATATTTACCAAGTCTTAACACTTAGTGTGCGGTGAATCAAAAATACCCAATTTTAGAACATTAAACCCTAATTCCTAATTACGAATCAATTAAGGTTTACGGGTGGTTATAAGGCATGGATATCATCAATTCAACATCTTAAGACAATATCCCAACAATCTTTTATGCCAAAACACTTCACATTTGAAAAACCTAAATCGACATATAAACCTAGTTTTCAAAAACCATTAATTTGTGTTTACGGGTATGTTTAGGTGATGAAATTGTGTATATAGATGTAAAAGAAACATTT
The DNA here is from genome assembly GCA_022545495.1 of Chrysanthemum lavandulifolium. Lineage (NCBI taxonomy): Eukaryota > Viridiplantae > Streptophyta > Magnoliopsida > Asterales > Asteraceae > Chrysanthemum > Chrysanthemum lavandulifolium. Next base: position 70,582,025 of record CM040240.1, on the reverse strand, counting down.
TGACACAATGTTTATAACCACAAACACCCATTCTTGATCGAGTGTTCATACGCTTATGCGTAGAACACTAAATCAAGCATAAATCAAAATTTGACCGTTGGTTTTGTATAAGAATCAAAACCTATGTTTGTAAACACGTTAAGATCATAAAACCACTTACAAATTGATGATCCAAAACACACAATTCTTGAATGAATCTTAGGCGTAGGATGTGTATAGGTTTAGAATTAAATGTGAAGAGAAAGTTAGGTGGGGAGGTGTTTTATTAAAATAACTTTAGCATTTTGACAGTTTTGGTCCCTCCACCTTTTCCTTTTTCAAACAAAGCATTTTAACTTCCATTTTGGTTACCAAACAAAGATTTTTGGGAAAGAAACATGACGACACTCCCCATCGACTTGAGAAAAATCTTTGAAGGTTATTAATTTAAGTCAGGGTGTCTTTGAACCGAAAATGTACCACCATTTATATGAGAATCAAGCGAGATATGATAACATGCAAGTACAGATGTTTTGAAGCAGTTAGAGTTTATTTTCTCCCCTCAACACTTGATCGGAAAAATATTGAATTTTGAAAGATTAATGTGTTGTGGAAAAATGTACTTGCCATGTTGAAAGAAAGATAGATTAGGAGAATATTTTGTTGTTTTATCGGATTTTATATTTTTGTATTTTGTTTTGAAAAGATATTTGAGAAGATGTTTTGGTGTTTGACGGTTTTTAAGACTGTTTTAAGAGGTCATCAATTCCTCTTGAGTCAAACACCTCATACCAGTCGGTGGACCAACTCATTAAACCTAGCGGGAGGCAAGGCTTTGGTGAGCGATCCGCCAATTGGTATTGATTACCACAAAGTATAATTCAACGGTACCTGTTCCATGTGGTCCTTGATGAAATGATAGCGTAGATCGATGTGCTTTGATTTGAGTCTTTGAACGAGTTGCGAGAGGGCAATGGCACTCCGATTGTCATGATACATCGGGATTACATCAAACACGTAACCATAGTCTTTGAGTTGTGTTCTCATCCGGATGACTTGAGCACAACACGCGGACATGGCTACATATTACTCGCTTGGTTGATAGCAATGATGTACAATCCTGCTTCTTTGATTGCCAAGACACGGTTTATCACCAAGAAATTGTAGAGCTCTCAAGTACTTTTCCTTGAGTCTAAGCATCCTGCATGGTCGGTCGAAAAGCGATTAGTTCAAAAGCGAATCCTTGGATACGGATCCCAAATTAATGGTTCCTTGATGTATCGGAGATTCTTTTAGCCTCGAGAGGTGGGTTTCGGTTGGTCATGATCGATAGCGGAGCATAGATAAGCAGCAAAACAATATCAGTCCGCTAGTTGTTAGATACATGAGGACCCAATAATGCCCGGTATTTGGTGGGGTCAACTAATTTCCATGTAAATCGACATCTAACTTCTTGGTATGAGTCATTGGTGTGGCATAAGTATCACAGTTTTCATTCCAAATTTCTTTAACAGTTCAAGGGCATATTTGGGTGACTCAAGAAAATACCGGGGTGATTGATGAACTTGCGGTCCTAGAAAGAACGTAAGTTCACCCATCATGGACATTTCAAAATTTTCTTCATTAGTTTTGCAAAAGCGGTTGAAAACTTTTATGTATCGACCCAAAATGATGTCATCCACATAAATTTGAACAATTAAGATATGTGCCCGTGATATTGTATAAAAGAGTTGGGTCAACCGAGCCTTTGGTGAAATTATTGGCAATGAGGAAAGATGATAGCTTATCGTACCATGCAGGGGCTTGTTTGAGACCATAAAGAGCTTTGTTCGGTTTGTAGACATGGTTCGGGAACTCGGGATCAACGAATCCATCGGTTGGTGACATAGACCGTTTCTTTAAGTTGCCCATTGAGAAGCGCCGTTTTGACATCCATCGATAGACCGTCATATTCATGTGAGCGTGACGCGAGAAATATCCGAAACGACCTCAAGGCGAGCAGCGGAGCAAAAGATTCTTCAAAGTCTATTCCTTCTTCACGGCGATAACCCTTAGCAACGAGTCGTGACTTGTTTCGGATGACGTTCCTTCATCATCAATTTGTTTTTCCAAATCCATTTTAGACCAATAGCGTAGACCCTGTTGGTCTTTCAACGATTCCCATACTTCAAGGCGTTTGAATTGGTTGAGTTCTTCTGCATGGATTCAATCCGGTTGTCTTTTGTCATTGCATCTTTAATGTTTTAGGCTCGATTGGCGAGACGGTGAGAGCATAAATGCAATGTTCACCATCTGTGTGAAGACGTTGTCTCGTAACGACCGGTTGATTCGGGTTGCCTATAATGTTAGCGGAGGATGGTCTTTTGTCCATCTATGTGTAGAGGTTGATGTTGGTATACATTGTGCGGTTACGAGGATTCAAATGGTTTGTTGAAGATTCGCGACATCAGTGCGGCGATCTCATTAGCAAGCGGGTTGAAGAAGCATTTGGATCAAAATCTGCGGTGGGGTACTTCATTGAGAATATCATCAATTTGGTTCATCATTGTTGGAAGTGGTGTGTTCAAGCTGTTGTGTTGGAGTCAAGCGGGTGTAGGTGCATCTTCAATAGTAGTTGTTGTAGCAGTGTATCGGTATAGGAGTATTATCGGGTTGTGCGGTGAAAGCATTGGATACACGGAGCACGTTCATCAATATCATCACGAGCAGGAGGAGCAAATAACCTTTCCATTTGTTGTGAGTTAGCGGGGGCTTTGTTCGGTGATGATGGGGTTGAGGAAGTTTAAGCGGTTGTGACGGGTTCTAAGCTATTGTACTCGAAGCCATTTCGTGAGTTCATCGAAATGAGCATGAATCGTTTCCATTACCTCCTTAGTTCGACGATTCCAGTTCGGAAACCTTTAGAATTGTCACAATATCCAATAAAGACTCAATATCGACTTTGGCTTTGAGCTTTCCAAAATCATCACGATCATTATTCGGATAACAAAGGGATCCAAATACATGAAAGTGTTTGAGGTTCGGTTTATAGTTGTGGACAAGCTCGAAAGGTGTTTTGTTGTGGCGTTTTGTGATCATAGAGCGGTTTGAGTATAGCATGCGATGAATCGACACGCCCATAAGTAATCTGGAAGTTTAGCATTGATTAACATTGTTCTTGCGGCTTCCACTAACGTTCGGTTTCGTCTTTCAACAACTCCGTTTTGTTCGGTGTCGTCAATAGATGTTTGATCTTTGAATTCCACTTTCTCATAGAATTCACGAAGGGTTTTGTTAACAAATTCGGTTCCTTTGTGCATTACGATTATTACGGCGGTGTTGCGGGTGAACACGTATTTTTGTGAGAAAGGTGATGATCATTTGTGGAGCTTGGTCTTTGCTTGAAGAAAGTAGACCCAAGTCCATCGTGAGTAGTCATCAACAATTACTAGGATGTAGCGTTTGCTATTTATCGTTGCACGCGCATTGGGCCACACAAATCCATGTGAAGAAGATGAAGCACATCTTTGAGGCGTGTTCCACCTTTGAAGGAAAATGAGCACGAGTGCTTTTCCCTTGTTCACGGTGAGCAAAGGTGATCTTTTGAATACCGGAATCGTGGGAGTCCTTCAACTAGTTTGTGTCGAGCAAGGTTGGTGATGGTTTGAAAGTTTAGATGTGAGAGGCGGCGGTTGCCATAGCCATGATTTTGTAGATGTTGCCTTTGAAAGTAAGAAATGGGAGAGGAAGCAACCATGTCTTGCATAGAGATAGTGTAGAGACTAGAATTACGCGAGCGGACATAAGGTCATTTCCTTGTAGATCACGAATGAAACAAGTTTTCTCCACGAAAGCAACCTCCAAATCTCCATCACCAAATTGACCCTCTTGAAAGCAGTTGTGACCGAGGCCTTCCACATAGTAAACCCTGCCGATTTTGATGTTCCCATTGACATAATCTCCGTAGCCCATGATGGGCTGCAGTGATCGTCCCGAATCGGCGGTGCCAATGAACTTTGCAATAAAGTTTGATAACAGTTTAAGGTTGCTGTCATGTGTCGGGAACATCCGCTATCAACAATCGAGAGAATGATCGTATCACTGCATTACACATGGGCGACACGGATGGAATAGAAGTAGATGTGGAACCCGAAATGTTAGAGGGTTCAAGGCGAATATATTAGACATACACACATTGATAATTTTAGGCATCCATTTAAAACCTAGTGTGTTATATATCCATTTATGCCATCTATAACTACTCTTTGCTTTAGTCTTAGTGAAAACACTAGGTGGTACTACATTCTTAGGAGGTGGCGGGAGCTACTTGTGATAGCAATGGTTGCTTTAGAATCTAAAGAAGGTGGTCTACCAAGCACGGACTTAGGCGATTAGTGGGCCTAGAGGTATTACGATTCTTAGGATTTCATAATCGAGATTATAGCTTTAGCAACACATTTGTCATGACAATCGAATTCATACTCTTTGACAAATAGCACAAGGTGCATCGAATGAATATCAAAAGTACTTAATGGTTTAGCATTCGTTACATCACTATTTGTATTACATTTTCCGACGTAACATCTATAGTGGAAGCAACATTTGTTTTATTCGAGTCCTAAGGTGTTCTTCTACTTTAGCATTCCTTATTGATCTTTTCTTAGGTCATGACTTCCTATTCTTGATTGAGTGCTCTAAGGGTCGTGAAGTGCGGACGTTTGGAAAAGATGCATCTATTCTGTTTGAAAGAGGAAACACATTAGCAACTTGTGATTTGGCGGTGGGAATTCTAGGTTCGCGATTACTAAGTGTGGTGGTGCTAATCTCTTAATCATGGTAGGCGGAAGTAGTTCATACTTTCCTAACATTTCCGTAACTTGGAGATAGTGTGAATCGGATCTTGATTTTGAGCGAATATTACCGGCCAAAATTCATGACTTCTCTAGTGTGAGCAAGATAGTGATCAAGTTCGTTTGATGCTTCAAGTCGAGTCTTTTTGAGTAAATCAAATATGACACCATATTCCTGTTTAACTTTTAAAAGTTCTTGTTCATATTTTGAGATTTGACTTTTCAAAGACACGTTTTGATCATCTAGTTGCTCAATTTTAGGATTAGAAGATTTTGCACTCAACTGAGCGATTTTCTTTTGAAAACTAAGTAGATGGTTGTGAATATCTTTTTCACACCAATGAAGACGACGTTTTGCATTGTAAACTTCAATGAGTAATCGTTTATTTTCGACTTTTAAAGACTCGATCTGAAGCACATTATCGGTGTTCTCAATGATAACAACATTTTCAACAATATCGGCAGAGATATGATCGGATGCATATGGCAAAGAATAGAATAACACAACATCATGGATATCGGTACAGATAACATCTTCCAAGAGTCGATCAACATCTTTTCTCAAGAGTTTATTTTTACGTTTAGTATTAGAAATAGATGTTTGTTTTCTCGGCGTCTTTCATTACCCCAAGTTCCTTATGAAAATCCTTTTCCCGAGCAATTGCACAACTTTTCAAGTTTTTAACATTAGGTAAAAGATTTTTACGAAAAATGTCTCTTTGTTCTCGCGCGAGGCGATTGAAAATGTTCAACTTTGATTTCGGATCGATATTCTATCTCATGTTGTAAAATTTTGAGGTCGACCATGAAAATGTCAAAATATCGAAGAATTTTTGATTTTCGGGTTGTGAGTTTACTTCACTAATGGAAGGTAAAGAACCATAAGTTTGTGCAAAGTCATTTTGAGATTAACAATAGAAGACTCGGTGTTTGATGATAACCCTTGGTGTGTTTGAAGAATCCGTTGGTGTATGGAAAGTGACCGCATTTTATAATTAAAGGTTTGTTGTAAACAACGTTTTTAATTTTGATCGACTCTCGTCTTACGCATCTAATTCCTCTTGACGATGATATTCAACAACACTCATGACATGTATTATCAATTTTGTATTACCTTTGGAAACTTTGAGTTGGTTTGAATGTTTTTAGTGAAAGCTTTGGTTTATGTCGACTAGATTTTTCCATATCCTTTTGGATTAGGTTTTAAGGTAAAATTTTCAATAGTCATTCTTGATTCACCATGTTTGTAAACAATGTTTTAAACTCTTTAAGTTTGTTTTGCAAGCCGATAATTTCTTCAAAAAGGTCATCTACCGATTCGTTGAATGCTTTTGTATCACGGAGAAGCTGCTTTTGACAATTTAACAACTCACCTTAGCTTTTGATTTTCCAAGGTGAGGCGTTAATTTGCTTTTTATGTTCGTGTTTTAGTTGTTCTAATTCGGACAACAAAGCATTCTTGATGACTAGATCACGCATCTGTCTCTCTAAATATTTTTTGTTTTGATGAGATTTTGCAAAAGCGGCTTCAAAACCTTTTCACGATTGTCTTGAGTTTTGAAAAAGTTGAGTTGCATTTGTAAACATTCAAAATCCTTGGTTAGCGATGCATTTTACTTTTAAGGGCGATTTAATGCAACACATTCAACAATTTGGGATTGTTGGTCTTTAAGTGCAGAACAAGATCTGGATGGGGCAAAGGTTCATCGTGTTCAGCGTGAGTCACAACATGATCATTATTTAGATCCACAAGTATAACCACGGACTCAATTTGATTATCAAGGAAACCATAAGGTCTTACGGATCGTCAAATGTAACTACGGGTTTATTTGAAAATCGTCGAATGAGATGTAGATGACTCATTTTGAACATTCCGAGCCATGCGGATTCGGATATTGATGGAGATATTAGTTCGAGATATGATGATAGTTTGTTGGTGCACGAGACAAGCCATCGAGTGTCATACTCTGGGCTGTTTCACTCATGTGTAACTCTTGCATATTAGCCATCAACATAATGTTGCATTGGCACTGCAAGTCCTCCATATCATCATCCGAGTCGCATCGCCATAAAGCTCGTTCTTTATGCGTGAGAGATCCACTGACTTCATCCTTAAGAGCCAAAAGTAAAGCCTCTTTGAAATAAGCACGCCCTAGTCCTTGGCTTTGGGCATGCATTAGCCAGTGTCCTTCTCATTGCGGTTGTAGCATCTAAGACCATTTAACCGATTACGAGCATTTCCTGTTCCACCACTTGAGCTCTGTTGTTATTCCTACCTGACATTAAACCCTTGACCACCGCCCATCGGCGACCATAATCACGATTACGAACTTCAACACGTCCATTGTTCACAATGGCTTGAGTCCGTGTGTTAGATGAGAGCGAATCGATTGTTGGATTTGTTGGTGTAATGACCAAAAGCATTAGCAATCATCACAAATCCTTGTTGCAATGCTTGAATGGATCGATTTCCTCGGTAGCTTCAACGACATATGCTTGAGCATTGTTTCTGTATGGAACCAATTGATTTTGTTGAGGTTGTTGCATTGAAGGTGTGTTTGAAGCGGTTGGTTGAGTTCTTTGGTTGAGAGGATAATTACATTGAGCATACAAGGCAAGTTGTTGACTATCCGGTTGTATTGTTTAGCAATTTGAGCACGGAGAATCCTTTCGATCAACTTCCTTTTCATGAGGCTTCAAGTAATCGTACAACAATCCATAAGTAGAATGATGCATATTCTTCGCAGCGGAGAAAGATGACATACTTCTCCCATTCGGGACCAAGACTACTCGAGAACTTAGTATTCACTTGCAATTCTTGGCATGATGATGTTGTGTTTATCCAAATCATTGATGATGTCGAAAATCGATGATGATAGGACTCTAGTGTCTCTCGAGGTTCAATCATGAAGTGTTCATAAGCCAAGTAAATTTTGGATTCCAAATCCTCCGATTGAGTCGAGATCCTTCCATAAGAAGGCGAATATGATCCCACATTTTTGTGCGGTCTTTTGAGCATCAACACTACGAAGAATTGGGTTTGGTAATCCTAAGAGGATGTATTCCATTGCAAGTTCATCGACTTCATAGTGTAGAAGTTACGTAGGATTTAAATGCTGCATGATAGCAATGTTGGTTTGTTCATCTCTTGGTGGAGCAGCAGATTGGATCTCCGTGTACAATGACGATGAGGCATCTCAAATGGACCTTCAAGATAACCTTCTTTAAGAACTTTCCATGTGGCTTCTTGAGATCACAAAACCTAAAGAACCTTATCACCCATTGATCGTAGTTTCTGGAGTGAGCATTGGAGGTCTATCAAGTGATCCGACTTCATGAATTGATTGTTGGTCGCTTAAAGCTTCACACATCTTTGCAAACCAAGTGGGTTCCTTCCTAGTGGTCCGTGATGGATGTTGATTGAAATCGGTTGTGTAGGTTTGAACTTGAAGGCTTGGTGGTGGTTGAACCATTTGTGGTTGTGGAATTGCACCAAGTTGTGGAGTATGTTCTTGATTAAATTGTTGTTGATAAATAGCTTGTTGTTGATTCCATTGTTGATGTTGTGGAGTTAATTGTTGTTGTTGTTGATGATTATAAGTGTGAGGAAATAGTTAGAGTATGGTGGTTGAGACATGTTGAAGAACTTGTGTAGTAAAATGGATCTTTGTAGTCAAATGAACCTTTGTTGATGAAGTGTCCTTAGGCGTAGAAAATACAAGAAACCAAGTAGCACTTATGCGTAAAAACACCAAAAGTTACGGCGTAACAATAAGGAGTTCGTGTAGGATTTAGCTTCTGCGTAAGTAGGATAAAAGCACTAAAGTTATCGTAGACAAAAGTTAGGCGTGAAAGTTAGGCGTGGGATTACCTTGTCGTAGACCTAAGTTTACGCGTAAAGTGAATCTTATGCGTGGGATTTCTGGCGTAAGCTTATCTTATGCGTAAGTTTAGGGTTTTTGCCAAATGATCTTTTACACTTCACGGTGCAAAAGATATCCAAATTCGACGTATTTTCGGACTTATCCAAGTAAGAAAACACGGAATAAACCGAAAAATGAAGATCAAACCAAGGAAAAATCTTACGCGTAATTTTAGGGTTTTGATACGCGTGGGATTACTCGTAATTTGATTTTGCCCAAATGTGTTTCTAAACCGTTTTTGTTATGGAATAGCTTCAATAGTACCAAAAGAACACAAAGATGTGAATTTTGATGTACCAAAAGCGCTAAGCAGGTTCTGCGTAGAACGACACCCACGAACAAAAACAAGCTTAAAACATAGATCCACGCGTAAAGTTTGAAACTTTTGCCAAAAACAAGTATTTTAACACCTCAAAACATTGAAAGTACAAGAATCTTGGATTAAAAGTGTAAAAAGCGAGTTTTTAAGAGAACCAAAGATGGCGTTATCTTTAGGCGTAAGACCCAAAACAAAAAAACTTCAAAACAAAGTGCACACCCAACTATTTGGCGATTGATACCATCGTTAGGTCACTAGTTTTACAAACACAAGTAGTATAGAAAGAGATAAAGCGATTGAGCAAGCTCTAACACACACACACGTTAACGATAGTAAGTATACGGTTATGAGAAGATGTATGTGAAAGAAAGAAAACTTGAACAACCAACCCTCAAATGAGGGTTTACAAGAGTATTTATAGGAGGAAGCTAGGCAACACTCCTAGTTCCCATCCTTTCTTATGTGGGCTTGGGCTAAGCTTATGGGCCTTCTACATAAGCTTGACCTTAAACAAACATAAAGGCCATAATAAAGCTACCTATTACATATGAAATATAAATACTTGAAATCTTGTTTAGGAGTGATTCCAACACAAATATTTTTGGAAGAATATTTAGAAGGAAAATATTTGTGAAGGAAACATTTGTCTATTTGGCGACAAACATTTGTTATTAGAATCGAGCATGGTTTCAAATTTTAGATTAAGAATGACTCGTTCTTTCCTTTAAAATGGGTTATCTTCGAAATGAGGTGAACCATCATTTTCTCCATGCTTTTTTTTTTTAAAGGTTTATGTACATTCGAATCGCATCTAAAACCGTGTCATTCTTTGACTAACAAATCAAAGTCCGTAGATGTTATCGAAGAATATAAATAGATGGGAAAAATAATATTTTGGGCTTTTTAAAAGATTTTCGATTTTATGGATTTTGAAATTTTATATTTTTCTATTTTCTTTTGTGGGTTTTATAATTTTGTATTTTGCTTTTGAATAAATATGTCGAGTTAGATGAAGAAAAGCCTTTACTCCTCGTCTTCCTCTTGAAGACGTTTGAGTGTTCGGTTGTAGACTCTTAAGTCCAAGTCGTGGAAGAATAAACTCAAACGTTCTCTAGGAAGAGCTTTAGTGAAGATGTACTTGACTAATATTCGGTTCTCACAAAATATAGTTCCACCACACCTTTCTCCACTTTCTCCCTGATGAAGTGATGTCGAATGTCGATATGCTTTGCTCTTGAATGTTGAACGTTGTTGCATGAGAGAGCAATGGCACTTTTATTATCACAACACAGAGGAATTTTGTTGAATTCAAATCCATAGTCAGATAATTGGGATTTCATCCATAGGATTTGAGCACAACAAGATGACATGGCTATGTATTCTGCCTCTATAGAGGATATAGATGTACTCATTTGTTTCTTCGAGGACTAGCTTACAAGCTTTTCTCCTAAGAATTGAGCACCACCAGACGTGCTTTGGCGTGTATCTTGACACCTGCATGGTCGCATGCATATGTCGTTAGTGACATATTGGTGTCCTTGGATACCAAAGTCCCATATTAATGGTTCCTTGGAATCCGAAGACCCGTTTGACCGCTTCAAAGTGCTTTTTGGTAGGCTTAGCCTGGTATCTAGCACACATGCATACAAATGAATAGAATATCAGTCTCTTGGCCGTGAGGTACATCACGGATCCAATCATACTTGATATTTCATTTGATCAACCATGATCCCCGAGTGGTCCTCATCCGGTTTGTGCGCTCCACCATGGGAGTGTCAGCGGTCTCAAGTATCAAATCAAATTTCTTTAAAATTTCATTAGCATATTTAGATTGATTAATAAAAATGCCTCGGGACTTTGTGAAATTTGTAATCCTAAGAAAATGACATTTGTCCCATAATAGACATTTGAAATTTGGAGCCCATTTCCTTTGAAAAGCGGTCACATTTATTGGGGTCGGTCCGGCAAAAATAATATCATCAACATAGATTTGAGCATGAATTAAATGTTTGCGACTTTCGGTGAACAATGTGGGATCAATGCTCCTTTGTTAAATCCGTTGGTTAAGAGAAACTTTGATAGCGTGTCATACCATGCCCTTGGAGCTTGTTTCAAACCATAAAGAGCCTTATTCAAGCGATAGACATGAGTAGGGCGCGGATCCACAAAACCTTGAGTTGGTGACATAAACGATTTCTTTCACATCTCCATTAAGAAAGCCGTCTTCACATCCATTTGATAAACCACCATGTTCTTACTAGCATCGTTAGCCAAGAAGATTTCGATTGCCTCTATACGTGCAACTAGAGCAAATGATTCCTCAAAGTCAATACCCTCTTCTTAATGATATCCTTTTGCAACAAGTCTTGCCTTGTTCTTTAATACATCACAATGCTCATCAAGTTTTACTTTGAAGATCCATTTGAGAGCAATGATCATAACACGGTCGAGGGTCGGTACCAATTCCCAAACATCAAGTCGATCAAACTCATGAATTTCTTCTTGCATCGCATTGAACCCATTGTCCTCATTCATGGCGGTTTGACATCTTTTGGTTCGACCTTTGATAGTATGGAATTGAAGAAGCACCATAAGGCATCGGTTGCAAGTTGTTTACGGTGGATACCGGACGAGAAGGATTCCCACCGATATTGTCCAATGGATGATCATGTGTCCATTTTCTTAAATGCTCGAGTGGTTGTTGTTGAGGGCGATGTAGCGAGTTGGGGTCCCTTGATGAAGATGGTTCGGATGATGGATCGGGCAAAATGTTTTCAATGGTTGCATCTTCCGAGTGGCATAGGTGTTATCTCCATCATAGTTGGCAGAAACATTTCCATGATGTACATTCGAGGATTGAGGATTTGATGATAAGGATGAGTGATATGCAGCAGGTGCTTCTGGACTTAGTGACACATAAATTGATGGATTATCTGTGTTGACTAGATTAGGAGCCGCCACAGTTGATGTTGTAGAATGATCATTGACAAGAGGCTTATAGTATTCATCAAACATCGGATCAAACAATTTCTTCAAATCTTCTTTAGAAGGAGGTACATATGGAACTGTAGGTGAGGAATTTTGTACAAGAGAAGAACTGATAGGACTAGATAAGTGTTGAGATGCGGGTCCTGAACTAGATTGCCTAGGAGCCTTTTGCTCAGATCGCTCATCAAACGTGACGTGAATAGTTTCCATGATGTCTCGGGTTCTTTTGTTGTAGATTCGGTAATCCTTCCGGTTTAGTGCGTAACCCACAAAAACTCCAATGTCCGCCTTAGCTCTTAATTTTCCTAAATCTTGACCTTCATTCGTTGGATAGCATAAAGCACCGAACACACGAAGGAATGAGAGATCGGGTTTTCGATTGTGGACGAGTTCGTATGGAGTTTTCCATGAGTTGTGTGGATAAGGATCGATTTTGGGTATAGCAGCGGTGGCAATGGCTTGACCCGGAGAAACATTGGAACCTTTGAGAAGATTAGCATGGTTCTTGCGGCTTCCACAAGAGTCCAATTTAGTCTTTCAACTACACCGTTCGTTGAGGATTCGTGGAACACTTCTTTGATGGCTGATTCCAATGCTTTCATAAAACTGACTTAGTTCTTTGTTAACAAACTCAGTTCCATTTTCTGTTCGAATAATTCTTACTGTTTTATTAAGTCCAACCTGTAGCTCTTTGATAAGCTCGATGATGACATATGGAGTTTCATCCTTTGTCCTCAAAAACTTAACCCAAGTAAACCGAGAGTAGTCATCGACAACGACTAACACATATTTCTCGTTTATAGTCTGTACTCTCATGGGTCCGCACAAATTCATGTGAAGAGTATGAAGAACTTCCATAACTGATTTTGTCGGTTTGAGTTTGTGGGTATATATCTTGCTTTTTCCCAATTGGCATGCTGAACAAAGATGATATTTTTCATACTTTAATCTGGGAAAGACTCTTACGAGGTCCTTTCTGGAAAGATCATTTATGGTGCAAGTTCAAGTGATTGAGGCAGCGATGCCATAACCATGACTTTGTTTTGAAGCCTTTGATAACAAGCAAATTGGAGAAGACCTCAGCATATCTTCGATAGAGATGGTGTACAGGTTAGTTCCACGGGTTCCCTTTAAAAGCTCAAAACCATCTAATGCTCTAACAAAGCAAGTATATTTTCTGAAGGCTACTTCTAGATCAGATTCACAGAATTGGCCAACAGAAAACAAGTTATGACCAAGACCTTCAACATAATACACCCTGGAAATTACACTGTCACCAACGACATAATCTCCATATCCCATAATTGCACCGAAATGGTCGTCCCTGAATCTAAAAGTCCCGATGAATTTACTCACGAAGTTCATGAGCATGAGCGATCTCGGTCATATGCTTGGAGCGGCCTAAGTCCAAGTACCACGAGCGATTTGAGCGACTGCGGTTGAACACGAGACAAGAATGGATGAGCGGACAATTGGGATCCCCATGCAAGAATGGGTTCCGCTTGGTTATTAAATGAGATTAGAACACCCACATCGAAGCGAAGCAATGATATCATTAGAGGTAGATGTCGGGCTAGTAGTATGATGAGATCTATACAAAGTATGCTGACTTCTTAAAGGTATAGTTCTACCAAGAGGCATCCATTTCCTAATGGGCATTGATCTAGATAATTTAGGGCACAACTCATTAAGATTGAATTTACGACGGTGGGTATCCATTGATAACCTACATTACTAAATTTTCTTCTGTTGGTTTCCAATGTTTTCTAGCCTTCTTCCACCTTGCTTTTTCGACCTTCTTATCTTGATTTCTAGTGTTAACAATTTTATCGGGATTTGACAACATTACTCAAATCATTCACAACACATTCATGATTAATACCGGAAATCAAGCATTAGTTACATGTTTTGCATGTAGTAGTAGAATTCGAATTAATTACGATGACGCTTATAGCTAATACTATAATCAACATGATTCATCTTATTCAACACAAACTTATTGTTCCTAAGGTGGTCGTCTACTTTCTTCCATTGATCACTCTTAGCTTGAGGTCCTATCTTGCTTTGTATTGCTTGAGGCTTTGACCCGCTTGCCTTAGTGTCACTGATTACTCTGTAGAGGAATGATGGGAACATTAGTTGGTTTTGCTACTTTTGTGTTCTGATCTAGAAGTGTTGGGATCTGAAGTACTAGCAGGCACATCAAAGTTCACATGTTTAACTTTAGGCATAGAGCAAGGCATAGTGACTTTATCTTTAGTACAAAAGGATTTAGGGCATGTTGCTCTTAAACATTCTAAAAGCTCCTGAGATCGTTTGGCATATAAGCATGCATACCTAACTTCTCTATCAAGTGGTTTATTTATGCTATCCTCTTCAACAATCTCACAGAGACATCCTAGACTATCCTTAAGATACAAAAAATATTCCTGACATACATGTTCGTTATTTATAAGATGAGGGAATATACTTACTGATCACAATATACTTAGAATCCATATGCCTTTGATACAAAATTCTCATCAAAGACAAGTGGCATTTTCCCTTTTACGACTTTTGATTCTTAATTTCCTTTTGTAAAGAAGTTATTTTTCATTGTTCTTGTCACGAGTGACTTTCATTGAATCATATAACTCTTTGAAATGTTGTTTAACCTTTTCATTTTCTTCTAGAAAACTCTCATTTTCTTGTTGTAAAACGTTAATGATGTTTTGAAGATGAAAGTTTTGAGAATCTAACGGAGGAGGCATTTGGGAGCCATTCACATTATTATTTTCACCCTTCAATTGTGAGATTTGGGTTTTCAATCTTTTGATAGTGTTAAAATGAGCTCGAATATGTTCATCGCGTTTGCTTATTTCAAAAACTGCATCAAACTCAGGAGCATCCGAGGATGTCTTGACATTTGAGGTTTTTACATTTTCTTTGAGATGTTGATATTTTAATTGCAAAGCAAAATGTTCAACTTCCAATTTAGAATAATTTTTGACCATGTTATCATGATTATCCTGATCTATTTTATCATATAGTTTTGAATTTGTGGTCTCAAGCTCAATGACTCGATCATGGGAAACTTTCAAGGCAACATATAATTCATGAAATTGAGAAGCAGTAATGGAATAATTTGTAACTGTGAAGAATACATCCTGAGCAACACATCTAAAATCAAATTATCATTTAAGATGTGCAGATTTTTCCTCTCAATCTCATTAATTTTAAGCTCACATTCATAATCTTTGACCTCAATTATCATTTCATCAAATTCCTTTTCCATTTCTTTAATTTCTGAATCTATGCCCTTTTGAAGACTCTCAAATTGATTTTTTAATTGTTTAAAGAAAGGCATGACCTCAGTTAAATAGCATTCTTTAGTGCTCAAAACCCCTTTCCCCTTCAGTTATCCCTGTAGGTGTGATTCTGTTCTTACATGTCTTCTCAAAATCAACGAATAGTTGGTAAAAAACATATAGGTTGATTAAGGTCTTGCTTTTAGTGGGAAGAGTTCTAGGCACTAAATGCATTGGTGTATTTGGAGGATACACAGTAGCTGGAGGCACTTTCCTAAAGGGAGGGTTCTTTTCAACAAGTTCATTAGCTTTTTGCTTATCCATGTCTTTCTTCCAAAAAACTTGTTTTGGGGTTAATTGAGTTTGAGGCTTAAACTTGTTCAAGGAAATCCAATTTTCTTTAGTGTAATCATGGGGTTTAAGCATTATATTGTGCTCTTTATACCGAGGATCTTTTAGCTTCTTTTCCATTTTCCCCCTAGAGGCATCTTCTAACTTTCTATCCTCTTCAGTGCTTTCTATACATGATGGTGTTTTCCTAGGCTTAAGGATCTCATTACCATCATATACTACCTTATGAGAAGCTTTAGCCTTTTTACCGAACTCGAGATTTGGTTCCTCTACAAGGGGAATACTATGCTTATCGCCTAAGACTCTGTGCTTAGTGATCATGTGAGCAGTCTGAATTTTGTTCCCTTGTACGTACAGTTTGTTTTCAAGTTTGTTTTTCAAAGTTTTTAGGTTGGAAAAGTCATTTAAAAGTTTTAATTCCTTAGCCATAAATTCCTGTTTAAGCCCTTTTACATTTTCTTGAAGTTCTTGCTTTTTCTTAACAGTTTTATTGAGCTTATCTTGTAAGGAGTTTAACTCTTGTTTTAACATTTCTTCCCTAAAATTACTTTTTCTGATAACTGTATGTATTTGGTTATCCATTTCCTGCTCACGGGTAGTCAGTTCAAATTTAGCACGCTGTTCATATATGGCAACTTGTTCTTTATATGTATTTAGTTCAGAGGATATGGAATCATCAGGAGTACATGCATTATATTCATCAAAAATATAGTCATCATTGACTGCAGAAGATGCATCACTTGGTACAATTTAACTTTCATCTTGTTTCACATATTGATCATATGGGACAACATTCCTATTACCCATATTTTCAATATCGATTCAATAATTTCAGTTGGTTGTACTTTGTTATGTATCTTTTGCACATCAATGTCATCGTATAGTTTAATACCTCGATATGATTGATTCCTTGGAAGGGCGGCTGTTGTGGTGAAGAAGCCTTTGGAGAGACCATTGATGAGATGCTAGCCATGAAGATGGTGCAGGCGGTGGGTTCATCATCGACATCGAATCAAATGCATCACGATC
The DNA here is from genome assembly GCA_022545495.1 of Chrysanthemum lavandulifolium. Classification (NCBI taxonomy): domain Eukaryota; kingdom Viridiplantae; phylum Streptophyta; class Magnoliopsida; order Asterales; family Asteraceae; genus Chrysanthemum; species Chrysanthemum lavandulifolium. The sequence continues at coordinate 70,565,320 of CM040240.1, read as the reverse complement.
GGCAACTTGAAATGCATTGGGATTGTTGTGTCCCATACCTGAACCGGTCGCTCATCCACGCTTTGCATCATAAGTTTTGGCATTTCCATCGAGAAGAAACAACAATTCTTCTTCATCCAAAACCGCTCCATTATCTTGAGCTTGTACGGTGACATTTGGTCCTTGAAGTACGCATTTTGTAGACATTTAGGAGAAGTGCGGTTCCTCGAAATGTGTCCTTCTCCACCACAATTGTAACACTTGATTGGCTTCCCTTGACCTTGAGCCATGTTCCTTCCTCGATTACGATTAACCACATATCCTCCACCTACAACAACATTTAGTAACCCTCCCGCCATTCCTTGTTCATTACATCTTCCTTGCACATTTTGCACCACTACCTTTTCCTTCCTTTATAGTAGCATGATTGTGGAGATTGGATTTCATTCGAGAAGGTTGTTGGTGTGTGGAGTGAAGTTCAAGTTTTGCTTAACCATTAGAGCCAATTGATTGACAAGATGATCCATGAATGTGTCGAATCGGAGGCTTGTACCCTGGATCTGGAATGAGTTTGTGATTACCATTTCCAGTTGGTATGACATGTGATGCTTTGGTGGTTATTCCTACATTTATGTAGAATGCAGTTGAATCATTTGATGAGCTTGCATCTCCAGAATTGGTCTTGAACTTTTCCAAAATCATTCGTTCAAACACAGCATGTTTCTCATTTTGAAGCAAATAAGCATACAATTGCTCGTAATTTGTGTTCCTCAATCCTTTGTTTAGCTTGACTGCAGTGACAAATTTGTGCCATTCGGGTTCATGTTGTTCACAAACTTTGAATTTATTTGGATATTTGGCATGGTCATTTTGATATTCCTCATGTCATTCACAAGCTTGTGGAATCTCACATAATATTCGATGACACTTTCCCTGGATTCATCTTAAAGTTCTCAAAGTCATCATATAGTTGAGATTCCCTGTCTTCTTTAGTCAATTCGAGAACCGAGAGAAGCATCTTAACATTGTCCCAAACGCCTTCGGCTCAATGTTGTGATTGATCAACTTGTAAATGTCCTTAGGTAAACCACAAGTATAATGTTTGAAGCCACGATGTCGTGATCGTATCTCTTCTTCTCCTTATCAAGAAGTTCATCATACATCTTTGGTCTATCCAATCTTAATATCACTATAGCATCGTGTAGTTTCAAGAATGTCTCTTGTAGTCTCAACTTGATATGGTCCTTCATCAATTGATTTGAGGATATTAACTCCATTTTCCTTTCCTAAGTAGTATAGTCGATTCTTTGAGCCCAAGAGTCATAATCGGTTCTATCCATCATGGGTGGGCAGTATCGATCCTTTGCTTGAGCGTCATCAAGAAGCGGAAGAAGTGATTGTTGACATGATTACAAGTTCCACGGTTTTACAACTCAATGATTAAACCGGGAAATAGGTTCTTTCACGGGATTTTACAAAATCAAGAGAAAACCATACAACGTAACACGAAGAAACAATAAGCCAAAGAAAACAATTAGTCTCAAAAGACAAATCGCACAATTGACAAGTCGCACCCTTGACAAATCGCTCTGACAGACACACCTCACTCCAGAAAAATCGATCTACAGACAAGTCGCACCCTAATTATCAAACCGCTTAAACGACAAATCGCTTTAGCAGACAAATCGCACAGAAGACAAATCACATAATCTGACAAATCGCATAGTACACAAGTACACCCACTACTTCCACTACTTTGTCCTTTCTTGTCGTTTTGTCTCAATAGACAAATCGCTTAATGGACAAGTCGCTTCTCTAAAACAGACAAATCGCACAAAAATAGTGACAAATCGCTTCAATAAGCAATCATGAAAGGGACAAATTGCATGGATTTTGAGACAAATCGCATAGAAGAAATTAATTCCGAGACATAAATCGCTTCAAGGAAACTTTATAAAACACCACTTTTCAATCCAAAAACAACCCAACCACGCTGATTCAAGCCTTCCAAATCAAAACCTAAACACTTATAATGATTCTAAACACAAAAGTACTATCAAAATCCAAAACTTTAACACTAGAAATGATCCAAATGATGCAAACTACTCTAAACTCATTCAAACCCAAAAGCCTTATGAAAACCACTAGAAATCCAAGAACATGAAAGATGAGTGATCAAACCATGCCAATTGTTAGATATTGGTATTCACAAACACACAAATACACAATCACAAAGGGCATATAATATGAGTTTTAGAGGGAGAAAGTGGAAGAGTTTTGGGAACTTAGTGAGACAAAGAAAAATGATATTATGAAGCTCCAACCCTTTGCCTTGCAAGGCAAAGGGTATTTATAGTTACAAGCTTAGACGCCCTCCTTCGGGCTGTGGATCAGGTATACAGTGGGTAAAGACCCGTCCTTCCTCCACGGTTTTGCTTAACAAAGTACTTATACACACTAAATGACTACGACTACGAGCTTTCTAAAAATTACATATACTTGAGGTGACCGACTCTTTAACTATCGGATTTTCTAAATCCTAACTAAATGTGTTTGGGTTGAATTGGCTTGTGTTAAAACGTTCCTAAATGTGTTCCAAAGTTATTTCAACCATCCTAAACCACCCAGAATCACTAATTTGCTTGACTCTTGATTTAGGGTTCTTGCGCTCAAATTGGGACTTTCATTTTCTGTGATGTTTGATGTTATTAATTGAGATAGTGTTAGAATAAGTTCATAAACATATTGTGAACCTTAATTAACCTAGAAAAACATAATATGTTAAAATTTAAGTTTTAGGGTTTTAGATTTCATCTCCCATGAATCTTCTGATTCTGTGGTGGAAATATGTTAAATTATTGGGAATTGCAGAACTCACGAGCAAGAATGAAGAAAGAAGAAACAATGAAGGTCTTAATAGTAATATTTAATAGTAGCTTTTCTAGTAAGCTATGTTTAGGCTTTTTATGTAACCTCCCTCTACTATATAAAGAGGGTAGGCATCTAGGGTTTAGCCTCCCTTTCATTTTTTTATCCTTTTCCATTTCATAGCAAAGATCTCTAATGAGAGTCTAGACACATGATTATAGCGTGTGTATATTAGTAGTAGTAGTTTCTATGTTTTAATTCATAAAGAAAACCTTATTAGTAATGTTGATTGTGTTATTATTATTCCACTGTGCATTCAATCAATCAATGTTGCTCATACCCTAGTTGAGTCCGGATCTTGGTTTCAACAATTGGTATCAGAGCTAAACCATTAAAGTTGCTATGAGTAATATTAGAATTTAGACAATTCTAATGTTCCTATCATACCTTTTTCAATCATGAAAAGGAATAGGATTGAGTCTCACTCTTCTTCCAAGGAAAAGAGACTATATTTGTCTTTTTAGTAAATTTTTCTTGATCAAACATTTGTTTGAAAAAAGAACTAGATCAATTTACCAAAGCCCAAACCACATTTACGGTTTAATGTTGCATTAATACAATCAAAAGAATTAACAAAATTTAATTTTAGTATTTTTCGATAATTAAATCTTTCATGAAAATTAAATACCCTTGGTGAATATTCATATTAACCATAGAATTTTCCTTGAAGCTAGGACCTAAATTGCCATAGTTCCACCACATCAGTTGATCTGCTAGTGATGAAAGTATTCAACATGGTAATTGTCGAACAATAATTGACAAACAATTTTCAATTCCTCAGTATAGGATTACAATTTGCCAAACCTTTATGAAAATGTAAGCATGTTTCACCCCATCTTATGCCTTAAGTTATAGATCTCACTAACTAACTTAATTAAGTTGTCTAATTTAGAAACTGCAAATTTATTCCAGTTGAGGTCTCACACAACATGGAGATTTACCTTGTCATTGAAATCTAGCTAAGTTCTCACATAACATAAATTACAACTTCAAGTGTTTCTTATCATTAGATGGCATAAACTTAAATTTTCGTGGTACAAATTTGATGTGTAATCAAAATATATACGAAGAAGCATGCATACAACCGTATCGAAGAGTTTTAATAAAATCCTTTTAATTAACTAATTCACAAAGATTAAATTAACAAAGTTTTGATTGATGTATTGGGTTCAAACAATCAAAGAATTTACCTTTAATTATCGTCCATTATATCGTACTTTGCATAAGTCCAAATATTTAGTGTTTCAGATAATTACCACAAAGTGGCGCATGGAATTAAAGCTAATTAAGCCCTTAAGAGGATTTTGTACACAAAATAGCCTACTTGGTAACTCCAATTTGGCAAAGAAAGAGAGAAGTTGGTCGTCACAAGCAATTAACCTCCTTCTTTCGGTCACAATTTAATACGCCCTCCTTATACCCCTCTTATAGTTTGTCAAAATTGGATGCGCCGTTCTCACTATTTGTACCAAAACTCATCACTCAATTAAACTTATGAAAATTTTAACTCTTCAAAAAAACCAAGTCAAATTTCACCATTATTTAGTCCGGTTATCTTTTCTTTTAATAAAAAATACCCGTTTGGTTACAAACAAGTCAAACAATTTTATAAAAAAAAGTATCAATTAACCAACTCAAATAATGCACATATATCATAACAATTAACATATGTAAAATAGCCACATGCATAGTTTGTTCGTTAAAAACCTAATAATCAATTCTAGGTGTAAAAATCATGCATATATTAACTAGGGCTTTCACCTACTAAGGTAAGTGAGCCACATACATCGACAAGTCGATTGCGTAAGCCTTAGTTAACGATATACCATATTGCACATAATGAATTATTATTAGATATATTGAGGTCTTCCCCAATTTTATAACTATCAAACTAATTACATGTGAATTTTACTTAACAATTAATCAAAACAATAAATAAACAATAATCCATAGCAAAACATGCATGTTCCACCACGGATTTCTCATAACAATTATAATCCCAAGATACACATATTATCATGGCACATAACAATTATTCATAATAACCACATAAAAAATATACATGCAATCCTAGGGTTTCTACAAGTTTTACAAAAAAATAAATAAAACCTAATTAAAAATTAAAGGGTAATCGACCCAATTAATAAAAAATTAGGGTTCCAATTTTCAAAACCCTAGAAACCATAAAAGCATGTAATAATCATAAAGATTCAATTTTTATGTGTTTCGGTAATTAATTACATAGTATTAACGGCTCATGATGCCACTGTTGGGTTTTACTAATCATAAACATCATCAAAGCATGCAGCGGAAGTAATAGGAATAATACTTGTAAATTAATTAACCGAATTAAAAGAACATGTGTACCTTTTAGCAAATCAAGAACACACGATATCAAGAACAATGAACAAAACCTTAAACCCTAACATTAGGGTTTGTATAATTCGACCCCCTTAGATGTTGAATACCAAGATACCCACAAACACAATTGTATTTGTTTTTCGTTCTTGTACACACGTACTAATATCGAATTAAAGTAAAAACCTAGGTTCTTGAATCACAAATAAACCAAACACTTGTTTCTTGTAGTTGGAAAATCGAATCCCTTGGGGAGGGAGGGTAAACGATCGGTTAAGGAATAAGAGAAAAGAAGAGGAGAAGAAGTTAGGGTTCTTTAGTAATCCAAGATTAGATTTAATAAATAAAAGGGGTTTGTATTTATACACATCTAAACTTGGTGACCAAGCAAACCTCCCTTGGGCTTTTTGGAGACCCACGACCAGCCACCTAGAACCCAAAAGGGTTCTAGATCCTTCTCGTCTACTATTTTCATCTTTAGTCCTTTAATGTTACATTTAACGACCGTTAGTCCAAACTCGTTAAATATTAACATGCGTTAAGTGTTTATTTCGTGATTAAATAATTAATAATAACATTTATATATTAATTATTCTAAACATCAATTATCATATGTAATGTATGCAATTCCGAAGTCTCGAGTTCGAATCCGGTCATAGGTATATTAATTTATATCCATAACCTTTCAAAAGGCTCATGTGTTGGACCAATAATGTTATAGAAGCAAAGGATAGGGTACTTTAGTGTATATAGATGATATGTATCTATAAAGTTTCAGTATATACCAAAACATAGTATTGGGATGGGTCATCTAGTATCAAATATAACCATTTAGAAAGGTTATAACGTTTAGATATATTATGTCTTTTAGTTTATTGGAATCGGTATAACCCTTTGTGAAAGCACCGATTGAATATGTATAAATAGGTTAGGATTTTGTAAACAAATTATCAGTTGTTAAGTCAATTCAATCATTCAATATAATCGATCATTACATATTCTATAGTGTATTTTGTGTTACAAAATCACCATGTCCCAAACACCCTTGTTCATCCTATCCGAATTTATAGAAGTTGCAGATTGAAGAAACAAGAGATAATCAAAGGTCATTCATCAACAGTGGTATCATAGCAAGAGTCAATCGATCCATGGAAGAACGAGTGCAAGTGGCCATCGATTGCAGCAAGAAAAGAAAGAGGTGATCGAAAGTTTTCCCTAATTACAGAAAGAAGATTGTAAGTGATCATTTTTTAAGTGTTTCTCGCTTTCACTTTTTATATTTCAGTATTAGAATTAGAATTATATAAATAAGTTAGAAAGTAAGAAACCCGAACCCTTTGTGGTTCATAGCAAGTTAAATCGATTCCTAGTGATTCTTAGCCAGTCAAGACCGAATCCTTAGGTTCATAACAAGTTTTGAGCCTTAAGATTCAAATAGAAAGTTTTGATCCTTTTTCTTTAGGTTCAAATAGCAAGTAGAACCCTTGATTCAAACTAGCAAGAAAGTAGAATCATTAGGTTTTAATATCAGCAAGAAAGGATCAATTATTTTTTATCAAAGCAAGTAAGAACTAGATTGTTGGGAATAATCTGTTATCACTGATAGTTGTGGAAGACACTGCTTGGATTACACTAGCAGTGGAAACGTATTACCACTGCTGGTACATTATTACCAATGCTATTAGGAAAACGTGTTTAGATAAGTATAGAAAATATCTCGTGTATATTCTATTCTGTTAGTTTTATACTTATCTTGTAAAGGACTCCTTGTGCTATAAAAGGAGGTCCTAGGTCATTGTCTTAGGTACTTACTTACGTACTTACATTCATACGTATTATTCACGAAGGCTTCAAGGTGTAACCCTAGTGATAAGCAAGATCACTCGTATTATTCATTAATAATATTGGAGCTTAAGTTTTGTGTTTAATCTGTGTTCATTTACAATACATCTTTTAAGTATTACTGAGTATATTCCGCGTGCTTAGTAATATAACTCAAAATATCAATAACACAAGGTGTGCGTTTTAGATCCATCAAGTGGTATCAGAGCGAAGGTTCTGATATTTTGATTTAGAAGATCCAAGGAATAAGCTTAACCTACTCACTCAATTCAATGGAGATGGAAAACAACCAGTCAAACTCTTCTACTCCAAGACTTCCTAAGCTCAAACTTAATGAGTTTGAGATGTGGAGGATCTTGATTGAGCAATATCAGTCATACGGGACTATGCGCTTTGGGAGATCATCAAAGCGGTGATTCTTTCAAGTGCTCTGTCGAAGGCTGTAAGGTTGGTGACACGGATGTGGTGGCAGTTTACAGTGCACGAATCTAGTGTTGAAAAACCACTAAGGAAGAATGATCTTAAGGATAGAAGTTTGTTGCTTGATGACTCTTCCTAGAGACCGGATCATAGCGTTTAGCAAGTTCAAAGCTGCTAAAGAACTTTTGAAGAGATTTGCTCGGTGTTTGGTGGTAATGATGCTACAAAGAAGACACAAAAGACATTGTTAAAGCAAAGTTATAAAACTTCTACGCTCAAGCAATGATTCACTGATAGCATCTTCACCAAACTCGTAAGATTGTTACACAATGACGTGTTTGGCATTGAGATAGAAAAGGAAGACCTCAATTTGAAGTTTCTAAGAAGTTTGCCTTGAGTTTCAAACTAATGTTACGATGCTGGGAAAACAAAGCGGACATTGAAACAATGAAGCTCAATGATCTTTACAACAACTTTAAACTCATTGAACAAAGACCGAATAAATTTGGGAAACATGGTACAAGCTTAGCGACTTGGCTTTGATGTCAACCTCATTGGCGATGATGATCTGAAGTTGACAGTGATGATTTTGAAGATGACAGTGATGATGATATTGCCACCTTGGTTCTCTGATTTCCAACGGTAATGTTAATGTTACCAATGCGAGTTCAAAGAAGAAGATTGCTAGTATTGGAGATCCTACCTTTTATGCCTTCATCTCCACTCAAGTTAATGGCTCTATATTAACTCATGAAGACATAGAGCAAATTGATGAAGATGACTTGGAGGAGATGGACATAAAATGGCAAATAGCTCTTCTTAACATGAGGGCTAGGAAATTCTACAAGAAGACTGGCAAGCCTATTCACATCAATGGTGGTGAGACTGCAGGCTTTGATAAAAAGAAAGTGGAGTGTTTTAACTGCCACAAGTTGGGACACTTTGCTAGAGAGTGTAGAAGACAAAAGACCAAGGACAACAGGTCTACTTGGTACAAGCAAAAGAAGGAACCAACTGTGGAAGAACCAAAGGCAATGTTGGCTATTGATGGTATGAGCTATGATTAGAGTTGCATGGCTGATGAACAAGAGGAAGAATCTTCAGCTGCTGCTCTTGTGTCTACTGAATTTGCTCTCATGGCTTTCTCTGACTCTGAGGTATAAAACTTTGAAAGTTGTTCTAAAACATGTAGAGCTGCTAGAGAAGTTGAAAGGCTTAATGATCTATATTCTAATGAAAGCCAAGAGTTGTATACTGCTAATTATACTGTGTCAAATCTTAGGAGAGCTATAGCAGTATTAGAAACACAACTAGATCACTATAAAGAAAATAAGTCAAAATATAATGATGATATGATTCTTCTTTGAAGAGAGGTAGAACATACAACAGTTGTGAATGTAGCATGCCAAGAAGAGTTTGAAAAACTTAAAAAGAAAAATGAAAATGTCAATTTAACTTTAGACACATGTTATTACCAGTCTAAGTCAATTGATAAAATCTGGAATGCTCAAATTCATAGTAAAGTTAAGTCTTGTATGGGTTATAATATAGTGCCTCCACCACTAAGAGGTGTTCCATCACCTCCAGGTCTAGATTTAGCTCATATAGGCTTAGAAGAGTTTCAGGATCTTGAACGTGAATATGGTCCTTTAAAGGACAAAATTGTGAAATGTGAGGAAGAGGTGAAGAAGGAAAATGATGTTTTTGAAAGTGCTAGTGACTCATTAGTTGTAAGTTGATGAGAATGTTAAAAAGAATGAAGAGACTTTTATCCCAAAAGTTGTTAATACTGTTACAAAGAAACCTAGGATACAAGCTCATAAACCTAGATCAACTGTAAGGTATGCAGAGATGTATAGGAACAAGCCTACAGCTCCTAGGGGTAACCAGAGGAGTTGGAATCATGTTAAATCTCAACAACTAGGTAGTGATTTTGTTATGTACAATAAGGCATACTATATCTGTGGTAGTTTTGATCATCTACATGCTTATTGTGACTATCATGTTGGGAGAAGGGAAGTCCATGGTAATAAAAGGGTGGAGTCTAACAGGTTTCAAAATAATGTACACCCTAATTCACATTGTGTTGGCCTTGATTATTTCTATTAGAAGTGATGGTCATTCACGATTAGGAACTTTGTAATGTGTGTTAGATATCGTGATAGAATAGTCAATGGGCTCGTGGATTGGGGTAAGCTAATTGGGCATTAGTTAAGTTAAGCTAGCCTTGTCTAGTTCGTGTAACCCAAGCCCAATCCAAGTCCATCTCAAGGCCCATGGCCAAGCCTTTAGGCATCATCTCTTATTATAAATACCCCTCAAGTATGTCATTTGAGGGGTGTGCTTGAGTGTGTGTGTGTGTGTGTGTGTTTTCCTTGAAGCAATATACAACTTATTGTTTTCATCTTCTTTCCTTTATCTCTCTAAACATACATACGAATTTATCATTCAAGTCACCAAGTTCTTTCTTTTCTTCTTTATCTACGCATACTGTTTGTATAACGTGGGTGTTTGTGTGGTAAGGTTGTTATTGTGATAAGGTATACGTGATAAAAGGGGCTTTACAATTGGTATCAATCGCCTAACGATGGTTTAGGAGTGTTTGTGTTTGTTTTGAAGTTTGGTATATGCATAAAGCTCTCGTTAGTCATATTTGAAACGCATAAAGCTTTTATTTTTGCACTTAAAAATTCAAGATTCTTGTGGTTTAAGGTTTATTTGGTGTTAAAGTTTCTAGTTTTGGCAAAAGTTCAAGCTTTACGCGTTTTGGTTAAGTTTTAAACTCGCTTTTGATTCGTTGGTCATTTCTACTCGTAACTTTTCTAGCAACTTTGGGTGAAAAGGTCAACATTTTGGGTTATTCGAGTGTTTTAAGGATATCCGTGCAAGCGAAATCATTTGAATCGTTGGAAATTTCTTACAGTAGAAGTCAAAAGTCAAAACCCTAGTTTTCTACTCGTAACTTTTCTAAGCACTTTGGGTGAAAAAGGTTAACATTTTTGTGTTATTCGAGTGTTTTAAGGCTATCTATGCAAGAGAAATTGGTTGAATCACCGGAAACTTTTTACGAGTAGGTCAAAACCCTAGTTCTACTCGTAAGAAAGTCAACTACTCATAAGTTTTCTACTCAGAACTTTTGGTGAAGAATCTTCGTGCTATAATCATACTCGCTGCTTCCTCACTGGATAAGTGTGGAACACTTCGACTTGTGGATATCCCTTACGATGTGACGGTGTAAAGGATTTTGGTTCTTAACCATAGTTTACGATAAGCTAAAAGCTTACGAGTAACTCCACGCATAACTTCACAATTACGCGTAAGGTTTACGAGTAACTTTTGTCTACGCATAAGCTTAAGGTTACGCAGAAGATACTTTCACGATAAGATCCCACGCCTAAGGAATCCTACGCCTAAGCTTCCTACGCAAAAGATCCTACGCCTAAGCCATCCTACTGTAACCACATCCTACTTGTAACTACATCCTACTCAGAACCATATCCTACTCGTAACCATATCCTACTCGTAACTTCTTTGGTCTACGCTTTAAGCTCTTTCTACGCCTAAGGTTTAAAAAAAAAAAAAAAAAAAAAAAAAATTTTGGTTTATTAATTTTGAGGAGACTAAACGCTCAATTTTACGAGATTCAAATTTTGGTTTAATGTGAAAATTTTGGTCAAAAATTCAAATTTTGGGCCTAAATTCAAATTTTTCGGTCAAATTTGGCGTCAAAATTGTCATAACTCAAAATTTTCATTCGACCTTAGAATTGATTTTTAAAGTAAATTTCAAATTTTGGGCGAAAATTTTTTAAGAACCAAGGTTACGAGTACGACTTTCAGAAACACATCAACCGAGCTTAATCTTCATCAACCACAACTCCTTTATCGTTGAATCGATCCTACATCAACTTTATCATCACATACCTTCATCAATGGCTACTGACAAAGATCGTCTCAAAACTGCTTTCACAAATGCTATTGCCGGATTCGCCAATACATGGTTTTCGTAGTTTAATACGCAGCTTGCTCAACCATCTATGCATATGAGTCAAGAAGGACACATGGTTGATGTTATTGGGAATCGATGCAATATGCGTGGCAAGATGTTGGACATCAAGGGGTCGATTTTGAATCGAATATGGGACATCGAATATGGGATATCGAATATGGGATATCAAAATGGGAATAATCGCTTTATGACTTCGCTCATAATGCTACTTCCGAACCTCAAAGTCATGATTCAGGATATTCGTAATGCAAGTGTCAAACCAAGGATATCATCTAAAAGCTCGTGTACATGCGGATGATAGCCGAGAAAGAAGAATCGAATAGAGTTGATCCGAGGAATTGAATTCGTATCCCGGACGGGCAGATAAAGCAAACGATTATGCAACCTCCAATCATACAGATTAATCAACAGACACAACATCAAGTGGTACTTTTGATACACCTCCGTCTATGACACAGATTCACTCAATGAGGTACCAAATTATAGTAATGTTGCTAATCAGTTTACTCATGAGAAGCCACATTCTGTGTCTCCCGAACCTTATTATGACACATATGTGGGGGAGCAAGTTAATAGTAATGTTAACTCTGAAACTCCATATATGGATCCTAATGGAGGTCAAGTTAGAATGGTGCTAATGATGAGGAAAACACGTGCTTACTTTAAAACATTAATTAATAATTGTGGTATTGAGATTGAGAAAGTCCAAAAGGTCAGTCGCGAGGTTAAGACCGCGAATAAGAAATTGACCACCGAGCTTGAGAGTTACAAGGAGAACGCAAAAGCCTTGAATTTCATAAAACAAAGAATCGAATTAGAAATTGGTTATCGAAATTTGGTTTCTAAAGAACAACTTTGCAAATCAAGTATAACACACTTGATGTGAATTTGAACTTAAAATTAAATCTTTAAACAAGGAAATTTCGATTTAAATAACCAACTTTCTAAACAAAAGAAATGTTTTCTAATCTTGAAAAGAAGAAGAAGCTGATTATCGATTTTTCAAAATGAGAAGATTCTTCTTGATGAAATTCTTGATAAAATGAGAAAATCCAAACTTTGGAAAATTTGCTTCTTAAAACGGGTCACTCGCTCAAACAATCAAGATGCTTTCTAATCAAGTAAATCCGTTTCATACTAACAATAGAATGGCACTTGGTAACGACCCTTCTTCGCTCCTCAAGAAAGCTCAAAACCTCGTAATGTGTTAAACAATGGAAATGTTTTGCATAAACCCATAATTGTTCGTGATTCTCTTGAAACGTTGGAACTATCTCGAGGAGAGTAGATCAAAATGAAACAAAAGAATCCGGAATCAAACCGATTGATTATAACAAATGGAACAAAATTAATGGAATTACTTTTGTTAATCAAAAAGAAAAGTCAAAGTTTTCCATCACATCAAACGTGTTTCAAACACGAGTCAAAACCAGTTCAAAAACAATTGTTGTCTCAAATTCTCTTCGAACATTGAACAAATGTCTTCAAACAATCCTTTTAACACAAGTGATGCGAGAAGTATTTTAGACAATGTGAAAACTAGAATTGTGGATCTTCAAGACATCGTTAAAACTAAAACCACTATTACACCTAACAACCGGTTCTCTAGTTTTGACATCGAACAAAGAAAGTTTTTGAAACTCAAATTGCCCTCACCGACCGGCATCGGTGCGAGGGTAATTCATTTTGAACAAGCATTTTGAAAGAAACAAATTGACTTTGTCAAGGACCATAAATCCGGTAAAGCAAGCTAATGAAAGTGTTGAACACATCAAAGTTTTGGAAAATTTGAATGATTCTCTCTTCAAGATGTTATGACTATCGATATCATGTCCATCATTTTGCAAACATATTATGTTGAAGATCATGAAAGACTCGAGATGAGACCTCCGAAATTGTTTCAAAATATGAAAAAGCTCTTGAAAAACTTGAAAAGAAAACGTGTCCTATTTTAAACAACTTGATCGAAAACCGAGGAATGCAAGTATGACAAATTGTCGTATGAGCGTGCCTACAAGGACATGCAAGAGCAAAATGATCTTTTGAGAGCTCACCGAATGTCTAAAAGGAAAGGTAGTGGATACTAAGATTGCAAAACCATTGACCGAGGAGAAAGCAAATGTTCCCAAACCGGTTTTCAAACCAAAATGTCTATTTCTATGCCTCCTCCAAAAGTCAATGAGAAAATGATTTGTCAAAACAATACCCACAAACTTTGCCTATTAAAAAGAGAATTATCCAAAGTTTTGAAAAGGAAAAGCATTTTTGAAACACCAAAAGTGATTACACCGCATCTCTAAGAATAGTACAAGGAATGTGACCAAAAATCCGGTTAAAGAATCATTGGTTCTAACAACATGGTCAACAATCACTATCTAGAAGAAGCTAGGAAAAAGGCACAGACTCGAAAAGATGGAATTCTAGGTGCAACATCTAGGGTGATGAATTCTACAAGATTTCAAGGCATCGCTAGTAGTAGTAAACCATTACCTAGGAACACTCTACAAAAGACTAGGATTGGCTTGCATCTAAGAGTAGTTGTGCAAACGAAAATGCTATGCCCTTAGAAAACAACACTAGGAATTCTAAGTCTTTTCGAACAAGAATCAATTTTCAAAAGAATGTAGTGACAAAGTTAAAGTCATTGTTTTAAACAAGAATATTGAATTTGTCCGTACTACATGTAAAAATGTATCTTTTCACTAATCATGATGCATGTGCCTTACAATATCTCAAGAAAGATAATTTCGTGCCAAGGCACAATCCACTAAGACATCAAATAGAAACAAGCCCGTTGATAAAATGACAAACAAAAGAAACCTAATAGGTGGATCTCTTCAGACGTAGTTTTTCTAAAATGAGTCTTCACGCGATCCGATAAGAAAACAACTCCTCGATCTTACCTTAGGTGGATACCCACGGGCAAAGTTTTCAACAAAATAGGTCTTAGATGGATTCCCACAGAAAGATTTTGATACTTGCACCAACACGTATAATAGTGACAATCATTCGGATAAGGAAGTCGATCCACTACAACCGTTGATAGTGATCACCCTCACCGTGAGGAATCATGTACTTCTAACATCGTTATTTGTGAAAATTCTTCTTCGTGGATGGTACTTGTAAAAGTGTTGAAGATTCTTATACCCGTGTGGTAAAGAAGAACTTTATGCCAATTTCGCATGTGGAAATCCTTTTCTAGTTCCACTCTTAACTCCACTTTACTTGTCCCAACTTAATTTCTCTTTCTTCAAATCTTCTTTGTAAATATTTTTGAAAAACAAAATACAAAATTTGAAAACCAACAAAAGCAAAATACAAAAATAGAAAATTTTCAAAAAATACAAAACAATATAAAATCAAAATCCAAAATATTCTTCTCACGACATGTCTCTCAGATAATCGATATTTCAGACGTTTCTAGAAATGTCATTCAACAATGATATGGGCATGTACAGATGCTTGAGCGAGAGTTCTTTAAATGTTTTCCAAAACATGTCGCTTCTCAAAATTTCTTCATAAAAATAATGGCTTTCAGATACTTCAAGACGAAACCCGACTTCAACATAATGGCTTCGGACACACGCTCAGACTTCAACATAAGATACAGACGAAACCCGGACTTCAATTAATGGCTTCAACACAAAGTGCTTCAAAGAAAGGAAAGTGCACCAAATCAAAGGTTTTAAATATTTTTCAAGCACTATTCCTAAAAACATAATGGCTTGTAAGTATTTCCGCTTGCAACCCGATCTTTAAAGAAAGGAAAGTGCTACGCAAAATCGATTTTCATAAATATCGAGCACTTATCCTAAAACAAATGAAGATAATTCTTCTTCAATATCTTCAAAAGATTTTTAAAATCTTCATCTTATACCATTGATTCGAAATTTTCAAAAGATTTTTCAAAATCTCTCACATTTGGTACCAAGATAACTCCTCTAAACCCTTAATTGATTCTAAATTTTCTGTATGAAAATATGCTTTTTTAAGGGGAGTATAAAACAAAATTGTTCCAAAATTCATGCTAAATCGCTTTCCAAATGCTTTTGAAAAACATATCTTTTAATCATTTTATTTAAAAAACATCATAGATATGCTATTTTTGAGGGGGAGAAACGTGATTAAAATGTGATCAAAGTTGTTTAATGATCGTTGTTTGAATCTCAAAAAGAGCTCGACTCAGTTGAAACCAATGAATTGACGCGGAATAATGTACCATCTCGAGAAACTTTCTATGACTTGACCAGGACGTGTAATAATTTCAAGCTAGTTCTCTAGTAATGTAAACGTGTCTCGAATCGGTCTTGTTCATTTAAAGTCGATCAATTCAAAAAGTGCGAACTCTACCTCTATGTGCGATTTGTCAAAACTTATAAGCACATGTGAAGGGGAGTGTTTCGAAAATATAAAACTCACTGAGTGTTCCAAACATGTTTTCTATCAAAAACACTTAGAGAGATTTTCAAGAAAAATGGTTTTATGGCAACAATAGGACAGTCATGGAGTTATAAGGTGACTAAGGATAGGAAATTGTCCTATGATCCGCCAGAGTCGGAGGGATCTACCCAAGGACATCAAAATAGTTTAGAATTAGAAGTCCTTAGGTATGATTGAAAAAGGAGTAATGTGAGAAAGGAGAAAGAAGGGTTGAAGAATTAAAAGAAATGTAAAGAAAAAGGGTGAAAAGAAATAGCCCTCCATATTCAACCTTAGGCGTAAACCGGTTCAATTCATATGCTACGGTTGTCACTAGATGACACCGGTATTGAAGACAAAGACGTCATGGACCCAAAGGACGATCGCACTAAACCTTCTAGCCACTCAATTCCTCTTAAAAGGATTTGTTTCATTCTCACTGGGAACCCTACATAATCTATCGACTTTCTCTTAGAGATCGTTGGTATTGAAGAAGGAGACCTCTCCCTAGTCTCCGCCAGAAAACCAAAATGCACTATTGAGTCTAGAGCCACGAGATTCATCAAAAGATCTCATAGGAACACATGACATGACATCGCTTGTTGTTCATCAATAAGGGCACAAGTGATATATTATAGAGTCCCACGCAGATCTTAGCAACCGCCGTAACATTTATGAGGGAGTTACAACCGTAATCTTCAATGATTGAATGGAAAATTCGCCGTGGTCAACATCAGCGTACCGACAAGACAGTCACTCGGTAATTCCGTGGATTACGCTTAGTGTGTCTCAAACGGTCTACGTCAGTGGGTGATGCTTCGTGTACTTCAATGACTCATCCGAATCAGAGATGTATTTCGTATATCGCGTTATCTCACTTGTGGGACTCAGTTCTGTGGAACGGCCTCTGTGAGAATTAGAGACGTGTTTTCACACTATCGTTAACACCCTCGAAATTCAAACTTGTAAGTGCGGAACCGCTTATTACTAACAATGCTTTATGTTTTCTTCTTATGGAAGCTCTAGAGCGGATGGATCGTGCAGACTCGCCACATGCTCATACCAACAACACATGAAAGTTCTCATCAAAATCAAAGGCAACTCAAAGTTAAAGATGATTCTTCGTCAATGTCAAAGAATCTACAAAGTATAAAGACTCGAGAACTACATCATTGGTAACTCAAAGTCAAATAGAAGTGTGAGCATGGTGGAGAAAGGCGTGAGACACCTAACCAACGAAGTTGACAACGGCAAACAACCACATTAATCGATCACAAAGCATGAAGGAACAAAGAATTAAGACTATTCTATATCTACTCACAAAGTTCAAGCTCAAAAGATTAAAGACCTATTCAAGTGGAGCATCTTTTGAATGACCACCCTTAGGGGAGATTGTTAGCCTTGATTATTTTTATTAGAAGTGATGGTCATTCACGATTAGGAACTTTGTAATGTGTGTTAGATATCGTGATAGAATAGTCAACGGCTCGTGGATTGGGCTAAGCTAATTGGGCATTAGTTAAGTTAAGCTAGCCTTGTCTAGTTCGTGTAACCCAAGCCCAATCCAAGTCCATCTCAAGGCCCATGGCCAAGCCTTAGGCATCATCCTCTCTTACTATAAATACCCTCAAGTATGTCATTTGAGGGGTGTGCTTGAGTGTGTGTGTGTGTGTTTTCCTTGAAGCAATATACAACTTATTGTTTTCATCTTCTTCTCTTATCTCTAAACATACATACGAATTTATCATTCAAGTCACCAAGTTCTTTCTTTTCTTCTTTATCTACGACAACCGCTTTGTATAACGTGGGTGTTTGTGTGGTAAAGGTTGTTATTTGTGATAAGGTATACGTGATAAAAGGGCTTTACACATCCGCAAGGGTTGTAAACAAGAAAAGGGGGACATGGGCAATGCCGTGAAGGCCTCAAAGACGTTGGGAATGGAAACCTAAAGGAACTACCTCTACAACCAATCCCAATGGTGTATCAATGACCTTTGATAGATTTAACTATATTGATACACGAGGCGATCCAAGTCAATCATGGCTTGGGTCCCCAAAAGAAACTAACTCCTTACTTTTATATGCAGGAACATCCAAGGACAAAAAGATCAAATCAAGGATATCTGAGATAGTGGGTGTCCAAGGCACATGACCGCAACAAGTCCTATCTCTCGATTTTGAACATTATGATGGATGTGATGTCGACTTTGGAGGTGGTGTTAATGGAAAAGTTCTTTGGTAAAGGAGTTATTAAAACCGTAACTTGGATTTTGAACATGTGTATTATGTAAAAGAGCTTAAGTATAACTGCTTAGTGTGTCACAATGTGTGACAAAAAGAACAATGTTCTTTTTACCAAAGATATGTGCTTTGTTCTCTAAGGATTTTAAGATGCCTCGATGAAAGTCGATTCTTCTTAAAATTCCTAGAAAAGGCAACCTATATAGCTTTGATATGAACAACATTGTTGCTAAAGATGATTATGCTTGCTCGCTACAAAGGCCACAGTGGATGAATCCATGTTATGGCATAGAAGACTTGGTCATGTTAACTTCAAAACCATTAATAAGATAGTCAAAGATGGTTTGGTGAGAGGCTTACCTCAAGAGATTTGAAATGATCAAACCTCGTGTGGCTTGTCTTAATGGAAAACAACACGAGCTTCTTGCATATCAAAGTCGGTTAACTCTATTGCTCACCCACTTCAAATGTTACATATGGACTTGTTTGGTCCTACATCCGTGAGTGACTTAAATCTTAAAAAGTATTGTCTTGTTGTAACCGATGATTTCAAAGAAGTTTACATGGGTTTTCTTTCTCAATACAAAGGATGAAACAACTGGCATCCTTAATACCTTTATTATAGAAGTTGAAAACCTATATGATTTTAAAGTGAAAATCATCAGGTGTGACAATGGGACAGAATTTAAGAATAGAGTTATGGATGATTTTTGCAGAGATAAAGGTATTAAAAGAGAATTTAGTGTTGCTAGAACTCCTCAACAAAATGGTGTTGCCGAGAGGAGGAATAGGACACTTATAGAGGCCGCTAGAACCATGTTGGCGATTCTAAATTGCCAATCACTTTTTAATAAGCGCTTAACACCGCATGTTATGTGCAAAACAGGTTTTAGTGGTAAAACAAAGAACAAGACTCCTTATGAGTTATTTAGGGTAGACCTCCTATCCTTGACTTCATGAGACCATTTCGATGTCATGTATCTATTCTCAATACCATAGATTATCCGGGAAAATTTGAAGAAAAGGCGATGAAGGGTATTTTGTTGGTACTCCATGGTCAAGAAAGCTTTTAGAGTATTCAACTTAAGAACCCAAAAGATTGAAGAGAATCGCATGTTGAGTTCCCGAAAACAAAGTAAATCTCAAAGGAACCGTCCGTAAAGGTGTTTGATCTTGATACTCTAACCAATACTATGAATTATGTGCCTATCTTTACTGTGTGCATCTTCTTTTGATTTTGCGTGTTCGTAAGAGTTTCTTGATGATGATGAACCTAGCAAGGATCATATAGATGATCAAGATGAATTCGCCACCACTTTGGGACTATGCAGATAATGATGGTGTACCAAAACCGGAGATGCTCACCCTTCTAATGATTTTGGAAAGGAAGGAAGTAGCAATTTGAATGCTTAAAACTCGAAAGCAAAGGGCAATTCGATTCCATCGCTAGGCTGTAAGTTTCCACCGCAACACCGTATGGATATTACAACTCGCACATGAGGAAGCTCAAGCTAATGATGTTGAAATCTCAAATATGCCAAATGAGATTGCGCCTCGACTCTCCCACACTTCTATTCATAAATCACATCCTCTTGAAAATGTGATTGGGGATGTCTACTCACATGTGAAGACTAGAAGACAAACAAAGCTGCCTAATATTCATGGATTTATTAGTAAAATATATGAATCTAAGACTCATGAAGGCAAGAATGAATGTCTCTTTATGTGTTTTCTGTCACAAATGGAGCCAAAGAATGTATACAAGGCACTTGAAGATGAAAGTTGGGTGGAAGCAATGAAAGAAGAGTTGCTCCTATTCAAGCTTCAAAAGGTTTGGATGCTCTGTGATTTACCTTCCGGCAAGAAGGTAATAGGTACAAAATGGGTGTTCAGAAATAAGAAGGATGAAAGAGGAATTGTTATCAGGAACAAAGCTAGGCTTGCGGCTCAAGGATACACTCAAGAGGAGGGTATTGACTATGAAGAAGTATTTGCCCTAGTTTAAAGAATTGAAGCAATTAGGCTGTTCTTAGCCTATGCATCCTTTATGGGCTTTAAAGTCTATCAAATGGATATAAAGAGTGCTTTTTTATATGGGCAGATTGATGAGGAGGTTTATGTCTCACAACCTCCAGCTTTGAAGACCCCGAATATCCTAACAAAGTATCTGAGGTAGTTAAAGCTTTGTATGGCTTGCATCACCAAAGGAAATGGTATGAAACCTTAACTACTTATCTTCTTGATAATGGGTTTCATAGAGGCAGAGTGGATCAAACTTTGTTCATCAAGAAAGACAAGAATGATATCTTGCTGGTTCAAGTATATGTTGATGACATCATTTTTAGATCTACAAAGAGAGAGATGTGCAAAGAATTTGAGAAACTAATGAAAGAAGAATTCAAGATGAGTTCTATGGGTGAACTCACATTGTTTTTGGGACTCCAAGTATAGCAAAGGCCAAATGGTATTTTTATCAATCAAGATAAATATGTGGCTGAGATACTAAGGAAGTTCAATTTCACTTATGCAAAGTCATCTAGCACCCCTGCAGACAAGACTACACATCTACTCTTAAAGGAAAATAGTGGTGAAGCAGTTGATGTGCACATGTACAGGTCTATGATTGGTTCTTTGATGTATCTTACATCATCTAGACCAGATATCATGTTTGTACTGTGTGTCATGCAAGGTTTCAAGTCACTCCCAAGTTCTCTCACTTGACTGTGAAGAAGATTTTCGATATCTTAAAGCATTTCCTACTGGGATTGTGGTACTCCGTAGATTCTCCCTAGATTTGGTTACTTACTCAATAGTGACTATGCCGGAGCTAGTTTGGATAGAAAATCTATTAATGGTGGATGCCAATTTCTTGGCAAATGCATTAGTGTCATGGCAGTGTAAGAAACAAACTATGGTGGCTAATTCATCAACCGAGGCAGAGTATGTAGTGCGCAAGTTGCGTGCTCAAGTTCTATGGCTTCGTAATCAACTTTTGGACTATGGGTACAATTTCATGAATATCATCATTTATATTGACAATAGCGCACCATTTGCATTATAAAAATCCATTCAACACACAAAGATTAAACATATTGAAATTAGACACCATTTCATAAGAGATCGTTATGAAAAGGTCTAATTCAAGTAGTCAAAATCCATACCGATGACAACTATGCCGATTTATTAACAAAAGGACTTGATGCGGAAGATTTCGATTTGGTAAAAGTATTGGAATGCTTAATCCATCAATTTTTTCTCTAATGGTGTTGAGGGGAGGCTATCTTGGATGGGAGTTGATCTTAAAAGGTGTATAATTGAGATACACAACAAATGGTTATTGATTCACCATGTCTAATACACATAAGAATCAACTAGTCCAGAGCAAACGATCACCGTAAAGACTTGTCAAACCGTTTATGGTTGATAGTTTACCAAAAACTATATGGTTATCAACTCACCATATTCTTTATGATTAAGAGTTGGCTAGTCCATAGCAAACGGCTCATGGTAAAGACATATCAAACCGTTGATAAGTGGTAGTTTGCTAAAACTATGATAAGAGCAATCTAGTTTTCATATGTTTTTCTTTACCAACGCTCTTTGAAATTTTTAGAAAATTACCACCGCTAGTTCACGCTTCAAAGCAAGTAAAGTGGTGGTTCTAGACTTCAACCTAGTCCAACTAGGGAGGATTATGAGCCTTGCCCATGATTCACCTCTCCCAATGTGCAACACAGCTTGGAAGTGTTGAGGCGATGAGCAACAATGGAATTGATGGTTTTATGTACCAAATTAGCCAAGCAGTTGAATCTCTGCTGTATGACCTAGCACATGTCAAGAAGCAAGATGCCAAGGATATTAAACACTTAAGAGGAGATTCCAACCTTGAAGGAAGAGTTGTGGGTTGAAAAGCGAAGGAAAATCGCAGTTGATGATCTCATCTTCATCCTCACCTACTAATGGTGATTCGGTGATTTTGATCAAGATTGGGTAATTCTCCCAAACAGGGAGGAAAACAGATGTTGAAAATCGGGAGGAAAATTGATTTGAAGATGAAGATGTTTCTAGTAAAGGTGCAGAGAAGTCGATACTCAAGAAGAGCAACTAGAGCAAGATATTTTCAAGGTCGAATGATTTTACCATCGATCCACTTCCACCGCAGAGCCAAACGCCACCGCAAGTGAAGAAATTGTTAAATGATGAAAGATAAAGGTAAACAGCTTATGGAAAGTGAAGAGCAACCTGAAGAGAGATTTCAAAGAAAGAACAAGTTCGATTGCTCATGATGAAGAAGTTGCTAAGAAGATTATCAAGAACAAGTTCACGAAAAGAAAAGCTTGAAGAATGGAAGTTGTAAGCTTTATGGAGGCTAAAAGGTCGGATAGATTGGAAGATCCTCTTCCAACGCTCAACCTACAATATTCGTGAGAGAAGACCCGAGTTCAACTATGTGCCCATCAAGAAGATATTGAGTTCTTGATTGCTAACAATCCGAAGTTAAGAAGAAGGCAATTGACCTACTTGTCGATATGTCCTTAATCAAGATGAAAGAACTCGCTCGCTTGAAGGATTTTATCCAAATGAAGAATAATCAAGCACTTCAAGATGTGGTTAGTACAGTCAGAAAGGGTAAAGAAACCAAGGCAACCAACCAAGGCACAAATTATCTCATACATGAAGACTTATTGTTGTCATGTTGGTGGTTGGAAAAAGTATCAATTCAAAGGAATGCCTGATAATCAAGTTGAAGGTATCTACTACACAGTTCAAAAACAAGATAAAGATTTTGTTTCAATGGGTTCTGAAAAAGAAGCAAGAATGTTTCCTGGATTGAAGAGAAAGGCCAAAGAAAGTGATTCTCAAACTACAAAGAAAACAAAGGTTGCTGAAGAACAAGAAGTTCCTACTGAAAAATTCACTGATGAACAACTGACTGGAATGATTGTGATAGAGGAAGAAGATTTTTATCCAGAACCACTGCAAGTAAGACATCCTATCATTAATTGGGAGGTTTACACTACTAGCAATTTTGCTCCAACTTGGAAGATCACAAGGCTAGGAGGTGCAACTTCCTCATTTATTCAATTTGAAGATCTCATCAAAGCTTTTGACAGAGATGACCTTGAAAAATTATGGATGTTAGTTAAAGAAAGGTTTGATGCTCAAGATCTCAAAGAAATGAAGGAGATGCAGTTATGGGTTAATCTTAGAAGGCTCTATGATCCAGATGTTAATGATGATTTATGGAAATTCTCATGTTCATGTCCTGGTACTAAATGGTTTTACTATGATTCATATGAAGTTCATTATGTTTCTACAAAGAAATGGAGTAGATGCATTCATGCTTCTTTGAGAAAGAATATCCACTGTGAGTGGAACTCTCATGTTGATGTTATGTACAACAATAAGAGTTCATGAAGACAATGAGAAGGTCGAGCATTGTTACATAGACTTCAAGATCAATGTTCAAGAGCTATTCGTGGTTAAGGAAGAAGTAAAGTGTTTGGTTGTATTCCCAAATCCTCAAAGATAATGTAGATTGAAGAAACTTATTGATTTGCAGAGAAATCATAAGTTTAGGGGAGGATTGTTGGGAATAATGCTATCACCGATAGTTGTGGAAGACATCGCTTGATTACACTAGCAGGGAAACGATACCACCGCGGTACATTATTACCACCGCTATTAGAAAACGTGTTTAGATAAGTATAGAAAAGATCTCGTATATATTCTATTCTGTTAGTTTTATACTTATCTTGTAAAGGACTCCTTGTGCTATAAAAGGAGGTCCTAGGTCATTGTTTTAGGTACTTACTTACGTACTTACATTCATACGTATTATTCACGAAGGCTTCAAGGTGTAACCCTAGTGATAAGCAAGATCACTCGTATTATTCATTAATAATATTGGAGCTTAAGTTTTGTGTTTAATCTGTGTTCATTTACAATACATCTTCTAAGTATTACTGAGTATATTCCGCGTGCTTAGTAATATAACTCAAAATATCAATAACACAAGGTATGTGTTTTAGATCCATCATAGATTAGCAAGTGGGTCTGAAAAACACAATATTGATTAGCAAGTTGGTCAATATTGAGCAAGTTTAGCAAGTAAACCTAGTTAGCAAGTTGGTCAGTAGCAAGTAAGAGTTTTGATCTTTTGATCAAACACAAGAGCAAGAAAACCATAAACCATCTCGATTCTGATTGTTAAAAGCAAGCAAGAAAACAAGCATGGTAGGAAAAGAAGGTGATAAGCATGATAACGCATCACGCAGTGCATCAGTTCGAGAACAAGGAAATGTTTCACTACAATGTCCAAAATTGACCAAAACAAACTACACTACGTGGGCATTGTTGATGGAAACAATTTTGAAGGCCCATGGTCTATGGGGAAGAATTGATTCTGAAGATGCGGTGGGTGAGAAGAAAGCACATACATAAAAGGCAATGATCTTTCAAACATTGCCCGGAGATGTCCTAATGTAGGTAGCACAGTGTTCGACTACAAAGGAAGTTTGGAACTCGATCAAAGTTCTGTTCTTTGGAGTAGACTTAGTTCAGAAAGTACATTCGCAAACTTTGAGGAGTGAACTAGAGTCTTTAAAGATGAAAGAAAGTGAAATTGTAAGTAGTTTTGCAAGCAAAGTGAGCATTATAAGGGCAAAATTTAGAAATCTTGGAACTACACTCGAAAGCAAGATAATTGTGAGGAAACTACTCAATTCGGTTCCAAAGAAGTTTTTACCGATCGTGGCAACTATTGAGCAATATCAAGATTTAGACAAGATGTCGTTTGAAGAAGTAGTTGGAAGATTAACAGCCTTTGAAGAACGAATCAAAAGTCAAGACACACTAGAGGAAAATGATCAAGACAAACTTCTGATGGCAATTTCAAACAACAAAAAACATGGAAAAGGGCGAGGTAAAATTTTCAACAAAAAAGCTAAGGAAAGCATGAAATGGAAGAATAGTCCAAATGCACGTGGGACAAGTTTGAATCAAGGAAGTAAAGACAAGAGCACTTACAGATGCTATAAATGTGGTGAATTAGGTCATTTTGCAAGCGAATGCACCAAATGGAAGAAGAAAGACAAGGAGGAACAAGCACATATCATTTATGATACTAACCCACATTGTTGTGAAGTCAAGTAAAGAAGACATGATTGCTGTCTATAACATTAGGGGGTGAATGTTGGACCATTAATGTTATTGAAGAAAATGATAGGGTACTTTAGTGTATATATATGATATGTATCTGTATAGTTTCGGTATATACCGAAACATAGTATTGGGATGGGTCGTCTAGTATCAAATATATCCATTTAGAAAGGTTATAACGTTGAGATATATTATGTCGTTCAGTTTATTGGAATCGGTATAACCCTTTGTGAAAGCACCGATTCAATATGTATAAATAGGTTAGGATTATGTAAACAAATTATTAGTTGTTAAGTCAATTCAATCATTCTATAGAATCGATCATTACATATTCTTTAGTGTATTATGTGTTACAAAATCTTCCTGTCCCAAACACCCTTGTTCATCCTATCCGAATTTAAAGAAGTTGCAGATTGAAGAAACAAGGGATAATTGAAGGCCATTCATCAACATCATGGGACCTGAACAAAAACTCTGGACGAGTAGCATAAACCCTCACAACAAATTGAGAACAGGAAATCGACAGCCAAACGCGCCCTTATACACAAAATCATCCCACAAGCGCTTCAAAGCTTGTAAAACTAGCAGTCAGGCTAATCTATCCTGATAAAATCTTACAAACGCTGGGGGGACTAGCAAGAAACATGCAAACAAACATATACTATAACGCTTGTAAGCTTATAAAATAAACAACATTTTCCAAGAAAACCCACCCCGAAAATGAGCATATATTCCATAAACACCAGAGAGGTTTATGAGAAACATACATACATTTCATAACTCACAAAACAAACTTACTGCAACAAGTTGTACAAACATACAAAAACAATGATAAAGATTACAGAAAACTCATAAACAATAGAGAAACAACATTTATCAGACAAGCACGGCCTAATAATACATTTTACAAATGCCTCATAGGCTTACAATGATCCAGTCATTACCGACTCGATCATCTTCATAAAAAGCATGTACCTTAGTTACTTCTCACCTCGCCAACACCTGGAAAACGTCAAAAAACTCCTCTTCCAGGGTGTTTACATTCCCATAGTGTATTACATACCAAAAAAGGGAATTGTTGGCGAAGAAGGACCCCTTCTGGAGATATAGGAGGAAGCCCGGCCATCAGACCGGCAGGAAGCCACTTTCGGCTTCCTAACCTCCATCATGGCTGGACCCAACAATACAGCCTGATGATGAAGGATAACATTATCGCATGCAACATGCGCCAAAACAGCAATCCTAAAGCTGATGCAGGAGATGCTGCAGATTAGACAATCTATCACCAAACTGGTGCAAAAGGATCTTACCAGGACGGTAGGATCCAACATCCTCCATCCTTCCACCAACTCCTACATCACCTGATGGTCAGTGAGAACAAAAAAGTCAAAAATATAAAACGAAAAAGCCTCATGAAAAAAACGGCACGAGGATATAAAGTAGACATACTGGTACTAGAAAATGAACACTCAGGAAAAGCAAGTCAATTCCTTAACGTTCATTCTTAGCAGTAACACTTAAATCCTCATAGTCGCTGGGGGAGCATTAATAGATTATCTAGCTCCCTCACAACTGTCAATGACTAGCCACTGGAGGGATAAATCTAGGAGAACAGATTCGTTCACTCCTGGATAATTCGATGCAACACCTAAGTTTCTAAGAAGTACAACTACAGTCACCTTGACAAAAAATAAAAGCCCAGGGCCATGATACCCTGTGCTTGCGACAACAGTCTCCCGAGCTGAGACATTCAAAATACTACCCCCTGACTGAAAGGAAGCAACTGTCTCCCAAAAACAAACCCGAGAAACATTCGAGGAATTCCTACCTTGACAGGGTGGAACAACCTTAGCTACACTAATGCGCTCAACATGAGCTTCGACAAACTATGCTTTCAACAAAGCAACAACAAAACAAAATGGGAAGTGCATATACTTTCAACTAAAAGAAGGTTTTGTAAACTCTTGCAAACAGAAAACAAAAACCTCAAACATGTGGGAATTTTGCTAATCGACACAAAGTTCACCATGAAACCTAGAAAAATACACACTTTTTGTTGCCTACACTCCTCACAAAATGAGAAAAGACAAGAGACTTCAGAGGGAGGAGACACTTACAGAAAGTAAAACTCTCTTTGAAAAAAGGTAAAATTTGGAATGATTCTCAAAAGGCTTAGGGTACTCCCCTTTTAGAGGCAAAATAAATAGGGGGCCCATTGACCACGTATCCAAAAAAACTCTGCGGAGTCAAACTGCGTTGAGCGCGTGAACCTCACAAAAGCAGCGTACTTTGAAGTGTCAGACACTAGACACTAAAATGGCTAACTGAAGCCTGCAACACAAATCAAGAAATATTTTGAACCTTCAATAAGGAAGATCTTGAAATTACTAAGAGAGACCGTTTACAACTGAAACAAAATCCCAGGCCATGCAAACATTTAAAGCGTGCCAGGCCTAGGACAAGAGAGCTTCACAACTACTCAATCTTTACAATAACTCCTCACTAACATTCACGTTCAAAAGTTGTACACACATTCAATATGCAACAGCCTTGAAAATAAAAATATTCTCCAAAGAATCCAGTCAATGCAATTAGTGACCTTGATACCCAGGCGGAGCAAAACAAGTAAGACTCCCTAGGACACAGGAAAGACATATCAGGAGAACTCCGGGATGCCTCATCTATTTAGCATGCGTCCATCATCGCATTTCCATGAAAGTAGTCAAATACTCAAATACACTAATGGACTAGGTGACTTGATAGTGTGTGGGAGCTTCAGCCAAACCGGCTAAGGCCTATACACTCTATATCAGCCTAACACGAGCCTACCAGGGCCAAGATTTGGCGATAGGCCTTCCCCAGTTTACATTTGGGATAAACCTTGCCTGACGAACAGATCCAGGAAAGCACGCCTGGCAACAAAGCCAAGGTCATTAAAATAGCTACCACGCATCACTACCTTATTCGCAGAGAGGTAGTGTTACAATCAGGCATGAATCAATCCATGCATCTGGCTTAACCAAGGGTGAAGCTTCACGTATCATCCTTATCCCTTCCCTTGATGACCACCACATGGGTCATCCTGGGCCATTGAATCATATTTGCAGGTCACATGAAACCCTAAAGGCATCCCCATAAATACTTAGCCATTTCTGTAAGGATAGCTCAGTTTATTCTCTTACGGATAATACACACACTAAACTGAGTCAACTCGTGAGTGTTACCCCAACTCGTGACTCCGGTCATACCTTAGGATCCTTACCGAACATAGGAAACCAAACGATCAACCACCCCCAAACCCCAATACATACCTTATGTAAACAATTACAAAGATACATTACATCAACAATATATAATCATCTAAGTTCTTCACTTTCCTTTTAACCTCTTCACAGTCATTCCTACCCTAAATCACCCAGTGCATCCTAGCTGACTAGCCATCTGAGAGTTCATCTTGATATCTTGATGGAGTCTAATTAGTTGACTTGTGGATGCAAGATGAAACTCACTTTCTCGCTGAAAGCACAAATGATTATATTGATTGAGGAAGAACATTCAGACTTAAACTTATGCTCAGTTCTCAAGTTTTTTGAATAAACTAAAGTAAAGAAAAAGAAAGTAAACATTTTTTTGCCTAATTTTGGGAGAAAATCTTTTGTTTCAAAATCAACTTAATCACCTTTCTTTTTTAAACCATTTCATTTTCTTTCCCTCCTTAAGTGATACTTGATAACACAACATTTTCTGTTTCACTTCATTTTCTTTCCGTTCCCTGCTGAAGTGATACTTGAGAACACAATGACGCATGGATGCACATGGCCACCACCATCTATCATATTCTTTAGTGAATGCGGTCTTCTTTTACGGTGAAAACACAGTCACTTCTGACACACACACATGAAAGCAACGTACGTCTAGCCTCGTATCCACTTCAATGAACATCATCAGGTATGCGGCTCTAATGAATAACGCAACTATAAATTTCTGTTCGGAAATTAGACGCAAATATTTTTTGATGTGTTATGCGTCTAAGTTTGAGAAAGTTAGGTTTCTATCTGGAGTTCAATTAGAGGCAATCGATGAATTCTAATCAAGTTGATTTCTTCTCCAATTCATTTCTCTTAATTTGTTGGGTTCATATCTGTTCATATGGTTTTCTTTTCTTGTTTGAATTTATTGAAAAAGTCAAACAATGATCAAATATAGCATTATAGAAGCAGATAATGGATCAAATGGAAAATATATTTTTGCACTTTTTTACTATTCATTTTCATTCCTGTTCATACTTTGATAATTGATATTAAGGAAGATATAAGACATCAACCTAGTAAACTTATTTTTAAAAGAACCAAAAAAAAAAAAAAAAAAAAAAAAAAAAAAACTTTGCTTTAAATTTAGCCTAAACCATATTAAGGTGGTGTTTGATATATATTGAAAAGAATGACTGAAAATATAAAACGTTGAGATGGTTCTAAAATGGTGGAGGATTCCGAACGTCTATTTCGTCACTTTACATGATTTGATTCATTTGGCAGACCACACTCCCCTAGAAGACAAACTCTCGGTTTTTTCAATGCGGTAGTCCAGACTACCAATTGGTCCATATGGCGATATGGAAACAACATCATTTTCTCGGCTAAGAGACTCTCCAAAGAACTCATCTTCAACTACATTAAGAAATATTCATTAAATTGGATTACTAGTAGATGTAGAAAATACATTTTAAATTGGATAGAGTGGTTTGATTACCCTTGTAACGCTCTATCCCCCTCGAGTACCCTTATCTAGTATCTTACTAGTTCTTTTTACTTATAAAATGCCGTTCCAAAAAAAAAAATTAAAACACAACTTAATCAAAATATTAAACAAACAACCCAACCATATTATGACCAAAAACTCACGTTAACAGAAATTAGACGGTTTTAAATTTACCATAAAGTGGGTTTTTGGATCATAAGTCATATAACTGATCGACCAAGCTGACCTCTATCTTTTGTATTCTCCTTTGTGCATTATAGCTGAATCGGTCGGTTGAATTATGCATAAGGGTTATATTCTCATTGATTAATTGAAAGCAACACCCTATGATATGATACAACAAAAGAATAGTCATACAACCACTTACTGATGCATAAACAAACTTAACGTGACAACATTTTATTTAAAAGCTTTATAATTAAACATTTTATGTAGTCGCCTAGTGAACGATCACAAGTTCCCAACATGCATGGGTTTCAAATTTTGGAAAGTGCGCGTAACTTGTGTTCTTGGGGAGCTTGATTGTAGTCGTTGTCTTGCAACATGTTATTTAGCTCGCTCACAAATTTATTCATTGCAGCGCCTGGCAAACATAGAGGTACCAAGATTCCACGCTCACCTACGGTGTTATAAAATGGTATATAGAAACTAGCACTACTTGGGGGATCGCCAGCAACCCCTTCGGAAGGCGCGGCATAGATTGCCTTCCCCCACCCAAAATCAATATCTTCAAATCCGGTATGAGTCAAATTTGATACGGAATAGCTTCGAACATCTGTAAGGCTGGGTCGTCTTTTGATTACCATTAGGTCTGCAACAGATCTCATGTACTCTTCTGTGACATTAGATTTTGCATTCATTACAAGCTCCAATGCGTGACTTAATGGTTTGATACATAAGTCTTGAGCTGCGGAGATAGCAGCTGAGAAGGCCAAAACATTTCCATAATATCCTAAAGGGATAGGAGGGTTGAACTTTGAACGTGCATCCATGATGCATACGATACGCATGTCCTCCTCAGGATTAGGTTGTAGTGCAATGGTGCGACAACGCCAAATGCTAGCTGTTATCACTTCAAAGGTGGAACAATGTTGTAGGTGCATTGGAGCAAACCTACGTAAGGCTGTAACCTCATCCGGTCCAAAAAGAATGATCTCTGTGTCATGTCATCCGATGAGATGGTTGTACCTTCGGTTTCAGCCACTTCATCATACTCACGATGATTACATGTCACACGTGGAGGATCTCTTGCAGAAAGCAACTCTCTTTGCCACACGGGCAACGTTGAAGGTGTTAATGCACCGCGAGCCATTTCACTCCATGCTGTCATAAGTTTTACCATTCCTGTTCCGTCACACATCGTATGGTTCCATCGTATAGCAAAGATAAAGCTTCCACATAAAAGTCGTGTAACCTATCCATCAAAGTAATATAATATATCTCAATATTACAAATTATAATTCTTGATACTCATTTTGTTCCATAAATCATTAGTTTTGTCTTATTAAGTATCACCCTTAAATTAAAAAATAAATAAAAATAATAAAAATAATAATAATTAAAAGTAACCAGTTTTTGTTTTACCGTTAGTTAGGGATCTCCGATGCATATTGTAAAAATGACTTTTTCTTTCAAATTAGCCCTTAATGATTTTTTTTTCCATTTAAACAAAAGCTTTTTTTCCTGCTGAAGTTTTTGAAGAATGCCTTGATGAAAAATCTCCGCACATCTATAATCGTTTCTACTAAAGAAAGGTAAATAAGCTTTCGCAAGTTTATTTTGCATTGAGGTAATGACTTGATCAATGAAATTTTTTTGTGAAAAATGTTTTTAAGAGGCTAAGTGGATGCTCTTAATCATTAGGACTTTTAATACTCAGGTTTAAAAAGAAACATACTTATATTTTAGTATCCGTCATAAAAAACATCATAAACCGTCATAAGCTACTACGTATGTACACGAAAGCTAATTACTTATAGCTACTAATTAAATCATGTTTCCGTGTACTATATTGAGAGGGAAAAATAGCCGTGGAGGAAAATTCATTTAAAATAATATTAAATGAACCCTAGTTTTATAGCATTTGCTTCAACCATATATATTTTCTTTCTATATCATTCTGATGATGTCAATATATCAAACAAATAATTTCTAAAAAATAAAAGTTCACCTGGATTAATAACAAAGGTGTATTAAGGATGCCACTAGAGCCCGAAACATCATAGAGGAGCTCTTTCATACAAGGAAACGGCGGTTGGAGCCCATCTCCAAACTGCTTTAGTGTGACGTCCGCCTCAGCCTCGATAAACAGCACACCCTCACCCGTGCAGTCCACCATCAGCTTCCTCACGGGATCTTCTATTAGCCTACCAGCAAAAGGATAGTAAAACACCAGCACCTTAGCCAAAGCCTCCCTGATCACTCTTGCGGGATTTTTATTTCTCATTTTGGGATTCTCACGATAAAAATGAATCACCGGTATCTGAAACCGAAGACTTTCTTGATCATCAATGTCTGAGAGAGGCTTCAATTCTCGAGGCGTGGGTTTTGCCGGAACGATGAGCTCAGGTGCAAGTCTTCGTACTTCAAAAGTCAAGGTGGTGTGGCTTTGTGGCATATCTAGTGTAGTTTGTTTAGAATTTTGTATAACGTGGATGATGATATATGCTACAATGGTGGTGAATTTATAGCGGTGTTTAAAACTTGAGGAAAGAAAAACCCGTTTACGTATGTGCACAGTGGTGTCAATTCTTGGATGACTAAATTAGTTGGCCTAAATCTAATCGTAGGTTTGAGTTCATTCGATTTAAAGTTTTGGTATAACGGCGCAGCTTGTTCTCCATTTGTCGTCCACCTCTTTTTAAATGTTACAAGAGATATTTAAATGTGATTGAACGAAGTAATATATTTATAAAAATATGTCACATTGAAAAAAAAAAAAAAAAAAAAGGAAAAAAGTTTAAATTGCTTGTTAATTGCTATGTATTTATTATAAATACATAAAATAAAAATAAAAAAAAAAAAAAAAAAAAAAAAGGAAAAAAGTTTAAATTGCTTGTTAATTAAGCTATGTATTTATTATAAATACATATGCAATCTTTAATACTCTTTTAGTTAAGCTGAGAAAACACAATTCAATAATAATACTCTTTTATTACTTTATTATAAATACATGGTATCGTATTTTTAGCTTCAACCCACCACAAAATAGTTGTCTCCCGACAATCAGTTACTCACCGATGATTCGAAAGAATCCCGATTTACTTACTTTCTTTCGCTTTATATTTTTGTTTTATTAGTCTTTTTATCTAATCCTAAACATAACCTCTTGAACAAAAAAACTATTGCCATCATAACACATATCATATTATGTTGATTTAGCCATCAATCAACAAAATTTGGCTCAACAGCATTCATTTTGTTTTACCGCTAGAGATTATTGTCGTTTTTAAAAATAATTGGTCACAAAATCGCCGCTCCTACCTAAAGACAAAAGCAAATCATGACAAAAAAAAAGGTCACGCAAAGGAGGAAGCCAACAGTAAACAACTATGCCATGAATACAATTATTCTTCTGTTTAAACAAACAACAAAAAAGATGCAAGAAGAAAAGAAGGAGAGGAAGAAGTAGCTTTCAATATATGTTCATGTTTTTTGGAAGCTTCGCGTTCAAACTGCGAGAGAGTGGTGAATGACTAAATTAGCTTGCCTAAACCTAATTGTGAGCTTGGGTATATTTGATTTAGTGTTTGAATTGCCTGTTAGTTAAGGGGGCTCTTGGTTGAATTGAATGAATGAAAAATGGAAAGAAAATGGTAATACAAAGAAATGCAATGGTTATTCAATTGCATAAAATGTTGGTTGGTAATGTTAAAGACTTTTTTTTTGAAAAGCGGCTATTAAAACGGAACAATAGAAAAGCAAACAGGAAGCAAAGCTCCGTGAGAAGATGAGCAAAAACTAAACAGAGCTCACAAGGGAGCTAAAAAAAGAAAAGAAAAAAAAATAATAATTTAGCCTATGCCAAAAACATCATGTTTTAGGATTCAATTGTCCTAAGAAATATGTTTCTTAGGGCACTTACTTGCTATCCACAGCAACGATAAAGATTGAATATTTGAAAAATAATCTTCGCTTAAGATCAATGCACGTTTTTCACCTACCTCATGTAGCAAACGGTTTCTCCAATACCAGATACACCATAGAGCTATCAAACATACCCGTTGAAAAACCTTTGCAAAATGCTTATTAAGAGGAAAGCACGGGACACATGAAGCTAAAATTGAGAGGGATAGGTAAAGGAATGAAATAATTCTTCCTTGTTACGTCACATCTAACTCGATGTACGTTTTTATTGAAAATATTGACGGAACAAACATGATATTTAATACTCTTATCAATGTTTTATCAACCTCCATTTGCTACTGGTTGAAAATTTTACATTCCAATATAGGGCTGAGCACCGAAGGTTCAAAACCGAACCGGACCGACGAAATCGACCGAACCGACAAAAACCGAACCGGACCGACAACCCGTCGGTTCGGTTTCGATTTCAGGTCCTACATGCTTTCGGTTTTGGGTCGGTTTGGCCCAAAACCGATAAAAACATGCCAAAAAACACCTAGACCGACAAAAAACCAAACCGAACCGAACCGACGAAAAACCAAACCGAACCGACAACATTCGGTTCGGTTTCGGTTCACGTTTTTCACAGTTTTCGGTCCTCGATTTTGTCGGTTCGGTTCGGTTCGAGTCGTTTTATGACCAACGCTCAGCCCTATTCCAATATCATAAGCATAACAAATCTTTGATATAACTACAGAGATAAAAAGGAAAGGAAAAAAGCAAAAATAAACAAAATAACAATTGTTATGATGCTTATAACTATCGCAATTTAGATTACTAAAAAAAATATGAATATAGATTGGTTGTTAAAATTGTTTCGATAGTAGATCAAAAGTGAAAAGAAAAAAAAAATATTAATAAAAAAAATAATAATGAGAGATAAATTGAGGACAAAATATGGGAGTTGAAAAAAAAAGAAAAAAAAAAAGTGGCAATTAAAAGGAAAAAAATTGGATAAATTTTCATACCTCTTTAATTGTTGAGGAATGGTGTATTAGTTACCAAGGCCGGATTTGAGGGAGTGCAAAGTGATCAACCGCACATGACTTTCATTTTGTGAGGGCCCCTAGATTCCAGGCATCAATTGTGATTAAATTTAATTTTTAGCCTAAAAATCATGATAATGTGTTCTAAAGTTTAATGTGGTTAGTTTCTTACAAATTTAAGTAATATTGGCTAGTCTCAAGAGAGGTAAATAAAAAAAGTTCTAAACTTGTTGAAACAGGGTAAGCAAAAATTCAGAGGAAGAGGATGATATGTTTGATTATGTACCGTTTGCACCCTTGATGTTTGTAGTTTTTATATATTATGGTTAATTGTCTTAGCTTTTATGTGCAAAATTGTTTTAAAAATAGCATATTAAGCCCTTATTTGATACATTGTTGCTAAAAACGATCCAATACTACACATTTGATATCATAAAACATCATGCATGTTGCCATTTTGGTTTGATAAATCATCAAGTCTTAGAAGAAATTTTCGGTTTTTTTAGAGTAAACTGCAAAATACATCCTTTTAGTTTGCACTTTTTGAGACCTTACATCCCTGTCAGAAACTATTGGCACCTTACATCCTTCGTTAGTCAAACGTTACCAATATACATCCCTAAGGACGAGCGACGCAAAATTTTCTTCGTTAATCGCTAACGGGAGTATAGAGGAGGTGCTTTTGGTCTTTTACTCATACGAGGGATGTATTTTGCAGCTTTATTCTTTTACATATAAGAGATGTATTTTGCAATATACTTTATACTTCACTTATTTTTTTAATTATTATTATTATTATTATTATTATTATTATTATTATTATTATTAAAGTTAACTATTTATACAAAAAAACATTTTGTAAAAATATTATAAAAATTCCAAAATTTTATAAAAATATATAAAATTTCAAAATTTTATAAAAATTCCAAAATTTTATAAAATTTTATGAAAATTCAAAATTTTATAAAAAATTTATTAATAATTCCGAAAATTTTATAAAATATTCAGAAAATTTTATAAATATTCGAAATTTTTTAAAACTTCAGAATTTTATAAAAATTCGAAATATTTATAAAAAATTTATTAATAATTCGAAAATTCTTTTAAATTTTTTGTTTTAAATTCCGTTAAAATTTGTTTTTTAACTTTTTTCTTTTACGGAATTTTTATAAAAATTTCGACAAAAAATTTCTTTTTCTTTTTGAATACTTTATGACGGAGTTTTTATAAAAAATTCAAAAAACTTTCTATTTTCCTTTTGAATACTTTTGACTGAATTTTTTATAAAAAATTTCTACAAATTTATTTTTCTTTTGAATACTTTTGACGGAATTTTTATAAAATAATTTCGAAAAAAAAATTTCTTTTCTTTTTGAATACTTTTGACGGAGTTTTTATAATAAAATTTCGAAAAAATTTTCTTTTTCTTTTGAATACTTTTGACGGAATTTTTTATAAAAAACTTTCTACAAACAAATTTCTTTTTCTTTTTGAATACTTTTGACGGAATTTTTTATAAAAATTTCGAAAAAAAATATCTTTTTTCTTTTTGAATACTTTTGACTGAATTTTTATAAAATTTTGCCCAAAACTCTTCAAAAAAAAAAAAAAAAAATTTGTCGAATATTTTTATAAAATTTTTAGAAAATTTTCGGATTTTTTATAAATTTTTAATAAAATTTTCAGAATTTTGTAAAACTTTTATAAAGTTTTTGAATTTTTATAATATTTTGACAAAATGTTTTATTATATAAATAGTTAACTCTAATAATAATAATAATAATAATAATAATAATAATAATAATAATAATAATAATAAGAATAATAATAATAATAATAATAATAATTAAAAAAAAAAAGTGAAGTATAAAAGTATATTGCAAAATACATCCTCTTATATGTAAAAGAATAAACGCAAAATACATCCTCAGATGAGTAAAAGACCAAAATGACCCTCCTCTATACTCCCGTTAGCGCTAACGAAGAAAATTTTGCGTCTGTCGTCCTTAGGGATGTATGTTGGTAAACGTTGACTAAGGATGTAAGGTGGCAATAGGGATGTAAGGTCTCAAAAAGTGTAAACCACAGGGATGTATTTTGCAGTTTACTCTTTTTTTTTATTTGTTGATACGTATTATACATGTCGCAATATTTGTACCTTTTATAGCTGTTAAATAATTCGCGTTTAAGAGCTCTACTTTGAACTGGAAAGGTAATCAAATTTTACTAACCAACAGTGTAAATGGTTTACTTTCTGATTCAGCACATGGCCCCCAAAATTCACGAGACGACCCTGTTAGTCACTATGAGGTAATGGGTGATTTCTATTATCTCCAACCAACCATCACTTTTGATTATCTCTCTCATTCCTTAGTACCTATATATCCAATAATAATACTCTTTTACTTCTTTACATCAATATCTATTTGTCAAAACAGTTGGGTTTCTTGAAAAACTTGTGTAACATATTGCGTTGTGAAATTAAGCTTCTGGAATCCAACTATCTAATGGATTGTGAAATATGGGTGGTTATGCCTGTGTTTTTTGGCAACTTTGGTATTAACGACATCTATATGAGTTAATTACATTTTCATAGTTGAGTGGTGTTTTTAGACTTTAAGCAATTGATATAGAGGGTATACGTTCAAATTAATGTGGCCATTAATATCTTTAACTAAAAGAAAACCTATGCGATAATTTCGAAATAGGCCCTTGATGTCAAAAAATTATGTGTACATATAAATGACTTGATAGAGATATCGTGTCCTTATTCGATGTTAGATATACTCTTAATTGAAAATTTATGTATTAGATCATTTAACTTTTTTTTTTCAGTAAAAACTATATTATAGTAATGTAACTTTTGAATATAATGATTAAAAAACAATTAATAAAGAAATATTTTAAACATAGTTAAATGTAAGCATTTTTTTTATATAAAGCGTTAAGTTTATAAATTAAAAACAAATTTTACAACTTTTACAAATGTTATAAACATGGTCGAAAATGTCCTATTATTGTTATTGAAATTTGTTGGTACCTGTTAAGATTAGAAAGGTTACCTGTTAATTATCCACGTCAAATAAACAATTTCACCGTGATTTTATTTTATTCCATGTGAAATATTTTTACCCGTTTAATAACCCACATAATTAGATTTTTTTTCCAACTCATTAATTTAATTGCCATGTCATATAATTAAGTACTATGCGGATATTTTCTATGTGTTTTTTATCCGGTTTATATATGACCCAGTTTTTTTGTAAAACGGATAGCAGCACCAGCAGTTAGTGTCTGATTTGACTAAAATTAAAAAATTTTACGCGAAAACGCTTTGACAATAATGGAGTCACTGTTAGTTTTACAAATTACATAAACCAAACGTGTAATTATTAAGACTATACTCTTCTATTAGTATAATGTTACTTGATTCGACTCCTATCGAACAAAATTTATATATTAAAGAATAAAGACGTTAGAACCCTTCTGTGTTTTAACTGTTCATTAAAACAGGGGCACTTAATAATAACACGCAGTACATTCTGTAAACACCGACATACTGAATAATGAAATTGGCGTACTTTTGTAAGACTGTCGTACATTTTATAAAAACTGGCGGTTTTCTAGGGGAAATCAAACCAAAAGACTTCAGACCTATAACCTGTCAAAAACCAACTTAGCTACACAACCAAACTGCATGAACCACAAACACTTTTACCATTATATCTGTTATAACCCTTTTTCTATAAACATTACTTCGACAAAACATTATAATAACTTTAACAAGTCAAACGGATCAATTTGGACATAATCGAAAAACCCCCTTTAAACCAAAGTACCAAACAGAAACATTTAAACATAACTATGAAAAACCATTTGACACTCTTGACCTTAACAAACCTAAACATAAACTACGACACTCAATAACAAACATATAAACCATTTGAGACTCACGAGGGTACACCATCGACCTTGAGCTCGATATCTACCTAAGCTCTTATGCATATAATACACTCGCTTCTATTTCATTGCTTCCAATTTTTATACCTCAATCTAAGCATTTCCTCCTTAGCAAGAACCTACAAAACATTGTAACACTATAGCATAATCTTTCGCTTAGTAAGCAACTAGATTATAACATGAATAATACTTCAATCCACATATATACATCATGAACACTTTAAGTCATTTCAATTCATAATACCATAACAATCACAAAATGTACCTTAATCTTTCCAAATCATGAACTATCACTTGAATAGTCTCGCTAGGCGAGCCTCCTAGTAAACCAACTTACAAATCCAAGACTTAAATCCTACAAACTTATTCATAATGTTAGGATTCGTCCTAGAAGCGTTTATTATTAGGTCTTGTAATGTTTTATGTTTAATAAATAAGTGTAATAAGGGAAGCGAGGTAGAGATATTATATGTGTTAGATTGGTAAGCCCGTCCCATTAATGCCCAAGGCTTACCTCGCATCTGCTCTACCTCGCTACCCAAGTATAATAAATACCCCTTACCTTGTGGTAAGGGTGTGGCTTGATAGTTTAGAGTTTTGCATCTTAATAGAGTTTCACCTTTTCTTTTTATCTCGGCTCCTTTCCCTTGCTTCTTTCATTCTTAATTCATTCTTTGTATGTTTGATATTGATTATTGGGAAACCAACAATTGGTATCAGAGCTCATGGGGTGATTAAGTTGTGTTTTCATGTCCAAAATCTCAAGTAATGCGAAGTACGAACGTGTGAAAATTATTTTTGTAGTTGATATTTTGTTGCAGTTGATCTTTAAACATTTAGTTTATAGATTATTTGTGATAACTTAGAAACTACTTTATCTATCTTTCAAACTAAAAATCATCAAAAAGTTACATATTTGGTGTTTTTCAAAATTGATCGTACCTGGAATTTTCAAAACTTAGATCTTGTTATTTTAATGGTTGAATTGTTAAAAGTTATCGTTTAACAAGGTTTTGTATGGGCGAAATCGTTATAAACTTCATATTTTTCTATTTTCTAATCGATTTTAGCATTTTGGTCAAAATCATGATACAAGCGAAGTAGGTTAATTTGAACCAAATCAGTAGGATAATAAGCTCAATAGGATTACCAGCTCGGTAGGAAAAACTAGGTTAGTAGAAAAGTCAAAAAGTCAAAACCCTCATTACCTCACTGATCTTACCTCGCTACCATTACCTCACTGCCACTACCTCGCTTCAAACCAAATTACTAATTTAACCTTACTAAGTTATTACTACCTCGTTGCTAAAACTTGAACTTTTCACGGAGATTTAATACAATATATTTTGGACTATAACATATCTTTATCATCAACAAGATCTAAATAAAATCATTTCACACACGCACAATTCAAAATTTCTCAACAACTCAATCAACCTCAACTTATTTCATCTGGGCAAGTTATGTTCCATGGGCAAGATGTTTTATGAGATAAATTGAACAAAAGAAGGATGGTAGCAACTGGATGAAGAAGGTCATTATGGAAGGACCATTTGTGATACCCTAGCATTCCACCTCAACCAGAATCCACACGATTTTGAACTTGGGATGAACTTAGTGAGGATGAAAAATGTCATTATGAAGCTGATGGAAATGCAATGCAACAATTTCTTATGGTAATTCCAAATGGCATCTTTAAATTGTTGATGCATGCAAAACGGCTCAACTTATGTGGAATCATGTGAGACGTCTCATAAAAGGATCTGGGTTAAGCAAAGCCGATATGGAAACTAAACTCGTTGACATTTATGATAAGTTCAAGATGATGCTAAGAGAATTGATAACGCTCAAATTGAGTATGTTTTTACTTACGTTATAGTTACTTTTGTGCATTATATTTGGTTATAAACATAGAATTTTATTACTTAATCATATAAAACTATGTATGCAAGTTATACGTAGCCAAGTATAGGAAAAGAAGAAGAAATGACGAAGAAGTGAAAAGTTATGCACATACGAAGATTCCTGCATCAAAATCAACATTGGAAGCCTTGCAAGAACAAGAAGATTTGACACACCAATGTTTCCAATCTCAAGATCAATAAAATATCAAGTTTTCTTGAAGTATGAAGAACCACAATCAAGGACCAAACAAGAGACAAGCTAAAATGAAAAAAGAAAGAAAAATGCTTGTTGAAGGGCCACCAGCCAATCGGCTGGAGCCGCAGCCGATTCGGCTGGGATGTTGTGATCAATAGGGTTGAGCAATTCGACCGTTCTGACCGGACCTACCAACATAACCGACCGGACCGAACCGAAACCGACCGGACCAAAGGACCGACGGTCCGGTCTCGGTCCCATTTTTCCTTATTTCGGTCTCGGTCCGACCAAAAATCCAAAAATCTTGCCTATTTGGATCGTACCGGCCACATTCGGTCTCGGTCTCGGTCCTGGTTTTTACCTGTTAGCCTTAATAATATTTAATAGAAGTGATGGTCATTCACGTTTAGGAACTTTGTAACGTGTGTTAGATATCGTGATAGAATAGTCAATGGGCTCGTGGATTGGGCTAAGCTAAATGGCTAATAGTTAAGTTAAGCTAGCCTTTTATCATTTATAATCCAATCTAAGTCCAATCCATATCTACGAGGCTCATGGAAAGCCCATGAGGGCGTTTTGTATCCAAGTATAAATACCCCTCAAATGTGTCATTTGAGGGGTGTGCTTGAGTGTGTTTGTGTGTGTTTTTCTTTGAAATAAACATCATCTTATTTTCATCTTTCTCTCTACACATACACGATTTATATCCTCAAGTCACCATCTTTCCATCATTTCTTTCTTCATCTTTACGCATAAAGTGTTTGTATTTCGTGTGTTACTTGTGTGGTAAGGTTGGTAACGTGATAAGGTTGAGAAAAACAAGGTTCTACAATTGGTATCAATCGCCTAACAATGGTTTAGGAGTGTTTGTGTTTGTTTTTTGTTAAAAATTTTCCAACAAGTTTTGTTTTTTATATAAAAACGCAAGCTTTTTGTATAAAGTTTTGATTTTTACGTGTTTTTAAGATTAAAGTTGTTGTTTTTATTGATCATTAAGTATTTTGGAAGAATTTTGTGCAAAAGAAATCGTTTGGAAACGTGTTTTTGGGTGAAAATGTGTGTTTTTGCAAAAATCTGGGCATTCTACGCGTAAGCATTGCAAGGACAGAAAGTCAAAACCCTAGTTTTA
This sequence comes from Chrysanthemum lavandulifolium, assembly GCA_022545495.1. Classification (NCBI taxonomy): domain Eukaryota; kingdom Viridiplantae; phylum Streptophyta; class Magnoliopsida; order Asterales; family Asteraceae; genus Chrysanthemum; species Chrysanthemum lavandulifolium. The sequence continues at coordinate 70,522,906 of CM040240.1, read as the reverse complement.
CGCATAAGGAAAAGTCAAAACCCTAGTTCTATGCTTAAGGTTTACGCGTAAGAATTGAAATCCTACGCTTAAGCATTTGGTGACGTTTCTTCGTGCAATAACGGTTACCCAGTGCTTCCCTCACTTGGATAAGTTTGTGGAACACTTCGACTTTGGATATCTTTTACACTGGTATAAGTGTAAAGAATTTTTGGTTTTAAACCTAAACTTACGCATAAGCATAAATCTTACGAGTAACACTCTACGCCTAAGCTAATAAGATTTTGAGCAAAACTTCAAACGGCCATAACTTTTGAACCGTAACTCCGTTTTTAGCGTTCTACCCATCAAAACGACCGTGAGAACGAGGAGAATGACACGCCGAACGAGTCAACCTTCAAGTCCTAAAAACGCTCCGAACAGAAGTTATTGAGGTTTTTAAGTTTTTAGACCCAATGTTCACTACAACAACCGAGCTTAATCTTCATCAAACACAACTCCTTTATCGTTGAATCGATCCTACATCAACTTTATCATCAAATACCTTCATCAATGGCTACTCAACAAGACATTCATGCAACCGGTCGAAAACCGTCCTCCTATGCCGAAAAAGGAGGATATCTTCAATGGACAAGTCAGATGCTCCGCCACATCAAGACCAAACCTAATGGAAAACTCATGATTCAATCCATTACGAATGGACCCTTCAAGCCTCGACAAGTCCAAAACCCCGAAACTCGATGCAACACCTCCCGTCCCACCATCTTTTCATGTTCAAAATGAATCGTAATACACGGACAAGGATAACAAAGCAGTTGAAGCGGATGACATGGAAATACACATTATCCAACTGGTTTACCAAGAGACATCTTTCTTTGCTCTAGAGCGGTGTGAAACTACTTACGATATGTGGGAACGTGTTAGACGGCTATGTTATGGAACATAAATTGGTCAACAAGACATGGAGAACAAGTCGCTAATCGAATGGGAGAAGTTTACATCCGCCCGTGAGAATCCATTGAATCCTACTATGGAAGGTTTTGCACTTTAATGAATGAGCTTATCGTAAACAAGTTGGCACCCGTAACTATGGTGAGTAACATCAAATTCCTAAACAATCTTCCGTAAGAATGGGGACGATATGTCACTATTGTCAACCAAACAAAAGACTTACATCGGTGAACTTTGATCAACTCAACGATTTTCGAAACAAAACCAAACCAAGTGAATGACGTCGTGAAAGAAAGATTGGCAAAGAATCATGATCCATTGGCACTAATTGCAAAGACTCAAACCCAAGTGAATACATAACAACAAGCTTCATCATCTTCCACTAACAACAACTTGCAAGAATACACTCCACAACCACAAGTCGTTATCCCTCAACAACAATTCTATCCACAAGCACAACAAGTCACCAACAACAACAAGATCCACAATACCAGAACAAGGAATCATCGATCTTGAACCGAACAAGAACAAGCTTTGTCAATTGCATTTGCTTTTTGACTAAAGCATTCAGAGGTCGCTATTCCACACCAACTAACAACAACCAAAGGATTTCATCAAACACTGCAACAGAAAATTGCACACCGGTTTGAATATGGGTCATCAAGGACAAATGGTTGAGTTATTGGGAATCAACAGGATATGCTACCGATTTCACATAGGTAATCAAAGGTTCCGTATCGGTAATCGGTTGGGTCGAATGTTAGAAATCGATAAGTGAATGTTGGGGATAGAGCGATGGGTAATCGAATGGGATTCTGCACCCACTCATTGGGAATTATGGAAATGTAAATCGTGGTAATCAGTTACGTGTTACAACCACAAGGAGTGGGTCACATGGCAAGGAATTGTCCTACTAAGTCGAAAAAGAAAAATGTTGCGATCTTCGTAAAGCTATGCTATTAGCACGTAAGTCGGAAGGCGGGATGCAGTTGAGTGCCGAGGAACATGACTTTTTGCTATTATGGATGATTTGGAAGACCTAGAGGAAATCAATGTGAACGCATCTTCATGGCAAATCTTCAGGAGACTAAGTACGACACCGACTGACGCACCTCCTGCTTATGACGCCAATGTAGTATCCGAGATACCAATCATTGATCCATGCTATAACAATGTCATATTTGATGTGTTTACTCATGACGAACAACATTCGTGACATCGCACCTACTTATGATACATACCGGACAATCCGAGTTGTAGCAATACTAACTCAAACTCTAGATGTGGATCCTAGTGGAGGATGTGTGACACAAAATATCGAGACCGATGAGGAAACACGTGCTTTATTTGAAACATTAATCAATAACGTGGCATTGAAATTGAGAAAGTTAAAAGGTCAATCGCGATGTTAAGGCCGCGAATGATAAATTGACCGAGCTTGAGAGGTACAAGGAGAATGCAAAGCCTTTGAATTTCACAAAACGAAGAGTCGAATTAGAAATTGGTTATCGAGATTCTGCTTTTAAGAGAAACACAATTGCAAATCAAGTATAACACGCTTGATGTTAATTTGAACTTGAAAATAAAATCTTTAAACAAGGAAATTTCGATCTTAAAACCAACTTTCTAACAACAAGCAACTTATTATGATCTTGAAAAGAGAAGAAACAGTTGATTGTCGATTTTCAAACGTGAAGATTCTCTTCTTGATGAAATTCTTGATAAAAATGAAAAAATCAAAAATTGAAAAATTTGCTTGTTACAACGGGTCATTCAACCAAATCAACCAATATGCTAATCAATCAAACAAATCCGTATTTTCAAACAATACAAAAAATGGCTCTTGGTAACACACCTCCTTGTTTCCTCAAGAAAGCTCCGAAAGAACGGAATGTTTTGAACAATGGAAAAGCTTTGCATGAACCCCTAATTGTTCATGATTCTCTTGAAACGTTAGAACTATCTGATGAGAGTAGATAAAAAATGCAACAAAAGAACCCAGATCTAAAACCAATTGATTATAACAAATGGAACAAAATTTCTGGAATTACTTTTGTTTCACAAAAAGAAAAGTCAAAGTTTTCCATCACACCCAGTGTTTCAAACAAAGAATCAACACAAGTTTCAAAACCAGTTTCAACTCTTGTAGTTCTCACAATCTCTTTCGAAAATCGAACAAATGTCTTCAAACAATCCTTTTAACACAAGTGATGCTAGAAGCATTTTAGATGACTTTAAAACTAGAATTGGGGAACTTCAAGAGACTGTTAAATCTAAAACCAATATTACAACTAATATCTGGTTTTCTAGTTTTGATGATGAAATGAAAATGTTTTTTGAAACTCAAATTACCCCTCCGCTGAATAACATCAGTGCACGGGTAATTCATTTTGAACAAGCCTTTTTGAAAGAAATAGTCGACTTTGTCAAGGACCACAAATCCTTGGTAAATAAAGCTAATGAAAGTGTTGCACACATCAAAGTTTTGGAAACTTTGAATGATTCTCTCTTCGAAGATGTTATAACAATTGATATCATGTCCATTGTTTTACAAACATATTCTGTTGAAGACCATAAAGACTCGACCGAGACCTCCGCAATTGTTTCAAAATATGAAAAGCTCTTGAAAAACTTGAAAAGAAAATGTATCATATTTTAAACAACTTGATCGAAAACCGAGGAATGCAAGTATGAAAAACTGTCGTATGAGCGTGCCTACAAGGACATGAAACAGAAAAATGATCTTTTGAGGGCTCAGCTGGAATGTCAAAAAGAAAAGGTTGTGGATACTAAGATTGCAAAACCATTGACTGAGGAGAAGGAAAATATTCCCAAACAGGTTTTCAAACCAAAAATGTCTATTTCACTGCCTCCTTCACAAGTCAATGAGAAAAACGATTTGTCAAAATAGTCACTCCACCCGCCTTGTCTAAGCAAAAAGAAAAAGTTGTTGAAAATGCAAAAGCGGTTATCGAGAATCCAAAAGTTTTAGCACCTGGCCTTTTTAGGATGAGTACCACTAATGCGTCTGCCTCCAAATCTAAAACATTTGGAACAAACGACATAAGTTTAAACAAGCACTCTAAAGAGACTAGGAAAGCTGAAACCACTTCTCTTGATAACAAAGTGAATCCCAATGCGTGTGCCTTACCTTCTACAGGACTAGAAAGCACCTCTAGGAGCAGCAGACTAAAGCCTAAGAGCAATACAAGGAACAATAGAGTCTCGCATGCATCTAAGAGAAGTAGCTTGAATAAAGAGAAGAAAGTAGAAGAACACCATACGAATTTACCTCTTTTTAATAAGAATGACATTTCATCTGAATGTACTGAACCTATGAAACTTGCTAAGTTTTGTAACATATTGGATTTCACATACACATCAATAAATGATCACAAATAGGCGTATACCTTATGGTTTTAGTGAGAGAAAGAGATAGAGGTTTGGGAACTTAGTGAGAGAAAATGAAAGTATTATTATGCGCTCCAACTCTCTACCTTGGGAGGTAGAGAGTATTTATAGTCATACACAAATCGCCACCTACGGGCTGTGGATCAGGCATACAGTGGGCAAAGACCAGTCCGTCCTCCACGGGTGTTACATAACTAAATACTACTAAACATTTAAATAACTACGACTACGAGCTTTCTAATGATTACATATACTTGAGGTGACCGACACTTTAATAACTGGATTTACTAAATCCTAACAATCTCCCCCTAAGGGAGGTCACCTCAAAAATACATTGAATACAAACAAATATTACATTTAGATTATTCTAGGATTCTTTTTGACGTTCTTTTCTCAGTAGCTCGTAGTCTTTGATTCTTCATTTTTGCATGTTTGGATAATCCAAGTGGAGGTCTCTTACTGATCCACGTGATAATGAGTGTTGAGCCAGCTTTGAGATTATCAGCTACCATAAATCTCGGACTCATCCATTGCAGTGTTGGTATTATGTGATGTTGTGACATTTTGGACCGACATGCTCACATTCGGATCATGATTTCTTCTTATCGAGTAGCGGAAGCTTTAGTTGATTCAAGATATTTGCGCAGCAGCAGCGTAAGCATGGAGTGAAAATATCGAGTCGTTGATGCACTTAATCATGATTTCTTTAGAAGTGAATGTGTTGTGTGAGCATGCGGCTTATAGATTGACCGCTTCATTCGGATCGCCTACAAACATCGGGCGCATCGCATACAACAAGCTAGTTAATAAAACTCACGAAAGTGTCTTTGATCACTTTCGTTGAATCGAGGTACATGGCCCACGGTTCCTCGCTGATCAAGACAAGCACCGCCTATGATCGTATAATTCAAGAATTTCTTGATGGTTTCGCAATGCTTCTAGTCGTTCTCAAACCGTAACGCCTCAAAGAAGACAACACGGATTGAGTGAACCAAATAATTAAGATTACCGATTGATGAAAATGATTTGAAAAACAATCGTGATCGCTCAATAAATTGTTTTACAATACAACGAGGGTTTTAAGGAAATCAATTATCAATCATAAACACCTTTAAATTTTGAAACATTAATACACAACGATGTGCTAGAGAAAAGAGTTTTAAGCACAACGACTGCTTTTTTCAAAGGTATCCGTCAATACATAACTCGAACTGTGATTGATTCATAATTATGAATCACCCCATTGTTCTGCTCGGTTGTCACATGGTTGATCTATTGGATAGATCTCACATGCCACCCACCAGAGCTTGTTTAATGTTGGCTCCGAGGCTTTCCATCTTCATTGTGAATACGTTTGCATATCACTCGGATGTTCCGCAATACCACAAGGATAATGCGAGGACTCATGAGATATAATCTCTTTCCACATTGTGTGAAACAGAGAGTCTTCATAGATAGTGTCCTAATGAGATTTATTTGATGATCTCGCTGTTTCTAGACTCAATTGTGCACCTTTGGATCATATGCCGGAGACTAGGGAGAGGGTCTCCTCTTCAATATCAACCATTTCTAATAGAAAGTCGATAGATAATGTAGGTTCCCTTGAGAATGAAACAAGTCCTTTAAGAGGAACTTTAGTAGCTTGGGAAGTTGTAGTGCAAGGCCACCGGGTCCATGACGCCTTGTCTTCAATACCGATGTTACCCGTAATGACCCAAGAGTATATGAGTTGAACCCGGTTCCTCCCCTAAGGTTGAAATAATGGAGGCTATTTGTTTTCACCCTTTCTCATTTATTTCTTTTCATTCTTCAACCCCTTCAAGCTACCGAGACTTCATAACTAGAACCTTGTTGGGTTTATTCCAAAGACTAGCTCGTCTCACCGCACTCTTCCCATTTCTCAATTTTCTCCTTTTTCATCATACCTAAGGACTCTACACTATCTAGTGGATTGTCCTCGGTAGATCCTCCGGTTCTAGCGGATCGTGGAACGAATACCTAACCTAACCATCCTTATATCACCATGCATAAAGTAAATTTGGTCGGTCTTTTGGTATTGTTCATCAGCCATTGGAACCAATTGAAAACCATTTGAAAATCAATCCAGTCCTTGTGATATATTATCAAAGCATTTTGTACCGAATTGTTTTTATATTTTTAGAAAAGAGCTCCCCTCAACATGTGCATCATGTATTTGAAATCGCTTTGGCACACGGAGGAAGAGGAAGAATTAACTTTGATTACCATTTTCTAAAAGATATCAACATCACTTCCATGATTAAATCAAGTAGATAAAGCATATTGGGGAAGGATGAGGTTTTCATAAGTTTGCTCCCCCTCAATATGTGCCTCGAGGTTTGAAAGAGTTTTGCACATATTAGAAGGAACCTGCACTTAGAGACAGATCAATCATGTTTCAATTCTTTGTGGTTTAAAAGGATGCTCCCCCTCAACATGTGCATGGAAAATTTGAAATCGTTTGGCACATGTGGGGAGGAACGCTTGCTAAACACTTGTGAAACCATTTATCGAATCATCAGTTTAAATCCAATTTAAATCACAAATTCTCCCCCAATCACAATTCTCAAATCATTTGAGATTTGTGATCTTTATAGATTTAAATTGTTTTTGAAAGCTTTTAAGGAGAATTATGACTTGCTTATAAAAACATTTAACCGATAAGGATCACTTATGAGACTTTAAACTCCAATAACATGCATGAATATCTTTTGAAAACATAACAAATAACCTTTTGATTTAACTGAAATTATTCTCCCCCTCAATCAAATGACATAAGTTGTTGATTGAGATATCGAGATTTTGACCAATGTCAAGTCCAAGTAAATTTCAAAAATTTAGTCTGAGTTATTTTGTTTCATATTGTTTTCATTAGATAGCAAATACTTTTTAGAAGAATTTATAGAAGGAAAAATATTTGTGAAAGAAACATTTGTCCTTTTGGTGACAAACATTTGTTTTTAGAATCAGAGCATGAGATTTGAAACATACGTTAAAGCATGGCTTTGTTCTTTCATTAAAAATGGGTTATAGACTGAAATGACTATAAACCTTAGTTTCACTTTCTCTCATTTTTTTAAGGCAAATTATGTACATTCGAAGAACATCTAAAATCCCGTGACATTCTTTGAGTGTCAACACAAAGTCCGTAGATGATATCGAACAAGGGAAAAATTTTATATATATATATATTTTTTAATTTTATATTTTTCTATTTGCTTTTTGTTGGTTTTGTAATTTTGTATTTTGCTTTTCGAATAAATATTAACAAGAGATGGATGAAGAAAAACCTTTTACTCCTCTTCTTCCTCTTGAAGACGCTAGTGTTTCGGTTGAAGAATCTTTAGACCAAGTCGGGAGGATAAACTCAAAACGTTCTCTAGGAAGAGCTTTGGTGAAGATGTTTGCTAACCGGAATTCATCCTCACAAAATAGAGTTCCACCACACCGCTTTCAACTTGCTCCCCGATGAAATGATGTCGAATGTCGATGTGCTTAGCTCTTGAGTGTTGAACGTTGTTGCATGAGAGAGCAATAGCACTTTTATTATCACAAGATGTAGGAATTTTGTTGAATTCAAAGCCATAGTCGATAATGGGATCTCATCCATAGGATTTGAGCACAACAAGATGACATGGCTATGTATTCAGCTTCAGAGAGGATATAGAAGTACTCATTTGTTTCTTAGAAGACCACTCACAAGCTTATCACCCAAAACCGAGCACCTCCGGATGTACTTGACGCAGATCTTGACATTGGCATGATCAAGATCTCGCATAGGCGCTAGTGACATACCGGTGTTCTTGGCACCAAAGTCCCATATTGATGGTTCCTTGGAGATACCGAAGACCCATTTAATCGCTTCAAGGTGCTTTTGGTAGGCTTAGCTCGATATCTAGCACACATGCAAACAATGAACAAAATGTCCGGGTTCATCGGCCGTGGGTACATCGTGATCCAATCATACTACGATATTTCGCTTGGTCTACCATGATCCCGAGTGGTCCTCATCCGCTTTAGTTCACTCTATCATGGGAGTGTCAACAGGTTACAAGAATCAAATCCAAATTTCTTTAAAATCTCATTTGCATATTTAGATTGATTTATAAAAATGCCTCCGGACTTTGTGAAATTTTAATCCCAGAAAAAGACATTTGTCCCATCATTGACATTTGAAATTTGGAACCCATTTCATTGGAAAATGGTCACATTCATTGGGGTCACCGAGGAAAAATAATATCATCAACATATATTTGAACGTGAATTAAATGTTTGCCGACTTTACGGTGAATAATGTCTGATCAATGCCTCCTTTTTTGAATCCAAGAGATAGAAGAAACTTTGATAGCGATCATACCATGCCCTGGAGCTTGCTTCAAACCGTAAAGAGCCTTCTTCAAACGATAGACGTGAGTAGGATGCTCGAATTCACAAAGCCTTCGTGTTGGTCGACGATACGACTTCTTTAAGATCTCCGTTAAGAAAAGCCGGCTTTACATCCATCAGATAGACTACCATGTTCTTACTTTGTTGGAATCACTCCTAAACCATAATCAAGTGTTAGTAATTATTATGTAATAATTAGCTTTATTATGGCCTTTGTTATTAGCCTTAAGCTTATGTAGAAGGCCCATGAGCTTAGGCCCAAGCCCATTAAAGAAAGGATGGAAACTAGGAGTGTTGCCCTAGCTTTCCTCCTATAAATACTCTATGTAAACCTTCATTTGAAGGTTGGTTGTTCAAGTTATTCTCTCTTTCACATACCTACGCCTAAACCGTCTTTTATATCGTGTATGTGTGTGGTTTTCTTGTTCAATCGCCTTATCTCTTTCTATATTACTTGTGTTTGTAAAACTAGTGACCTAACAAGTGGTATCAATCGCCTAATAGTCGAGTGAACGTATTGTTTGAAGCGAGTTTTGGTCTCACGCTTAACTTGCGTATCCTTACCTTTGGCTTGATCAAAACGTATTTTTACACTTTTAATCCAAGATTCTTGTACTTTCAACGTTATAAGGTGTTAAACTAACGTTTTTGGCAAAAGTTTGGAACTTTATGGGTGGATCATTGTTTTGAGCTAGTTTTTATTCGTGGGTGTAGTTCTCACGCAGAACCGCTTTAGAAGCTTTGGATCATCAAGTTTCACACTTTGTGTCTTTTGGTGTTATTGAAGCTATTTCATCACACAAAACCGGTTTAGAAACATCTTTGGGCAAAATCCAAAATACGAGTAATCCTACGCGTAGCAAAACCCTAAAACTACGCGTAAGGTTTTCCTTGGTTTGATCTTCATTTTCGTGGTTTACCCGTGTTTTCTTACTTGGATAAGTCCGAAAATACGTCGACTTTGGATATCTTTGCAACCGTGAAGTGTAAAAGATCACTGGGATAAAACCCTAAAATTACGCATAAGATTAGCTTACGCCAGAATTCCTACGATAAGATTTTTCTTACGCCTAAGCCTAGTCTTACGATAAGATAATCCTACGCGTAACTTTCACGCCTAACTTTTGTCTACGCATAACTTTAGCGCCTTTTCCATACTTACGCCGTAAGCTAAATCTACGTAACTTCTTATTGTTACGCGTAACTTTGGTGTTTTACGCATAAGTGCTACTTGGCTATTGTGATTTTACGCCTAAGGATACTTCTTCATCAAAGGTTCATTCGACTACAAAGATCCATTTTACCAACACAAGTTTTCAACATGTCTCAACCACCATACTCTAACTATTTCCCTTACACTTATCCTCAACGACAACAACAACTAAGTCCACAACATCAACAATGGAATCAACAACAAGCAATTTATCAACAACAATTTAATCAACAACATACTCCACAACTTGGTGCAATTCCCCACCACAAATGGTTCAAACACCGCCAAGTCTTCAAGTTCAACCCTACACAAATGAATTCAATCAACATCCATCAAGGAACACTATGAAGGAACCCACTTGGTTTGCAAAGATGTGTGAAGCTTTAAGCGACCAACAATCAATTCATGAAGTCGGATCACTGATAGACCTCCAATGCTCACCCAGAAACTATGATCAATGGGTGATAAGGTTCTTTAGTTTTGTGATCTAAAGAAGCCACATGGAAATTTCTTAAAGAAGGTTATCTTGAAGGTCCATTTGAGATGCCATCGTCATTGTACCCGGAGATCCTATCGCTATTCCACCAAGAGATGAACAAACAAACATTGCTATCAAGTGCATCTAAATCCAATGAACTTCTACACTATGAAGTCGATGAGCTTGCAATGCAATATATCCTTTTAGGATTACCTAACCCAATTCTTCAAGTGTTGATGCTCAAAAGACGCAAAGGAAATGTGGGACCATATTCATCTTCTTATGGAAGGATCAGTACTCAATCAGAGGATTTGGAATCCAAAATTACTTGGCTTATGAACACTTCATGATTGAACCCGAGAGACACTAGAGTTTTATCCTCATCGATTTTCGACATCATCAATGATTTGGATAAACAAAACATCATCATGCCAAGAATTGCAATGAATACTAAGTTCCCGAGTAGTCTTGGTCCCGAATGGGAGAAGCATGTCATTTTTCTCCGCTGCTTAAGAATATAAATCATTCTACATATGGATTGTTGTACGATTACTTGAAGCCTCATGAAAAGGAAGTTGATCGAAAGGATTCTCCGTGCCCAAATTGCTCCACCTACACATCCGGAAAATCAACAACTTGCCTTATATGCTCAACAAAGTTATCCTCCTCAACAAGCAACTCAACCAACCGCCTACCACACCAAACGATCCATCACAAAGAACCTCAACAAAATCAATTGGTTCCTTACAACAACAACAATGATCAAGCACTTCATAGTCAAACTAATGAGGAATCCGATCCGCTCAAGCATTGCAACAAGGATTTGTTATGATTGCTAATGCTTTTAGCCGTTATACAAACAAACCAACAATCATATTCGTTCCTCATCCAATACACGAAATCAGTCACAGAAAAATGGACGAGTTGCGATTCAGAATCGTGGTTATGGTCATCAAATGGGAGGTGGTCAAGGGTTTAATGCTATGGGTAGGAATAACAATGAGCTCAAGTGGTGGAACAGGAAATGCTCGTAATGGGTTGAATGGTCTTTGATGCTACAACCGCAATGAGAAGGGACATCGGCTAATGCATGCCCAAAGCCAAGGACTAGGGCAGTGCTTACTTCAAAGAGGATCTTCTTTTGGCTCTTAAGGATGAAGTGGTGGATCTCTCACAAACAAAGAATGAGCTTTATGGCGATGCGACTGATGATGATATGGAGGACTTGCGTGCCAATGCACCAGTTATGTTGATGGCTAATATGCATGAGTTACATATGAGTGAAACAGCTCAAGATGACATCGATGGCTTGTCTCGTGTACCGAACAAACCATCATCATATCTCGAACTAATATCTCCGCCAATATCTCGAATCCGCACGGATCGATCGTTCAAAATGAGTCATCTACATCTCATTCTCGACGATTTTCGTTAACCCCGTAGTTACATTTGACGATCAAGATGACTTTATGGTTTCCTTTGATAATCAAATTGACTCCGTGGTTGTACTTGAGGATCTAAATAATGATCATGTTGTGACTCACGCTGAACAAGTCGAACTGTTGCCTCATCCATATTTTGCTCGCTTAATTCAAGACCATCAAATCAAAATGGAGGAATGTTATGCATTAAATAAGGACTTAAAAGCAAAATGCATGTTAACCAAGGATTTTGAATGCTTACAAATGCAACTCAACTTTTTCAAAACTCAAGAAAATCGTGAAAAAGGTTTTGAAGCCGCTTTTGCTAAATCTCATCAAAACGAAAAATATTTTAGAGACGAGATCGTGATCTAGCAGCTTCAAGAATGCTTTGTTGTCTCGAAATAGAACAACCGAAACATGAACATAAAAATCAAATTAACGCCTCACCTTGAAAATCAAAAGCTGGTCGAGTTGTTAACATGTCAAAACAGTTCTCCGCATACAAAAGCATTCAACGAATCGGTAGATGACCTTCTTGAAGAAATTATCGGATTGCAAAACAAAATTAAAGAGTTTAAAACTGTTGTTTACAAACATGGTGAATCAAGAATGACTATTGAAAAGTTTATTTAAAACCCAATCCAAAAGGATATGGACCAAACCTAGCCGATTACAAACCAAAGCTTTCACTAAAACATTCAAACCAAATCCAAGTTTCCAAAGTGTAATATAAAATTAATGATATCATTATGAGTGTTGTTGAATATCATCGTCAAGAGGAATTAGATGCGAAGACGAGTCGATCAAAATTAAAAACGGTTGTTTACAACAAACCTTTAATTATTCAAAACCGTCACTTTCGCCACACCAACGGATTCTTCTAACACACCAAGGGTTATCATCAAAACACCGAGTCTTCTAATGTTAATCCCCAACCAGATTATGCAAAAATTTATGGTCCTTTACCTTCAATCGGTGAAGTAAAATCAAAACCGAAAATCGCAAAATTCTTAGATATTTTAATATTTTCATGGTCGACCTCAAAACTTTAGAACATGAGATAGAACATCATTCGAAATCAAAGTTCAACACTTTCAATCGCCTTTAGCGAGAACAAAGAGACATTTTTCGAAAAATCTTTACCCAATGTTAAAAATTTGAAAAATTGTGCATTAGCTTGGGAAAAGGATTTTCAAAGGAACTTGGAGTCATGAAGGTCGTTTTGAGAAAAATGAAACATCTATTTCTAATACTAAACGTAAAAAGAAAATGTTGAGAAAAGATGTTGATCGACTCTTGGAAGATGTTATCTCAGGTCGATATCCATAATGTTGTGTTATTCTATTCTTTGCCACATGCATCCGATTATATCTCTCACGATAATGTTGACTCGTGGTAACTCTGAGAATACCGATAATGTGCTTCAGATCGAGTCTTTAAAAGTGAAAATAAACAATTACTTAACGAACTTTACAATGCAAAACGTCGTCTTCATTGGTGTGAAAAGATATTCATAATCATCAACTTAGTTTTCAAAAGAAAATCGCTCGCTTGAGTGCAAAATCTTCGATCCTAAAATTGAGCAACTGGATGATCAAAACGTGTCTTTGAAAAGTCAAATCTCAAAATATGAACAAGAACTTGTAATGCTTAAACAGAATATGGTGTCATATTTGATTTACTCAATAAGACTCGTCATGAAGCCTCAAACGAACTTGATCACTATCTTGCTCACACTAGAGAAGTCATGAATTTTGCCGGTAATATTCGGTCTAAAAATCAAGATTTGATTCACACTATCTCTAAGTTAAGAGAAATGTTAGAAAGTATGAACAACTTCCGCCAACCATCATTAAGAGATTAGCACCAAGAACACTTAGTAATCGAGAACCTAGAATCTCTATCGCCGATCGACGTTGCTAACGTGTTTCATTCCCATCAAACAGAATAGTTGCGTTTTTCCAAACGTCCGCACTTCACAGCCTAGAGCACTCAATCAAGAATAGGAAGTTGCACCTAAGAAAAGATCAATAAGGAATGCTAAAGTAGAAGAACACCCTAGGACTATGAATAAGACTCACGTTGCTTCCACTATAGATGTTGCGTCGGCAAATGTAATAAAAATAGTGATGTAACGAATGCTAAACCTTTAAGCACTTTTGATATTCATTCGATGCACCTTGTGTTATTTGTCGTAAAAGTATGAATTCGATTGTCATGACAAATGTGTTGCTAAAGCTATAATCTCTCGCTTACGGAATCCTAAGAATCGAATACCTCTAGGCCCACTAATCATTCTAAGTCTGTTTGGTAGACCTTCTTTAGATTCAAAAGCGCATACATTGCCACCGTAGCTCCGGGCCACCTCCTAAGAATGTAGTACCACCTAGTGCATTCACTAAGACTAAAGCAAAGAGTAGTTATAGATGGCGAAATGGATATATAACACACTAGGATTTAAATGGATGCCTAAAGTCATTAATGTGTGCATGTCTCATATACCGCTTGTAACCCTCTAACATTTTGGGTTCCACATCTACTTATTCCATCCGTGTCATCCGTGTAATGCAGTGATATGATCATTCTCTCGATTCTTGATAGCGGATGTTCCCGACACATGACAGTAACCTTAAACTCATTATCAAACTTTATTGCAAAGTTCATTGGCATCGCTGTTCGAGAATGATCACTCAGCACTATCATGGGCTACTGAGATTATGTCAATGGGAACATCGAAATCAGCAGGTTTACTATGTGGAAGGCCTCGGTCATAACTGCTTTGATGAGGTCGGTTTTGTGATGGAGATTTGGAGGTTGCTTTAGGGAGAAAACTTGTTTCATTCGTGATCTACAAGGAAATGACCTAATGTCCGGCTCGCGTAATTCTAGTCTCTACACTATCTCTATGCAAGACATGGTTGCTTCATCTCCCATCCGCTTACTTTCAAAGGAAACATCAACAAAATCCTCGGCTATGGCACCATCGGCTCTCACATCTAAACTTTCAAACCATCACCAACCTTGCTCGACACAAACTAGTTGAAGGTCTCCCACGATTCCGGTATTCAAAAGATCACCTTTGCTCACTGTGAACAAGGAAAAAGCACTCGTGCTCATTTTCCTTCAAAGGTGGAACACACTCTCAAGATGTGCTTCATCTTCTTCACATGGATTTGTGTGGCCCGATGCGCGTGAAAACGATCAACGACAAACACTACATCTTAGTAATTGTTGATGACTACTCACGATGGACTTGGGTCTACTTTCTTCGTAGCAAAGACCAAGCTCCACAAATGATCATCACCTTCTCACAAAATATGTGTTCAGCTCCGCAACACCGCAGCTAATCGTAATGCATAAAGGAACCGAATTTGTTAACCAAAACCTTCGTGAATTTTATGAGAAAGTGGAATTCAAAGATCAAACATCTATTGCACGCACACCCCAACAAAATGGAGTTGTTGAAAGATGAAACCGAACGTTAGTGGAAGCGCAAGAACAATGTTACTCAATGCTAAACTTCCGTGTTACTTGTGGGCGTGTCGATTCATCGCATGCTATACTCAAACCGCTCTATGATCACAAACGCCACAACAAAACACCTTTCGAGCTTGTCCACAACCATAAACCGAATCTCAAACACTTTCATGTATTTGGATCCTTTGCTATCCGAATTATGATCGTGATGATTTTGAAAGCTCAAAGCCAAAGCCGACATTGGAGTCTTTATTGATATTGTGAGAATTTAAAGGTTACCGGATCCGAATCGTCAGACAAAAAATGTGATGGAAACGATTCATGCTCATTTTGATGAACTCACGGAAAGGGCTTCGAGTATAACACTTAGAACCCGGCCACAACCGCTTAAACTTCCTCAACCCCATCATCACCGAACAAAGCCCCCACTAACTCACAACAAATGGAAAGGTTATTTGCTCCTCCGCTCAAAGGATTTATATTGATGAACGTGCTCCGTGTGTATCCACTGCTCACGCACATCCCGATAATATTCCTATACCGATACACTGCTACAACAACCGCCGTTGAAGATGCACCTACACCGCTTGACTCAAACACAACAGCTTGAACATACCGCTCCAACAATGATGAACCGCCGATGATATTCTCAATGAAGTACCCCACCGCAGATTTTGACCCAAATGCGTTCTTCAACCCGTTTGCTAATGAGATCATTGCACGTGATGTCGCGGAATCTTCAACAAACCATTTGAATCCTCGAATCGGACAATGTATACCAACATCAACCTCTACACATCGATGGACAAAAGACCATCCTCCGCTAATATTATTGGCAACCCGAATCAACCAACGTTACGAGACAACGCCTTCACACGATGGTGAACATTGCATTTATGCACTCACCGCCCGCTAACTGAGCCTAAAACATTAAAGACGCAATGACAAAAGACAACCGGATTGAATCCATGCAGAAGAACTCAACCAATTCAAACGCCTTGAAGTATGGGAATCGTTGAAAGACCAACAGGGTCTACGCCATTGGTCTAAAATGGATTTGGAAAACAAATTGATGTCAAGGGAACGCCATCCGAAACAAGTCACGCCTAGTTGCTAAGGGTTATCGCTGAAGAGGAATAGACTTTGAAGAATCTTTTGCTCCTGCTGTTCGCCTTGAGGTCGTTTCGATATTTCTCGTCATGCTCATATGAATATGACGGTCTTTCAAATGGATGTCAAACCGCGTTTTCAACGGACAACCGAAGAAACGGTTTATGTCACCAACCCAAGGATTCGTTGATCCAGTGCCCGAACCATGTCTACAAACCGAACAAAGCTCTTTATGGTCTCAAACAAGCCCTCGGCATGGTACGATAAGCTATCATCTTTCCTCATTGCTAATAATTTCACCAAAGGCTCGGTTGACCCAACTCTTGTTATACAATATCACGGGCACATATCTTAGTTGTTCAAATTTACGTGGATGACATCATTTTTGGGTCTACACATAAAAAGTTTTCAACCGCTTTGCAAAACTAATGAAGAAATTTTTGAAATGTCCATGATGGGTGAACTTACATTCTTTCTAGGATTGCAAGTTCATCAATCACCCGTGGTATTTTCTCGAGTCACCCAAATATGCCCTTGAACTGTTAAACAAATTTGGAATGACAACTCGTGACACTTATGCCACACCAATGGCTCATACCAAGAAGCTAGATGTCGATTTACATGGGAAATTAGTTGACCCTACCAAATACCAAGTATTATTGGGTCTCTCATGTATCTAACTACCAGCGCACACGATATTGTCTTTGCCGCTTATCTATGCTCCCGCTATCGATCGCGACCAATCGAAACCCACCTCTCGAGGCTAATAGAATCCTCCGATACATCAAGGGAACCATTAACTTGGGGATCCGTATCCAAGGATTCGGTTTTGAACTAATCGCTTTTTGATGTTGACCACGCAGATGCTTAGACTCAAGGAAAAGTACATCAGAGCTCTACAATTTCTTGGTGATAAACCGGTGTCTTGGCAATCAAAGAAGCAGGATTGTACATCGCCGCCATCAACCGAAGCGTAATATGTAGCTATGTCCCGTGTTGTGCTCAAGTCATATGGATGAGAACACAACTCAAATACTATGGTTACGTATTTGATGTAATCCCGATGTATCGCGACAATCGAGTGCCATTGCGATCTCGTAACTCGCTCAAAGACTCAAATCAAAGCACATCGATCTACGCTATCATTTCATCAAAGACCACGTGGAACAGGTACGTTGAATTATACTTTATGGGTACAGACACCAATCGCGCATCTTCTCACCAAAGCCTTGCCTCCCGCTAGGTTTAATGAGTCGATCCACCGGATTGGTATGAGGTGTTTGACTCAAGAGGAACTGGATGACCTCTTAAAACAGCCTTAAAAACATCAAACACCAAAACATATTTTGTAAATAATTTTTCAAAACAAAATACAAAAATATAAAATCTTATAAAACAACAAAATATTCTTCTAACCTATAATCTTTCAACATGGCAAGTACATTTTTCCTTCAACACTATAATCTTTCAAAATTCAGATTTTTACGATCAAGTGTTGAGGGGAGAAAATTTTCACTTAACTGCTTCAAAACATCTGTACTTGCATGTTATCCTATCCCTGTTGTTTCTTTTATCAATGGTGGTAAACTTTTTCGTTAAATGACACCCTGACTAAAATTTATAACCTTTCATCATTTACCTAAGTCGAGAGGAAGTGTCGTCAAGTTTCTTTCTTAAAATCTTTGTTGATAACCAAAATGGAAGTTAAATGGCTTTGTATGTAAAAGGAAAAGGTGGAGGACCAAATGTCAAAAGATGAAATTCATTTTCAATAAAAATCCTCCACCTAACTTCTAACTTCACATTTATTACTTTCAACCTTAAACATCCTACGCCTAAGATTCATTCAAGAAATCCGTGCTTTAGATCATCGTTTTGTAAGTGTTTTCACGATCTTAACAGTAATACAAGCTAAGGTTTTGAATTTCTAGTAAATCCTACGGCTAAAACTTTTGTTACGCGTGATTATGTGTTCTACGCATAAGCATATGAACACACAATCATTGTGTGTGTATTTATGGTTAAATGGATAGTGTCAAAACGTTTCTAATACATCAATGATATCATTTTAACCATCAAAACCCACCCAGAAAAACGAATTGATGATTTTTGAAAACTAGGGTTCTTGAGTCGAATTGGGTATTTTCAAATGTGAAGTGTTTTGATCAAAAAGATTGTTGGGTTATGTTCATATGTTGATGAATTGATGATATCCAAGGTCGTTAACCACCTAGAAACTCTAAATGATTAAAATTTGGAATTAGGGTTTAAAGTTCATAAGTTTGGGTATTTTTGATTCTCAATGAATTAGATGTTATGACCTTGTCTATAAGCTCATACAACATCTTAGACCTACCAAAATTTGTTTGGTGCAAATCCCATGTTAGAAATCATACGCGTAATTCTCAACCCTGTGGTTTTGACCCACGCGTATGACTTTTACGCGTAATGCTTTAACGAATGATTCATGCCATGATTTGTTGATAAAACGTATTCTTGTGTTAATATAGATGATTTGATGAATTTATTTCGTGCTTGCTACGCTTAAAATTCAGAATCAAGGTCATTTGATTCACTACGCGATAATGATTACCCCACGCGTAGTCAAGTTGCGCGAAGAATAATTCACGATAACTATTACGCCGTAAGGTTCTACAATGGGACCACGCGTATCCCGTGAAGGATATGCGAAAAAAGAACCTCACGCATAAGGTCTACTTTACGAGTAAGCCTTACGCGTAAGGTTCCTATACGCCACGCCGTAAGCTCCACGCATAAGGTCCCCTATTTCCCACGCATAACATTTCACGCGTAGTTAGGATCCCACGCGTAAGCTTTCGCTCACGCCGTATGTCATTATCGTTTACGCTAACTTTGCCAAAGCTACGCTTAAGCCCGGATTGCCTTCATTATGAATTGTTACGTACAAACTTGTTAATAAACTAATCATAACGTCACTAATCCAATAATGTCACTAATAAACCTAATCATTTGATATGTTGTGAACAATAAGTGATAACATAAACTTTAAAACTTAAAGTTAACTAACTCACTAAACATTTCACGACGCCATTAGACTATTGGACAAACAAGTGACTTAGGACTCAGAATAATCATTGACACTGCATATTCAATAACTAGACAATAAAACCTTCGTTGACTAACATTATGTCTTTTGATATGTTGGTTCTTTGGCTAATGTTATTTCGCATCACGACATGGTCGCTCAAATGAATGTGGATGCACCGAGGTTCTCACTATTGCCGATATCTTCCCAAATGGCTATCCGAGAAAGATTGGAAAGAATAACCTTAGGCTTGACTTTGAAACCCTCACATGCTCGTAATCTTCTTGTCTCATTCACGTGGATATTCTAAGGAATCATCCATACCGAACATGCTCTCACTCTGCAACTGCTCCGTAAATCTACATTCAACAATTTTGGAACTCTATGCGAGGATCACCGTCAAAGTGTCGTGATCGTGACACTTAATCACAAACAAGTCACCATCACTCATGCCGACTTCACGGGTCAGGCTTCTCATTCCCGAAATCGAGCCAACCGACTTCTTTGCCACACCCATCGAGGAGACCGTTTCACGATTCTTGCTTGATATTGGCTATGATGAAGCTTCAGGAGTTATCTCTAAGCATTCTCATGTGGAGCTTAAGAACATTCCACAACCGTGGGAACCTCACCTCATCATCACCAAATCGGTCTCTAGTCGTGATAGTGGTTATGAGCATCCAAAGCTCATGGAACCGCAAATCTTCCGGTCTCGATCAATAAGAAGGACATCAAATCAAGCATCGATATGGGAGGACATGATGCTATTTCACAAGAAGCTTGGCTCAAAGATTCCGTATGTCGATGCACAAAGCTTTTGATCCAAAGAGCACTTGGACTTAATCCCGATATTTCACAGAGGCTCAATGACCTAGACAATCACGATATGTTGATCGAACCTACACTATCGCCGTAATCAAGGAATCGTCAACAAAGAAATAGGGTGTCAGATACCCGATCACCTTCGACTAAAGAACTCAAGAAGC
This sequence comes from Chrysanthemum lavandulifolium, assembly GCA_022545495.1. Classification (NCBI taxonomy): domain Eukaryota; kingdom Viridiplantae; phylum Streptophyta; class Magnoliopsida; order Asterales; family Asteraceae; genus Chrysanthemum; species Chrysanthemum lavandulifolium. The sequence continues at coordinate 70,502,406 of CM040240.1, read as the reverse complement.
TTGAAACGCATAAAAGGTATCTAGTAGCGTAAAAGAAGGAAAAGTTGGTCATCTTGATGAAAAACCTTCATGAACTCCTATTCGAGAACCGTAAGAGGAAGTGCTGGAAGTGCAAGAAGTTCGAAGTTATAGGAAGCTTCCCAAAGGAATCCTCCTCGTAAAAGGATTGTTCCCGTAGCGAAGCCGAACCTATTCCCACACCGAATCGCAAAGAAAGCTTTTGGACAAAGCTCAAGGTACCGATACGATGAAGAGATTACCTACTCAAACCGCAAAGGATGACAATCCTTCCGCATCAAAAACCCAAGTCCTCAAGTCGATAAAGGCAAAGGAAGACTCAAGACTTGTGCCCTATGATGAGAGCTCAAGAAGAAGAAGAGCTACTGGATCAATCCTACAGAAGAAGCTTAAATTATTTGGTCACCTTCAAAAGTCAAGAATTTGCAAAAGACCAAATGGGTGGCCCCGAGGATCAAGTGGTGTCGCCACTCTTCACCGCATCCCGATGCGTTAATCGACCGATAGGGATCCGTGCCACCACTCTTGTGCAACAACAAAAGCTTGTGGAGGATACTATCGAATATGAGTTTGAGAAAATCAGAATCGAGAAGTCCGAGAAAGATAAAGATGCCGATTATGACAAGTCGCTCGAAAGTCCTACACGATCACGTAGGAAACTTCGAACCGCCCAAGGACCCCGAATCTCCTCACGTCTCGTCCTCATCGGATTCTTCTTCTCATTCATCACCACCACCATCAAAGAAATCAACCAAATCAACATCCAAATCGTGAAGAAACCACCTCGATCTTGGATTTCTCGACTCATGAAAGAATTGTGAAAATGTCCAACAAGTCGAAAGAAGGACATGTTATACGTAAAACCGAATTGGTTTCACGACCAAATACAAGACTTAAATGATGAGAAAGACAAGATGCGTAAAGAAAGGAATTTGTTCAAGTTCATGAAAAGACATCGTCAAGAGGAAGTGAACGAAATGATCAAGGTTACACTAACAAGTACCTTCAGGATATCGCCCTAAAGTCACAAAGGAGATGTTTACTAGACAACTATATCTCAATCTTATGCGATAGCCAAGCAAACTATAAGATCAACACCTTTAACCGTCACAATCAATCCATCCGATCCTCGTAGTTTTCTGATAATGAATTGGTGGCCAAGATTGTCACACAAATGTCTACACGATCCGACATTTACTCGAGGAAGGAAAGTCGTTTCAAGCATTGCCGGACTTCCAACTCAAAGAAGCATGTAGATTCGAAGGAAAGTCTAAACGCCCTAGAGACGATGAAGACAAGGATCGGGATAAGCATGATAAAGCTAAACGTCAAGAAGTCCGTGAATCATCTTCTATGTTACCTCCTCTCCAACGGACTCCTACTCAACAAAAGTCCCTCCTCGCTCTTCTACGATAAACCTCGTGATTTATTCCGAGTTACCACCCCGACTCGTAAAACCGTGATCAATTTGAGTATACGGTGGTGACGATGAAGAGGTCCTTGAGCCCCTACAACAACCTACCTCTCCCAAACAAGTTCGTAAACCGTAATCATCATCTCGGCCTTCAAAAGAAGAAGAAGAAGGCACCCATGGCGGACGCCATATCATGGCTAGATGACGATAAAACCAAGGATTTGAATGGTTCTTTACTCTTGTTAACAACACTCCCTACCAAGAAGGTCGATTTGGTTGACGGTAATACATTGGAGCATGCAAAACTTTTGCAAGAAAAGTTCCATGAAGAAGATGACGAAACCGAGTTGAAGCGAATCAAAATGAAGCATTTCAACCGTTAAAAGACAGTTCCGAAAGTGCCATCGAGGTCGAATATCACCTTGAGAACATTGCTCGAGCCATGTCTAACAACATGGATTGGCTCAACCTGAAGCAAACGTCGACTTCACTAAACGGACAACCCTCCATATTACAATCGATCGTCAAGACCTCTACCAACAATTGGCCAAAAAACCGAACCTAGGATTCCATTCGATATTTTTTCAACAAAGACCGGAATTTCTTCTACACGGTGGCGATGGTTCAAGGAAATACGCTACATCGTTGACACTTCCATTCCCGTAAGCTATATACTCGAATCGCTTAGCCATCAAGGAACGTACAAACATTTGTTCTCTAAAAGTGGAAGCATACGACCGAGATGCAATGTACGGATTCATCATTGGCCGAACGCCGATTTAATCTACTACCAAGTTGTCGGGTTCAAAAGTCTCAACATGCGGTGGTCAATACTAAGGATATCGCTGCCATCAAACATGTTGTTCTATCATCTAAGTGGGACAACACCTTCCTTAAGAATATCGTGGTCAAACGACAAGATGAAAGGGACTATGCTTTCTCTCAAGTCGACTTTGAGAATTTGTCTATCAACGACATTCAAGACATGTATCTTGCTAAAGTACAAGGTTACATGAGGCAATTTTCAACCAAGTACAACGTGAATTCATCAAGTCATTGCTCATCTTCATCGACGCATAGTCATCAAAGAACATGTTGAAGATCTTCACCAGCGTTGAATCTTATCGCACCGTGTCAACTTCACACCACCTCGCCTAGATCTTCCCGACCTCAACCAGCTCTCACAATATACACTCATCAAAGAAACCTTTCGGCGCTGCCACCGCAGTGAACTTCAAAGAAATTGCTTAATGGCGTGTAGTGAACTTCACAAGTTTGGGGATCACACTTTGAAGATGGTTAGGGACTAATTAGCCTATAGGTTGAAGGACATACGTCAAAATATTGGGTCTCCTAAGCGATGGAATTCTCGTGATCGCAGGATGTGAGGAGGATCATCGAATGATTGATGAAAGGTTGTTTCAAGGGATCGCCTGTAACATTGGAAAGCTTTGTTGGTGGTCGACCCAGATTAACATCACCGGCTATCAATGCCTGCTCGCACTCTGGTGACATCATCGGACTTCCGGTACCCCTTGATTTGGTTATTTCATTATAAATTTGATGTGTGATTATATATGTCTATGGCTTGTGCACACATAATGTTGTACAACCCATAATTTGCAAGAAAGGACCCCGTGGTACGCTTCATGCCACAATCCTTATAAAAGGAGCGAAAGCTTTATTTTTGAGTATAACCTATTAAACCTTTCATTTTTCAAGGTTTTGCTCAAAAGAACAAGTACTTCCCCGTAAGATTTTCAAAACCTCAACCGCTTATATCACTTGTTGAGGGGAGTATTTGAATTAAAACTTTGTTCACAAATTGTTCATAGTGGTCATCTTCCGCAACACTCGAAATGGTCATATTTATTCTCAACTTTTCAAAAATAACAATTTTTATATGCCATTTTTAGGGGAGAAAATGTGTGATAAGAAATATGTTGTGCAAAATGCAAATGAATCTGTACTTCAGACTTAACCAACGAATTGACGGTACTAAACTGTTAGTAACTCGAAAAGACTTGTCCCGGACGGTAATAATTTCAAGCTAGTTCGCTAGTAATGTAAACGTGTCTCGCAAAGGACTTGTCCAAGTAGAAAGTACCATTCGAGATACTCTTGGTAGACATGAACTCGACGGTATGAAAACCTTCGAGGTTTGTCTACACCTTCAAGGTAGTTATTAGAGCTAGTTGTCACCTAAAAGTCGACAATGTAACTCTTTAACTATGCAACGTAACCGTGTCTCATGGGGATTGTCTATCTCTAGTGGATCAATTCAAAATGTGCGCGCTCTTTCCTCACTATGCATTAAAACCATTAAAACTCTTAAGCACATGTGGAGGGGAGTATTTATGCAAAATCTTATCTCTCACAATGGTTCAAACATGTTTTCATTTACAAACCCTTTGAGAGATTCTTCACAATGATGGTTTTAATGGCAACATAGGTTAGTCATGGAGTTATAAGGTGACTAAGGTTAGGAATAACTGTTCTATGATCCGCCATAGCGGAGGGATCTACCCAAGGACATCACAAATAGTTAGTACTTAGAAGTCCGATTATAAAAAGGAGAAATGAGAATCGGAGAAAGAAGGAGTTGAAGAATTAAAAGAAATGCAAAGAAAAGGGTGAAAAGAAATAGCCTCAAAATTATTCAACTTAGGGCGCATAATCGGGTTCAATTCATATGCTACCGGGTTGTCATTTAGTGACACCGGTATTGAAGATTAAAAGTCGTCATGGACCCAAAGGACGCATGCACTAAACCTTCTTAGCCACTCAAGTTTCTCTCAATGTAAGCTTGTTTCATTCTCACAGGAACCCTACGTAAACTATTGACTTTCTCTTAGAGATCGCTGGTATTGAAGAAGGAGACCTCTCCCTAGTCTCCGTCAGAAAACCAAAACGCACTATTGAGTCTAGAGCCACGAGATTCATCAAAAGATCTCTTAGAACACTTGACATTTCATCACTTGTTGATCAAAAAATAAGATTATCGATGGTTCATATCGAGTCCTTCATAGATCTTAGCAATCTGTCAAGAACATTTATGAGAGGTTCACATCGTGATCCTCGTGATTGAATGGAAACTCCCGCCGTGGTCAACATCAAATGCCCGACAAAGCAGGTCACTCGGTAACTCCCCGTGGATTACGCGGAGTGTGTCTCAAACGGTTCACATCGTGAGGTGATGCTTCGTGTACCTTAGCGACTATCTCGAATCAGATGTACTTTGACATCGCGTTATCTCACTTGTGGGACTCCTGCTCAGAACGGCCTTTGTAATAATTAGAGTAGTGTTTTCACACTATGTCGTTAATACTATCAAGTTCAAACTTGTAAATGCCGAACTCGCTTATTACTAGCCGCTTGAAATGCTTTCTTATGGAAGTCTCGAGCGGGATGATCATGCCGATTCTTCTCATGCTCACGCCAACATCATCACTAATGGAAGTTCTATTCAAAAGCAACACAATGGCGAATGATTCTTCGTCAAACCAAAGAATCTACAAAGTTAAAGACTTAAAGAACTTCACCAAGATTGAATTCCAACATCAAAGAGCTGTGAGCATGTTGAAGAATGACGTGGAGACACCGGAGCAACAAGGCACTCGAGGCGCACTTGATGCGCATAACAACATACTATCACTTTCACCACAAAGAACAATGATCAAAGAACAAAGTTAAAGATGACGCCAAAGCATAACTGCTCAAAGACAACTATCTCTACACCGGGAGATTGTTCGAATCAAGGCAATTCTTCTCACAAGAAAGAAGAATGTCGAAGACGCCGAGCTACTATTACATCAACGCCTTCACTGCTCATCACCAACACTGAGGGAGATTGTTGGAATCACTCCTAAACCATAATCAAGTGTTAGTAATTATTATGTAACAGTTAGCTTTATTATGGCCTTTATGTTTGTTATTAGCCTTAAGCTTATGTAGAAGGCCCATGAGCTTAGGCCCAAGCCCATTAAAGAAAGGATGGAAGCTAGGAGTGTTGCCCTAGCTTTCCTCCTATAAATACTTTATGTAAACCTTCATTTCAAGGTTGGTTGTTCAAGTTTTCTCTCTTTCACATACCTACGCCTAAACCGTATTTTATATCGTATGTGTGTGGTTTGCTTGTTCAATTGCCTTATCTCTTTCTATATTACTTGTGTTTGTAAAACTAGTGACCTAACATACTTGCAAGATTAGCCAAGAAGATTACGATTGCCTCGATTACGAGCAACCGGAGCAAATGATTCTTCAAAGTCAATACCTCCTCTTGACGGTATCCTTTTGCAACCAATCGAGCCTTGTTCTTTAAAACATCACCATGCTCATCAAGTTTTACTTTGAAGATCCACTTTAGAGCAATGATCATCGCACAACTGGAGTGTGTACTTATTCCCATACATCTAGTCAATCAAACTCATGAATTTCTTCTTGCATGGCATTGAACCGCTTGTCTTCATTCATGGCGGTTTTAACATCTTTTGGTTCGACCTTGAGAGTACGGAGTTGAAGAAGCACCATAAGGCATCGGTTGCAAGTTGTTTCGCGTGGATACCGGACGAGAGGGTTTCAATGATGTTGTCCAATGGATGATCATGTGTCCATTTTCTAAGGTGTTCATGTGGTTGTTGTTGTTGAATCAAGTATATAGTGATATCTCCCGATGAAGATGGTTCGATGATGATTCAGAGCAAATATGTTCTCAAATGGGGCATCTTCGGAGTAGCAAAGGGATTAACTTCATCATGGGTGCCGTAAACAATTCCATGATGTACACTCGATGATTGATGATTTGTTGATGAGATGAGTGATCGAAGCAGCGCTTCTTGACTTAATGACACCGAAACTCAAGGGTTAACTTCATTGATGTGATAGAAGTAGCTCTGCTGATGGAATTGACATATCATTAGCACTTGGCTCATAGTGTTCATCAAACATTGGATCAAATAATTTCTTTAAGTCGTCTTTCAAGGAGGTACATAAGGAGTTGCCGTGAGGGTTTAGAAACAAGGGTAGAACCGATAGGACTACTTGATGAAGGTTGAAATGCGGGTCCGAATCGGATTGTCCCGGAGCCATTTTCCGGGGAGCTCATCGAACGTGACGTGAATAGTTTCCATGATATCTCGAGTTCTTTTGTTGTAAATTCGTAACCCTTCTTGTTTGATGCATAACCTACAAAACCCAATGTCCGCTTTAGCTCTTAATTTACCTAAATCTTGACCGCCATTTGTTGGATAGCACAAAGTACCAAACACACGAAGATATGATAGATCAGGTTTTCGTTTATGGATAAGTTCATATGGAGTTTTTCCAGGAGAGGAGTGAATAAAGGAACGATTTTGGGTGTAACAAGCGTTGCCAATGGCTTCACCCATAGAAACATTGGAATCTTTGAATAAATTAGCATTGTTCTTAGCGGCCCACAAGAGTTCGATTGCCTTTCAACTACACTGCTCATTGAGAAGTTCGTGGAATACTTCTTTGATGACCGATTCCAACACTTTCATAAACCGAATTAAGTCTTTGTTAACAAACTATGTGCCATTGTCTGCTCGAACAATTCTAACAAGATTGTTGAGTCGAACTCAAGTTGCTTGATAAGTTTGATGATGATATCCGAGTTTCATCCTTTGTCCTCAAAAACTTTACCCAAGTAAATCGAGAGTAGTCATCAACAACCGCTAGAATGTATTTCTTCCCATTTATCATTTGCACTCTCATTGGTACGCATGCATCCATATGAAGGGTATGAAGAACTTCCATTCTCGAAGTTTGTGGGTTTTGGTTTGTGGGCATATTTCGTGCTTTTTCCCAATTGGCAAGCTGAACAAAGATGATCTTTTTCATATTTTAATCTGGGTAATCCTCTGACAAGATCCTTTATGGAAAGGTTATTAATGGTGCCAAAGTTCAAGTGATTGAGCCGACGATGCCATAACCATGACTTTGTTTTTGAAGCCTTTGACAACAAGCATATTGGAGAGGACTTCATCATGTCTTCGATAGAGATGGTGTATAGATTTGAACCACGAGTTCCTCTTAGCAATTCCACACCATCGAGTTCTCTAACGAAACAAGTATGTTTTCTAAAAGCCACTTCTAGATCGGAATCATAGAATTGACCAACAGAGAACAAGTTATGACCAAGACCTTCCACATAATATACCCCGGAGATTACACTTTACCAACAACATAATCTCCATAACCCATAATTGCACCAAAATGGTCATTCCCGAATCTAACAATTCCGATGAATTTACTCACGAAGTTCATGAGTCATGACCGATCTCCAAATATATGCTTGGAACAAACGAGTCCGTGTACCATAGAACGATTTGAACGATCCGCAGCTAAACATGCATAAGAATGGATAATCGATAATTGGGATCCCCATGCAAGAATGGGTTCCATTTGGTTAGTAACAATGATTGGAACACCCACATCGTAAGTAGAAACAATAGAATCATCGAAATAGATGCAATTGTTAGTGTATTCATTTAACCTATTCAAAGTGTGTTCACTTTAAGGAATAGTTCTACCAAGAGGTATCCATTTTCTAGTGGGCATTGACTTAGCAAATTTAGGGCATAGCTCATTAATCTTTTGTGCCAAGAGTATCCATTGATAACCTATATTACTAAATTTCCTTCCCGTAGGTTTCATTATTTTCTAACTTTCTTCACCTTAGCCTTTAGCCTTCTTCGCTTGTTTTTAACATTAACGCTTTAACTTGGCATTTGACAAGATTAGACACATCATTCATACCACATTCATGATTAGTAACGTAAATCAAGCAATCATCTTTACATGGTTTTGTCATAGTAGCGTAATTTGAATTAATTACAAGACGCTTATAGCTAATACTAGAATCAACACAATTCGCTTAATTCAACTCAAACTTAATATTCCTAGGGTGATCTTCACTCTCTTCCAATGCACATTCTTAGCTTGTGAGATCCTATCTTGCTTGGTATTGCCCGGAGGCTTTGACCGCTTGCTTTTATCACCGATTACTCCGTAGAAGGAATTATGGGAACATTAGTTGGTTGATCTAGTTTTTGCATTCCCGAACTAGACGTGTAGGGATCTCGAACTACTTGAAGGCACATTAGAGCTCACTTTCTTAACATGGGCATAGAATGGTTTGTATGCTTGGCACTAGGCATAGAACAAGGCATCAGCCTTTACCTTTCGCACCTAAGGATTTAGGACATGTTGCTATTAAACATTCTAATAGCTCTTGAGATCGCTGAATGCAAGCAAACCTAATTTCTCTATCAAGAGGCTTATTTATGAAATCCTCCTCCACAACCTCACTGGAGACATTCTAGACTATCCTTAAGGTGAGCAAAATAGTTATGAAAAAAGTTCATTATTCCCGAGATGAGGAGGAATGTATTTAATAATCACAGAGTATTTAGAGATGAGGATGACTTTTGATGCAACATTCTCATTAAAGACAAGTGGCATTTTCCTTTTCATGTCTCCTCGATTCTCAATTTCCTTTTGTAAAGACGTTATTATTTCGTTGTTCTTGTCACGAGTGACTTTAATTGAATCATATAACTCTTTAAAGTGTCGTTTAACTTTTTCATTTTCTTCAAGAAAACCCTCGTTTTCCTTTTGTAAAACATTAACCAAGTTTTGAAGATAAAAAGTCTGAGAATAATGAGAATCTAAAGGAGGAGGCATTTGGGAGCCAGTCACATTGTTCTTTTCACCCTTTAATTGTAAAATTTGGGCTTTTAATTTTCTGAACGTGTTACAATTAGCTTGAATCGTTTCGTCACGCTTTATTTATCCGAAAATCGTGATCAAACTCGAACATTTGAGGATGTCTTGATATTTGAGGTTTTGACATTTTCTTTAAGATGTTGATATTTTAGTTGCAAATCAAAATGTTCAACTTCTAGTTTAGAAAGATGTTTTACCAAATTATCGTGATCATCCCGATCAATTTTCTCATTTAGTTATGAGTTTTGTTTTAAAGCTCAATGACACGATCATGGGAAACTTTCAATGCAATAGATAATTCATGAAATCGAGAAGAAGAATAGAGTGCTTAGTAACAAAGATAAAACACATCTTGAGCAACACAACTCGAAATCAAATTCTCATTTAAGATATGCAAGTTCTTCCTTTCAACTTCATTATATTTGAGTTCTGCTCATAATCATTGACCTCAACTATCATTGCATCAAATTCCTTTTCATTTCTTTAATATTTGAATTTATTCCTTTGAAGACTCTCAAATTGACCTTTTAATTGTTTAAAGAAAGGCATGACCTCGCTAAATAACATTCTTTAGTTTGCTCAAACCCCTTTCCCCGCTTATCCACTGAGTGTGATTCTCTTTCACATGTCTTCTCAAAATCAACGAATAGTTGATAAACAACATACATGCCGATTAAGGTTTTGCTATTAGTGGCAATCGATCTAGGAACTAGATGCATTGGTGTATTTGGAGGATACACAGTAGCTGCAGGCATTTTCCTAAGGGGAGTGTTTTTTGCAACAAGATTTTCATCTTTTTGTAAATCCATATCCTTTTTACAGAACAATTGTTCAGGGGTTAATAGAGTCTGAGGCTTAAACTTGTTCAAGGAGATCCAATTTTCCTTACGGTAATCATGGGGTTTATCGTTATGTTTTCCTTTTTACACATAGGATCGTTAAGCTTCTTATCCATTTTCTCCCTAGAGGCATCATCTAATTTTCTATCCACTTTCATGCTTTCAACACATGATTATCGCTTAAGACTCTATGCTTAGTGATCAAGTGAGCAGTCTGAATGGTATTCCCTTGTACGTACAACTTATTTTCAAGTTTGTTTTTCAAAGTTTTTAGATTAGAAAAATCATTCAAAAGTTTTGATTCCTTAGCATTAAATTGTTGTTTAAGCACTTTAACATTATCTTGAAGCTCTTGCTTTTGCTTAACAGTTTTAGAGAGCTTTTCTTGTAAGGAATTTAACTCTTGTTTTAACACTTCTTCTCTAAAATTACTTTTTCTAATAATTGTACGCATTTGGTCATCCTTTTCCCGCTCACGGTAGTTAATTCAAACTTAGCACGTTGTTCATAAATGGCAACTTGTTCTTTATAGGCATTCGCCTCGTAGATAATGTAATCATCAGGCACATGCAAGTGTATTCATTAAAAACATAGTCATTATTGATCACAGACGATGATCACTTGGCACAATCTCACTTTCACTTTGCTTCACATATTGATCATATGGGACAATATTGCTATTACCCTCATCATCAATATCTGATTCATAAGTTTCAAGAGATTGTACTTTATTATGCATCTTTTGCTCATCAACTTCATCATATAGTTTTAATACCTCTGAAATGATTGAATCTTTGGATGGACTAGCTTGTTGTGGTGAGGGGACCTTTGGAGAGACCATTGGAGAAATGCTAGCCATGAAAATTGTCTCATGCAGAGGTTCATCATCAACATCGTAGTCGTATGCATCACAGTCGGTGACTTGGAAGGCATTCGATGATTATGACCTATCTCCTAATTGGCCGCTCATCCACATCCGCATCATATGTCTTGGCATTGCCCTCGTAAAGAAACAACAACTCCTCTTCATCCAAAACAACTCCATTATCCCGAGCTTGCACAAGTAACATCTTGTCTCAAGTACTTTGCATTTTGTGGGCGTTTTGAGATGCGCGGCTTAGCTATATGTCCATCACCACCACAGCTTGTAGCACTTGACCGGCTTTGCTTGTCCTTGATTTGGATTCCTTCCACGATTCGATTTGCCATATATCCTCTACCAACTCCACCCCTTCCCTGCTCATACCGCCTTTCTTGAACCGGGTTGCACCATAACCTTCCCATCTCCGATAGTAGTTTGATTGTGTGGATTGGATGTCGCTCGAGGTTATTGTTGGTGTGGGAGAGAGTTCATGTTTTGACTACTCATGAGAGATAGTTGATTGATGAAGTTTTCCATGAATGTGTTTGGGTCCGAGGCTTAAATGTCGGATCGTGGATGAGCTTGTAATTACCATTACCCATGGGTATGACTTGAGAAGCTTTGGTGGTAATTCCAACATTGGTGTAAAAGTCAGAGTCATTTGACTAACTAGTTTCTCCCCGCTTAGATTTGAACTGCTCAAGAATCCTTCGCTCAAACATAGCATGTCTCTCATTCTGAAGAAGAAAGGCAACAAGTTACTCATAGTTGGTGTTCTTCAATCCTTTGGTTAGCTTCACAGAGGTGACAAACTTGTGCCATTCGGGATTCATGTTGTTCACAAACTTTGAGTTCAGCTGAATATTTGGCATAGTCATTTTGATATTCCTCATATCATTCACAAGTTTGTGAAATCTCATGTAATATTCATAGATACTCTTCTAGTTTCATCTTGAAGTGCTCAAATTCATCACATATTGTGATTCTGTCTTCCTTAGTTAATTCGTAACCCGAGAGAAGCATCTTGACATTATCCCAAACACCTTGGCTTCGGTGTTGTGATTGATAAGCTTGTAGATATCTTTGGAAGACCTTGAAGTATAATGTTTGAAGCCCGATATCGTAATCGAATCTCTTTTCTCCTTATCATCGAGCTCATCATACGCCTTTGGTCCGTCCAATCCATAGATCATGGTTCCATCTCGCAAGACTATCAATTATGTCTCTTGTAGTCTCAATCGATAAGGTCCTTCATCAATGGATTTGAGAATGTTGACCCATTTTCCTTTCCAAGACAAGACAACTGATTCGTTGAGCCCAAGAGTCATAGTCATTCTCACAAGCATGGGTGGACGAGTATCCGAACCACCGCTTGAACGCCCCTACCACAGAGAGATGATTGTAGGCACGTTGGTAGACATGGTTACAAATTTCACGGGATTTTATAACTCTATGATTAAACCGGAAAATAAATTCTTTCATGGGATTTACTAAATCAAGAGAAAACCATATTAGAAATAAGTATTAACCAAGTCGCTATAATCCTTGAACCAAGTCGCTAAGCACCAAGTCGCTAAGTAACAACTCGCTAAACCTCAAGTCGCTGTGAATCAAGTCGCTAAGCACAAGTAACTAAAACCCAAGTCGCTGAACACAAGTCGCTAACGAACCAAATTGCTAAGCATACAAGTCACTAAAGAGCCACTCGCTAAGTATCTAAGTCACTAAGATCAAGTCGCTGAGAACAATAAGTACAAGTCGCTAGAAATAACGAAAGCAAGTCGCTAACCCCACCAAGTCGCTAGCCGTAGTGTAGAATCCACTAACTTGTACTGTTTGTCGCCTTGTCTCAATAGACAAGTCGCTAAGCTCAAGTCGCTACGACTAACACTACACCGCTAGAAACATCAAGCAAGTCGCTACGAAGAAATTCACATCGAGACTCAAGTCGTTACCTTGAAAACTTCAAAACACACTTTTAATCCAAAACAAGCTCAACCACGTTGATTCAAGCTTTCCAAATCCAAATCCAAGCACTTACAATGATTCTAAACACAAAAGTACAATCAAAATTCAAACTTTAACACTAGAAATGGTCCAAATGATGCAAAACCACTAAACTTTTCAAACTCAAAACCATATAAAACCACTAGAAATCCAAGGATAAGTAAGAGATGATCAAACCATGGCTCTTGATACCATTTGTAACATATTGGATTTCACATACACATCAATAGATGATCACAAATAGGCGTATACCTTATGGTTTTAGTGAGAGAAAGAGATAGAGGTTTGGGAACTTAGTGAGAGAAAATGAAAGTATTATTATGAGCTCCAACTCTCTACCTTGGGAGGTAGAGAGTATTTATAGTCATACACAAATCGCCACCTACGGGCTGTGGATCAGGCATACAGTGGGTAAAGACCCCTCCGTCCTCCACGGTGTTACATAACTAAATACTACTAGACATTTAAATAACTACGACTACGAGATTTCTAACGATTACATATACTTGAGGTGACCGACACTTTAATAACTGGATTTACTAAATCCTAACAAGTTTAATGAATGTGTTAATTCTGTTTGTGTAACTTGCAAGAAATCTTTAACTAATGTTCATGATGATTGTGTTTCTAAGATTGAGATTGTTAAGCATGTTCAGAAGAACGTTCCAAAAAGAACTTATGCTAAACCTCTAGGAACACTAGTTGCAAGATTTAGGTCTTACACTACTGATAGGAAGCATAGTCTTTACTATAGGGATGATAGTTAGAAACCAACGGGTAGAATTTTCACACTCTTAATGGTAGAATGAGTGATACACCAAGATACCCGGAGAAAACTTCTATGAGTGTGATCGATTTTACCTCTAACCCAAAGGAACCTAAATCAAAACGGTTTCCAAAACATCTTCTTTCAGACAGGGTGTGTTATCGAAATATGTCTTTGGATCATCGACTGGTTGCTCCAAGCACATTGTAAGATATAGGATTTCACAAACACACTAAACCATAATCATATAAGGCGCTCAAGTAGTTTAGAGAGAGAAAGTTCTAGAGAGAGAGGGAAGAGAGTTGGGAACTTTAGTGAAACAAAGAAAATTGTATTGAGCCCAACCTCTACCTTGGGAGGTAGAGGTATTTATAGTGTCTTAAAATAAACGCCACCTACGGGCTGTGGATCAGGCATACAGTGGGTAAAGACCCGTCCGTCCTTCACGGTGTTAAAAAACAAACTACTTACTAATATAACATGACTACGACTACGAGCTTTCTAACGAATACATATACTTGAGGTGACCGACTCTTTAACGACTGAATTTTCTAATTCCTAACAATCTCCCCCTAAGGGAGGTCACCTCAATTTACAATGAATACAAACCGATATTACATTAGATTGTTCTAGGATTCTTGATTTAGTTCTTTGCTCAGTAGCTCGTAGTCTTTGATTCTTCATGTTCCGCATGTTTGGATAATTTCAAGTGGAGGTCTTTAACTGATCCACGTGATGATGAGTTTTGAGCCAGCATTGAGTTCATCAGCAAACAAAAATTTCTAACTCTACCTTTGTGGTGTTGGTATTATGTTATATTGTGACAATTGGACCGACATGCTCACATTCTGGATCATGATATATTCTCATCAGAGTAGCGGAAGCTTTCACTGGATCATGATATTTGCAGCAGTATAGCAGAAGCATGGAGTGAAAGTATCAGAGTCGTTGAAGCACTTTTCATGATTTATTTTGAGATGAATGTGTAATGTGAGCATGCGGCTATGGGTTGACCACTTCATTCTCGATCACCGCAAACGTTGGGCACACGCATACAACAGCTTAGCAATAAAGTGCACGAAGGTATCTTTGATCACTTCGTTGAATCGAGGTACACGCCCACGGTTCCTCGTTGATCAAGACAAGTATCGCTTGTGATCGTGTATAATTCAAGAATTTCCTTGACATGGTTTCACAATTGCTTCTAGTCGTTCTCAAACCGAACGCCTCAAAGAAGACAACACGAATGAGTGAACCAAATGAATTGAAATTCAACGATTGATGAGAAGAGATTTGAAAACAATCGCGTATTGCTCAATAGAAATTGTTTTAGCAATACAACGAAGGTTTTAATGAAAATCAATTATCAATCATAAACATATTTTATTTTTGAAATATTAGTACACGGTCAATGTGCTAAGGAAAAGAGTTTTTAAGCACAACGACCGATTTTTCAAAGGAATCCGTCAATCCATAACTGAACGTGATTGATTCAAAAGATTGAATCGCCCCTATTGTTTCATTCGGTTGTCACATGGTTGATCTATTGGATAGATCTCACATGCCACCCACTAGGAGCTTGTTTGATGTTGGCTCCAAGGCTTTCCATCTTCATTATGAATACGATCGCATATCACTCGGATGTTCGCAATACCACAAGGATAATGCGTAGGACTCATAAGATATAATCTCTTTCCACATTGTGTGAAATGAGAGTCTTCATTGACAAAGTGTCCTAATGAGATATTGTGGATGATCTCTTGGCTCTAGACTCAATTGTGCACATTTGGTTCCTATACCGAAGACTAGGGAGAGGGTCTCCTTCTTCAATATCAATAATCTCTAAGAGAAAGTCGATAGATTATGTCAGTTCCCCGTGAGAATGAAACAAGTCCTTTTAAGAGGAACTTGAGTAGCTCGGGAAGTTTAGTGCAGTACGTCACTGGGTCCATGACGTCTTGTCTTCAATACCGGCATTACCTTAGTAACCACCAGTAGCAATGTATTGAACCCGGTTTCTACCATAAGGTTGAATTATTGGAGGGCTATATATATATATATATTTTTTTCACCCTTTTTACATTCCAATTCTTTTTCATTCTTCAACCCCTTCAGTGCTTACCGATACTTCATAACTAGAACCTTATTGGGTTTATTCCAGTACTAGCTCTGTCTCATCCGCACTCTTCCCATATTCTCATTTTCTCCTTTTTTCAATATACCTAAGGACTCTACACTATCTAGTGGATTGTCCTCGGTAGATCCTCCTGATTCTGGCGGATCATGGGAACTAATACCTAACCTTATCATCCTTATATCACCATACATAAAGTAAAGTTGGTTGGTCAATTTGGTATTGTTCATCTGCCATTGGAACCAATTGAAAACCATCTTAAAATCAATCTAGATACTTGTGATATATTATCAAAGCATTTTGTACCTGAATTGTTTTTGATAATTTTAGAACAAGAGCTCCCCCTCAACATTTGCATCAAGCATCATTTTGTAATAGAAATAATTTTCATGTATGAGGGGTTGGCTTACATCTAAGAGTAGTTATATAAAGACTGTGGTTTTCAAAATAGTTGCTCCCCCTCAATATGTGCATAGGTTTTTGAATTTTTTTTTTGCACATATTAGGAAAAGACTGCACATTGAAATAAATTGATCACGTTTCAAATCTTTGTGGTTTAAGATAGATGCTCCCCCTCAACATGTGCATGGAAAATTTGAAATCGTTTGGCACATGTGGGAAGGAGAGCTTGTACATCCTTATAAAACCATTTACCGATTTATCAGTTTTAATCCAATTTAAATCACAAATTCTCCCCCGATCACAATTATCAAATCATTTGAGATTTGTGATCTCTGTAGATTTAAATTGATTTTGAAAGCGTTTAAGGAGAATTGTGACTTGATTATAAAACATTTTAACTGATAAGGATCGGATTTTGAGACTTTAAACTCCATTGATTAAAAATGCATGATTATCTTTTGAAAACAATTGTATGACAAATAAATTTTTGATTTAATTGAAATCATTCTCCCCCTCAATCAATGACATAAGCTGTTGATTGAGAGATAGATATTTTTGACTAACAATAAGTCCAGATGATTTTCAAAAATAGAGTCCGATTTCTTTTACAAAGCAATTGAGTTTTCATTAGATGGCAAATATTTTCCGAAGAATCATTAGACGGAAAAATATTTGGAAAGAGAAACATTTGTCTTTTTGATAAAAAAACATTTGTCTTTTTGATAAAAAAAACATTTGTGTTAAGAATCAAAGCATGAGATTTGAAAAATATGTTAAAGCATGGCTCTGTTCTTTACTTTTAAAACGGGTTACTGCCTGAAATGACAATAAACCACCATTTTTCTACGCCTTTTTTTTAAACAAAAAACTATGTACATTCGAAGAACATCTAAAGACCCGTGACATTATTTGAATGTCAACACAAAGTCCGTAGATGATATCGAATAAGGAAAAACATGACCAAATAACAATATTTTTTGGAATTTTTCAAGATTTTTCAAATTTTTATGGATTTTACAGAATTTTATATTTTTGTATTTTCTTTTGAAGGTTTTTAAATTTTGTATTTTGCTTTTTGAATAAATATATACAAGAGATAGATGAATAAAGACCTTTACTCCTCATCTTCCTCTTGAAGACGCTTGAGTGTTTCCGGTTGTAGACTCTTTAGACCAAGACGTGGAAGGATAAACTCAAAACGTTCTCTAGGATGAGCTTTGGTGAAGATGTCTGCTAATTGGTATTCATTCCTCACAAAATAGAGTTCCACCACACCTTTTTCCACTTGCTCCCTGATGAAATGATGTCGAATTTCGATATGCTTTGCTCTTGAGTATTGTACGTTGTTGCATGAGAGAGCAATAGCACTTTTATTATCACAAGAGAGAGGATTTTGTTGAATTCAAAGCCATAGTCGGTTAATTGAGATCTCATCCATAGGATTTGAGCACAACAGATGACATGGCTATGTATTCAACCTCTATAGAGGAAATAGAAGTACTCATTTGCTTTTTGAAGACCACTCACAAGCTTATCACCCAAAACCGAGCACCTCCGCACGTATTTCCGACGAGTATCTTGACACCGCATGATCTCTGCATCCGCATATGTCGTTAGTGACATACCGGTGATGGTTCCTTGAGGTACCGAAGACCCGCTTAACAGCTTCAAGATGCTTTTGGTAGGCTTAGTCGGTATCTAGCACACATGCATACAAATGAACGTAATATCAGTCTCACTCGGCCGTGATGTACATCGGGATCCAATCATACTACGATATTTTGTTTGGTCTACCATGATCCCCGAGTGGTCCTCATCCGCTTTAGTACGCTCAATCATGGGAGTGTCAACAGGTCACTAGAATCAAATCCAAATTTCTTTAAAATCTCATTTGCATATTTAGATTGATTTATAAAAATGCCTCCGGACTTTGTGACATTTGTAATCCCAAGAAAATGACATTTGTCCCATCATTGACATTTGAAATTTGGAACCCATTTCATTTGAAAACGATCACATTCATTGGGGTCATTGAGGCAAAGATGATATCATCAACATATATTTTACGTGAATTAAATGTTTGCTCGACTTCACGGTGAACAATGTCGGATCAATCGCTCCTTTCTTTGAATCTAGTAGATAGAAGAAACCTTGATAGCGTATCATACCATGCCCTTGGAGCTTGCTTTAAACCGTAAAGATCCTTCTTCAAACGATAAACGTGAGTAGGATGCTCTAGATTCACAAAGCCTTGGGTTGGGCGACGATACGACTTCTTTAAGATCTCTGCTTAGAAACGTTGTCTTAACATCCATCGATATACTACCATGTTCTTACTTGCAGCATTAGCCAATAAGATTACGATTGCATCGACACGAGCAATCGGAGCAAATGATTCTTCAAAGTCAATACCTCCTCTTGATGGTATCCTTTTGCAACCAATCGAGCCTTGTTCTTTAAAACATCACCATGCTCATCAAGTTTCACTTTGAAGATCCACTTTAGAGCAATAATCATAGCACAACTGGAGCGGTACTAATTCCTATACATCTAGTCGATCAAACTCATGAATTTCTTCTTGCATGGCATTGAACCAACTATCTTCATTCATGGCGGTTTCACGCCTTTTGGTTCGATCTTAGAGTACGAAGTTGAAGAAGCACCATAAGGCATCGGTTGCAAGTTGTTTCCGTGTGGATACTGGACGAGAAAGGTTTCCAATGATGTTGTCCAATGGATGATCATGTGTCCATTTTATAAGGTGTTCATGTGGTTGTTGTTGAGGAACTGAAGTAGCAGAGTCGATATCTCCTGATGGAGATGGTTCTGCTGATGATTTAGGAGCAAATATGTTTTTGAATAGAGCATCTTCGGGAGTAGCAAAGGGATTAACTTCATCATGGGTGCCAGAAACACTTCCATGATGTACATTCGATGATTGATGATTTGTTGATGAGACAGTGAGTGATCGCAGCGCTTCTTGACTTAATGATATTGAGATCAAGGGTTGACTTCATTCGTGGATAGAGCGCCTCATTGATGGAATTGACATTTCATCAAGATTCGGTTCATAGTGTTCATCAAACATTGGATCAAACAATTTCTTTAAATCATCTTTGATGGAGGTACATATGGAGTTCTTGGAGAGGATTAGACTCAAAGTAGAACCGATACGACTACTTGAAAAAGGTTGAAATGCGGGTCCGAATCTGGATTGTCCAGAGCCATTTGACCGGTCACTCGTCAAACGAAACGTGAATTGTTTCAAGATATTTCAGGTTCTCTTGTTGTAGATTCGGTAACCTTTTCTGCTTGGTGCATATCCTACAAATACTCCAATGTCCGCTTTAGCTTTCAGTTTACCTAAATCTTGACCGTCATTAGTTGGATAACATAAAGCTCCAAACACACGAAGGTATGATAGATCAGGTTTTTGATTGTGGACAAGTTCATATGGAGTCTTTCCATGAGATGTATGAATTAGAGATCGATTTTGAGTGTAACATGCAGTGACAATAGCTTCAGCCCATAGAAACATTGGAACCTTTGAGTAAATCAGCATTGTTCTTGCGGCTTCTACAAGAGTTCGATTTCGTCTTTCAACTACACCGTTCTGTTGAGTAGTTCGAGGAACACTTCTTTGAGAACTGATTCCAACATATTCATAAAATTCATTGAGTTCTTTATTAACAAACTCAGTTCCATTGTCAGTTCGAACGATTTGAACCGTTTTGTTGAGACGGATTTGAAGTTGTTTAATGAGTTTAATGATGACATCTGGAGTTTCATCCTTTGTCCTCAAAAACTTAACCCAAGTGAATCTGGAGTGGTCATCAACCACAACTAACACATATCTCTTCCCATTAATAGTTTGCACTCTCATGGGTCCGCACAGATCTATATGAAGGGTGTGAAGAACTTCCATTACTGAGTTTGTGGGTTTTGGTTTGTGGGCATATTTCGTGCTTTTTCCCAATTGACATGCTGAACAAAGATGATCCTTTTCATACTTAAGTCTAGGTAATCATCTTACTAAGTCTTTTCTGGAAAGATTTTTTATGGTACCAAAGTTCAAGTGATTGAGACGACGATGCCACAACCAGGACTTAGTTTTAGAAGCTTTTGACAGCAGGCAGATGGGAGAAGATTTCATCATGTCTTTCATAGATATGGTGTATAGGTTTGAACCACGAGTTCCTCCGAGAAGTTCTTTACCATCAAGTTCTCTAACGAAACAAGTATGTTTTTCAAGGCTACTTCTAGATCGAATCACGTAATTGACCGAACGAGAATAAGTTATGACCAAGACATTCTACGTAATAAACCCGGAGATAACACTATCACCGACAACATAATCTCCATAACCCATAATTGCACCGAAATGGTCGTTCCCGAATCTAATCGTCTCCGATGGATTTGCTCACGGTTCATGAGCATGACCGTCTCCAAATATATGCTTGGAACAACTGAGTCCAGTACCACGTAACGATTTGAGCAATCTGCAGTTGAACACGAGATAAGAGTGGATAACTAGATAATTGGGATCCCCATGCAAGAATGGGTTCCATTTGGTTAGTAACAGTGATTGGAACACCCACATCAGAGGTAGAAACACCCATATTAGAAATAGAAGCAATGGAATCATTAGAAATAGATGCAGTGATGGTGTCCATATTTGACCTATTCAAAGTATGTTCACTTCTTAAAGGAATAGTTCTACCAAGAGGCATCCATTTTCTAATGGGCATTGTCTTAGCAGATTGAGGCGAATCGATTATCCTTATGGCCAAAAGAAATCCATCCATAACCTATCTTACTAAATGTTCTTCCTATGGGTTTCCAATTGCTTTCTAACTTTCTTCGTCTTTGCCTTTAGCCTTCTTAGCATGATTTTAGCATTAACAATTTTATCGGGCATTTGACACGACTTTAGACAAAACATTCACACCACATTCATGATTAGCAATGAATTCAAGCGAGACATCATTACATGGTTTGCGAGATAGTATCGAATTTGAATTAATTACTAAGACGCCTATGGCTAATACTAGAATCAACAACGTTAGTGCAAATATTACGATATTTAATCTATCTGATCTCGTTTGTTTTGATTGATGACAAACATGTAACTTGTAATACATAACGTAAAATGTACAAGTTACTTGTAATCACACTTTGTCTCAACATACATTCAACACCTCTCGATGACTCAAGTCCTCATATGTTACAACACAGGTTCGTACATGTTTGTTATGTGGCATTATGATCAAACCCATTAACAAATCATTTAGAATGTTTAAAATGCATTTAGAGTCACTAAGTATTTTAATAGGTTAACCATTCTATTTCGAACCTTATTTTAC
The DNA here is from genome assembly GCA_022545495.1 of Chrysanthemum lavandulifolium. NCBI lineage: Eukaryota > Viridiplantae > Streptophyta > Magnoliopsida > Asterales > Asteraceae > Chrysanthemum > Chrysanthemum lavandulifolium. The sequence goes on along the minus strand of CM040240.1, from coordinate 70,480,855 downwards.
ATTTTGCATTCACAAGTATTTCAAAAGGTAACTAGACATTTTATTAACTAGTTACATAATACATTTTACAAGTTTACCTTGATAAACTTTTTAATCTAAAAATGGAAATACATGTTACATCATGTCATGCATCATCTTTGAAATCCTTGAAAGATCACTTGAATATTTTGGTTAGATTGACACTCAATATATCAAATGTGATCTTAGTAAGATTTGGTAATATCTTGGAAAGATTTTAAGAAATATTTTTAGATTTTATGCATCGTGCACCCACGGCACCAAATTGCATAAAGGACGGAACCCTTTAAAGGGCTCCTTGGTCCGTGGACGCCCCGACCACTTTGGCTATAAATAGAAGCCCATTGTTTTCCCATTTCTTCACCACTTCAAAGCACATCTTCTCCACCTTCTTGCATACATTTAGATCAATCATTAACAATGTAATACACACATTAAACACCCTAATGATCATGATCATAATGCTTCTAACATTCATCTTTGTTGTAAGCATACTCTTTGATCAACCAAGGAAATCTTGGAGATCTAGCCATCCCCACTCACCACAAGTTGAAGATCTATCACAAGAAGTTTAAGGAAGTTGTGATCTTCATCATGAAGGCTTCCTATCAATGGAAGTTCATTTAGAAGTAGTTATTCATATCCATTAGACATTTGTGTCATGGATCATTAGTGTAAACATCAGTGCATCATAACAACACTTTCACCAAACTAGATTAGATGGTTTATGTGTTTGTGCCATAAAACACAAGGTTTATTATGTTGGGCCATAAAACATATTGGGAGTGGTTGTACCCTTGTAAAAGAACTCGACATCTAGCTTAGTGTCGGAAATATTGTATAAGCGACGTTAGGTTGGTTCTACCTCGAACTAGAACCCGGTATTTAGCTTTGTACTGGAAAAAGTGTGTTGACGATTGTAAGGTTTTCTCCGCCGAGAAGGGAGCTTGTTGATTTAGTGAAGTAACTCTCGAGTTGGGTACTCGGGGAGTGGAGTAGGGCGGAAAGGAGATCCGTGACCGAACCACTATAAATCCTCGTGTTCGGTTTGCACTTTCCTTTCTTTATCTCTTTACTTTTACACTTACACTATACTATTGTTTGTGATGTGGTTTGATGTTCATGATTGTGTGACAACTTGGTTTACCATGCTTTATATTAATCACAAACAATAATTGGTACTTTCATATTATAACAAGCTTAATAAGCGATTTGATACTAAAGATCTAAAGTTTTTAAACGGTAACGTATTCACTCCCCCTCTACGTTTCCACAATTGGTACCAGAGCCACGTAGCTCGTATTTTCAAAACAAATGGTTTTTAAAATAGAGTACGATCCATGTATCAAATTACCATTGAAGCGAAAAATAATATGAAAAAAGATTTGCTTGTTATACTTAGAAATTTTGTTGTTAAATGTAACTTTGTATACAAGCTTGAAGGTTTTCTTGAAAAATAAAATAAAAGTTTGTTGAAAGAACTTGTAAGTATTATATTGTGTGCTCATAGAAAATTTATGAAGAAATATGATTTTAAAGGAGTGTTTGGGATAACTATAAATCTAGTTGAAAAATCACCTCCGTAAATGTTTAAGATAAGTTACATAAGTAGATATGTTGTTAAATATGTGTATTATATGTTTACTATGAAATCTAGTAAGTCGCACACGTTTTCTCTATGTCAAATACTAGTTTTGGTGAATCGTCTCGAGAGGACCACGGCACCAAATCTTATAAAGGCGGATCCTTTATTTGGTTCCGTGGAATCCGTCTCATCAAGATGCACGCTTTTTGGGCAACTTCAAAAAATCATAACTAATTAACCGTAAGTCCGTACGAGTCGAGCCACCTATCATTTTAAAGGGAATTGAGTCTACTTTCACTTAAAAATACTTTCATGGCCTGAGTCTAATTTTAAATAAGTAAAATAGACCAAATACTACAGTATGTCTAAAATATTAAGTTTCGCTTTAACATAAAAACTCAAATTTTTGAATCAAACAATTTAAGTTGGTATTCTTAGAACTTTGATACAACTTCTTTTGAAACTAATTAATTTGGTAATATGTTTAAAGGAAACTAATCAAGCTTGGTATACATCGTCATATTTAAACGCAAAATGATGAAAAGTGTCTTTCTTGTTATGCTATGCTAAATGACCACTTGCTTATGTTGTTTGCATATATGTTGCTTGCTTATTTTCAAATTGTTGTTTACACTTATTTGTTTGCATAATATAAGTGTCAATCTTGCCATGTTATTTATTCGCTTGTTTGACGATTTCTTGTTTATGCACAATAGGATATTTGCTAGATTTTGTGCACTAAGTTGGAAAATTGTTTTACCATCGCTTGTAGAATTAGATCACTTCCTTTGCATAGTTTATACTAACATCTCGCATAACTTATGAAATGTCATAACTCACTTAGCAATGAGTACTAAGTAAATTAGTCAAGTACTTTGAAAAATAAAGGTTTTAAGAGAGTGTTTGGTACAAGGACAAAAACAATGTTGTATGATGTAATTTGTTTGTTTTTACTTTGTAGGATGATAATATGACTTAAAACAATGTTGTATGCTAACCGGTTTATGCAGGTGGATAGCACAAGTGTGTTATCAAATTTTACCCATTTTCACTTTTATGTGAAAATCGTTAGTCCTTGGTCAAAGTCTATGCTCCACTATGTTTGTATATGTGTTATCGACTTTTCCTAACTAGAAGTAATTAATGTCACATGTTTTAAGCAAAATTTTAGGTTTCGGAAAACTCCCCGACGCCTAAAAAATAGGTCTGTGAACTTTTCTGGTGTCCACGGATCGACGGCACCAAAATGTTGGTACTGTCATTATGCATTTTGGTACCGCCATACATGCTGGTGACAGTGCACCAATTTAAGGGTTCCGTCTGTAAAGAAATGGTGACGTGGATCCTACGGGTAAGTTGTTGAATTTTACTAAATCCCGCAATCTAATTTACCAAATTTCGTTTCTAGGATTGTTGTTAATACTTATCTTTCATATCTCATTCAACACATCCTCAATGGATTAACTTAGGATGCTTGACATGATCTTAAACACTTCCATCTCATTAAACTACCATTTTTTTATGGATTAACATCAAATCCATGAATCCTTAGTTCCATAAATCGACACATTCAAGACAATCATCTTCACACCTTCACTGTTACTTTTCCTTAAGCTTAGCATTTCTTAAAGCAAAGTCAAAATGACTAAATCCTTAACCTCAAATAAGCCACTTAAGAAAACCACTAGGATTAGCATTCGATCTTGTTGCTTCATTAACTTGAGCTCTTCATCCTCGGACTCATTACCTCTCAACATCTCATCACCCATTCAAGATGTGAACTTTCTAAACTTGAGTACTCCAACTCCATCACCAAAATCACCCACCATCATCCAAAACAACTTCACTACCAAAGTCTCCAAAGCTTGTACCTATCAAACTTTGTGCAACACCACCAACATCTCCTCACCCGTTTCATGGATGACTTAGATGACTTACTGAGACTAATAAACTTGGACTCATTATTTGCAAAGATATCATACACAAGTCTAACATATGACTATAGATATTGTTTTGTATCTACATATATTGCCTCACCTGGTTAACATGAAAATAATGTGTCATCCTTCAAGACGATAAGTATTTACATCGAGTCATAACTCACACATATGTTAAATACATATTATCAAGTCTTGTTATCCTTGAGTTCAATCTAAGCTTTATAATCTCAACAAATTAGGATTGACAACTTAAGTATTTCATCCGAAATATTCAAGTATATGCGACTTACGATTGTAGTCATTAAAAGTCATATCCGAAAAATCAACACCCAAGTATTTTAACAACACATGTTGAAACACTTATCCAAAACAAACAACCCACGGTGCCACTTATCCCTCTTTGACACCTACTATCCCTCTTCCATCTTTTGGCACCATTAACCGTATTGCTCATGAACTTCTAAGAGTATACTTTAAATTAAACGTGCCCTTTCAAGGTGAACCTATACCTCAGCCCCTACGCTTCATAAACATAACCAAAACTTCAAGCACTTCACCCACTAGTTGTAGCAACCAATGAACCATAAGAATTAGTATCCGTATTTTTTGTATTCAACATCTATGGACAAATATTCAACCTAAGTACTCCCATGACACAACAAACCCCTACATCACCACATCCTTATTTAGACACTAGAAGACCTACCACCTAGATCAACCAATCCACCATCCTTACCATCATTTGAATTCGTTGAGTGTATTGCTCAAAAAGCCCTTGTGTCCAACACTTGTACCGAATCAAATGCACGTTTGAACAAACTCAAACATCATTTCCAACATATAAGGACTTAGATAATTCATTATGGCTAGAACCTCAACTATCAAATAAGCATGGTGCTCTTGGTAATTGTTGTCAATTTCCACTAGGTATAAGTAGTACTACCTTCACAAATTATCAAAGTATTAGTAATACTTTGTCATTAAACTTCTGCATAAATTTCGTTAAACCTCAAATCAACATTTTAACAACATATGTTAAAATGCAATCTCAAAGCCAACATCATACACTCCAAGCAACAATGACTCTTGAGGAGTATACATAAGAAACTCGAGTGAATTCCTCTTGTCATCATCTAGTGATTATAATCTTGAGACCAAGTTTATTTAGATGGGACTATCCGATTCAAACACTTTGGCTTCATATCTTCATTTAGGAAAACATGATGTTTTGAAGAACATTATGACTAAGATTCATGCGTTAAGCTTTCATTTTGTTAAAAGGATATTGTATATCCTATGCATCACTCTTGCAACATAAATAGTTGTGTTACAAGAGATTTCATTACACCTCATTGGCTAAATGATCTTGAAACAAACATCTACAAGTTCTGTGAACTAGCATATCCAATTCATCTTGTCATACTTGTTTTCATAAGCATGATAACTTTATCCCATGGGATAATCTCATTTGTTGAAAGATACTATTTGTATCTATTTCCTTTCAAGCGTACATCATAACCTAACCTTGCTCAAACCGAGTGCACATCTAAGGTTAAAACTACACATCTTTAGAGCATACACAAGATCTATTAAAGTTGGTAACCTCACTTAGATTCTTGTTAAATAATATTCTAAAGAGCTTTCTTGAGAACGTTCTTAGTTTAACATATTCCATTCTCTAGTCTTAGATGATCAATTCACATTTAAAGTACAAGATGTCATCCATTAGATCATACAATTAGCTGTGTAATTTGAACAACTTTAGATTCTAAACACAAGATTAAAACACATTGTTTATCAAACACACAATTGTTAAAATTCATGTGTATAACATGACGTCTTCATCACCTTAGTTATATTGCATATTAGTTAAGTCACATTAAGCCAAGTATTGGTAAACTATCATCTTTATGCACTTTAATATGCAAAAGTAGGAGTTCCCATCTTTCTAACATGAGAATGACTACTTGAGAACCTATTGCACTAGAAACTTAATTTGACCTAACGGTTGAATTGCTTCTGGAGAGAAGTTGGGTATGTGGAATCACCCGTAAAAGCAGTCGTGTTTAGCCTTAATTGAGCACCGCTAGTAATAGTCTCATATTCATTCTCCAACTTGAAAAATCTGTTTTCCTATACTTGCCTAAAGTAAGTGTTAAAACATTGATAGTTTGCCTCGCTTTAGGAATACTAATCAAACAAGTAGTATATATGACTTTTCTTTAAAACCACTTGCATTGCACTTACATGTGTTGATTACATGTTCTTGTTTGATACGATAAGTTGATTTGACATTATCTTAGTGTTTGATAACTAGTCAAATGTGTAAACCTTAGTAAAACCACTTGCATTGCACTTACATGTGTTGATTACATGTTCTTGTTTAATACGATAAGTTGATTTGACATTATCTTAGTGTTTGATAACAAGTCAAATGTGTAAACCTTATTACGGTTTTATCTTCATAATACTTGTATTATTGTTTCATGCTACTAAACGTTTAAACCTAAACTTTATTTGCATGATACTTACTTTTGAATTATTTTTAGCATGATTCACATGTTAATTATGAACTCATAATATGCCATTTTGATACGTGATAATTTTGATATGATATATTTGTGTTTGAAAGTTATTAGTTGGCATTCATTGCATCTATGTGTAGTACGATCCAAATGATACATGCTCCAAATTGTTATGTCTTAAACATGGCTTGCATGAATCTTTCATTTTGTTTCTTTTGCTTCTTGTCACACTATTTGTTTGCTACGTGTGCACATATAATCTGTCAAAGTGCTTTTGGTATGACAAACTTTTAGAAGCTTTTTATCTTACAAATTAATCACATAGATTATTGTATATCCAAGTATGCTTAAGTGGCTAAGTCTAACGACAAAACAATCTCATAATGAAATGTCTTGAATAAAATCATATTCTTGCATAATATGATTGTTTTGATGATATCTTGTGCGGTGATTTCTTGTCTACTAAGTGCAATGTGTTGTTTTTGCTTATATAATATGTTATCACTTGATTTCTATCATGTTAACATCTTTTGTCACTAACAAATTTGTTTTGTAGGTTGATAACAAATTATTTGTTATCTCACTTGGTTCTAACTTTTATATGCTCATTTTGTATAATCATGTTTATTGCTACGTAGATTAGTACTATGCTTTATGGTACCCTACACTTGCATATAGTTTAAAAGCATATAGAATTAAGTTCTAGAGGTTGGCTTTGCATTTTGTCTTTCAACCGACCTCTTTCCAAATCTCATTTTTGCTTCTGCTTTCCAAAAATCACCTCCATCATTATTTAGTTATAACAATACTCTAATCCTCTTCACTTCCTATTAGGAAACCACATGACTCATCATACGATCATCTCGTATTAATCGAGAAGAGGTACGTGACTTTAAGGATGAAGTTCATTGTATGCTAACCATCATCCAGAAATCCATTCACATAATTGTCTTTTGCCAAATTTTATGTCTCTTAGACTCTAAAATACCAACACATAGGCAAACACCACTTAGCTAAAACCGATTCACGAAACCACAACTAGTTCAACCTTTTTAACCTTATATCACAAGTTTGAACCAATACCTCATCAAGTGAAAAACACATCATATATTTTACAAACTTCTTCATCTCCACAATCAACGAATCTAGGATTTTCCTTAAAACTAGCACCTTACAACTTCACTATCTAGAACACCATCATAGGATCTTATCCTTTTCTCGCTTGACATATATCATGCATGTCATTGTTAGTGCAAACGATATATTAATCAAAACAGCCATTTCCAACCCGTTGATCCATCCAACTCTCACTTATATGATGTCATTCTCATCCTCATATAGGTACTCATTATTATTATTAGTATTTTCCATATTGTCTTCACTTCTTTTCAAAGTGATAATCATCCATGTCGGTCAAAACCATACTAATACTACCTTTCCCATTGTCACCTAGAATAGGTCATTTTTATAATTCGTGTCAATCAATGAACGAATTTATCTTCATGTTATCACTTTTATATATTCTTAGATAGAACACATTATTGATTACCCTTGGGTTGAAGCATATGAGAATGTCACACCCCAATTTATTGTTTTGCAATGAATGGAATTCACGGGATGATCATCATAGCACCACAATCACAGTTATATTGAAGCGACCTAAAGTGTCGTTTAAAAACACATCGTTTGATATTTAACAAAAGCTTTCGGAGTTACAACATAGGTCCCAAAAGTTTACAAAGTTTGCGGAAACATAAATATATTACAAGTCCAAACGATGTTTTGAAAGAAAGTGCCATAATGTACAATGATATAAGTCGGCCTTGCGACTAAAAGGTTCCTTAACCATGCCATGATGATAATACCTTAGTTACACGAAAATACATTGCTAAAACGGTCAACAATAATGTTGGTGAGAAATCATAGGTTTAAGTAAATGTTTTATACGACTACACGCAAGTATAGACCGGTATGACAATCATGTCACGAGAAAATGTTACAATTGCAATAAGTCCATGACACGAAACTAGACTGCTCATAATGTATGCCCCAACAGAGTGTTTGCGGACAACTCAATAATGTTATTAAATGATATGCATCCATATGACTAGTTGGGATTCACCAACCGGATGGGAGGCGCCACCTTGATAGATCTATCCACTCACCTCGCTTCTAAGATTAACGGTTCATGTTCGTGAAATGGGACTTTCAATTGGCAATGTGGTAACTTAAGCAATGTAAATGAATTTAACATACTTGGTATCGTAATTCACAATTCTCAATTTCCGGTCATTTCTCATATTCCATATTCATCATTTCATAACGGTTCGTGCATGGTTTTGCATTTTACATTACACGTTATTTTCTTATTAAATAAACGCTATCGCGTAATTAATTATTTTGAACAATCGATTCAATACTTCCAAAAATCATTCCTATATATTTAAATACTCATATTAAGATTTAAAAATAATATAATGAGTTTACCCAGTGTTTTAAATTTATTTGGTATATAAATCGTTAAATTTATATTATTACGACGCTTTTCTTAAAAACTACACGATAATTATTATATCACTCAAATTTTGCAAGAAATGTATTTTTATAATTTTATGATCTAAATATATTTTATCTTGACCCGTGAAAATTTATTTTTATCTAACGCTACCTTAAATATTCAAATGTGTATACAACTTACTAATATTACTTAACAATACTACAAGTTACTACTTATCCTCAAATAACTTTACATTACTTACACTTATACATTTACATAATAATAATAATAATAAATAATAAATATATATATATGTATCATTAAATACATGATTCAACTAGATATGCAAGATCTTTTATTTATATACTTACACACTCCAAGACTTTTACTCATTCAACACAATAATTCAAAGTGTAAAGTCAAGTTCTTCTTCTTCTTCCTCTCAAAAATCCGCCACCATAAGGAGATCAAGGAGTGATCATCAAAATTTTCTAATCAAGTTCTACACAACCTAGATACACTCTTGTTTTAGGTTTTGAAATAAAACCTAGGGTGTTTAAGCTTAATCCTTGATCATAAACCTCATCAAGCAACTTGTAAGCATGAAACTTCATCTTTTACCTTTTCATATATATTTTCATACATTTTCATGAAGTCCTCATGGTCATATTTGATTTGTTGTGATTTTATTCATTATCATCCAAGATTATCACCCATATGTACTATATAAATATTTATAACAATCATGTGCTAGTTAAAAGTTTATAAAATGAGAAGTTTGAAAATGGATCATCAAAGTCTAGTTGTGGTTTTTGGAGGAAATGGTTACATAAATTTTATATATGTTTATTTAAGTTTGTATATATATTTTAGCCTCACAATGAATATTTATTTTGGTTATGATCAAATGAAGTTGTTTTACTAGTAGGATTGGTGATGAGTAGATTAAGGGATTTTGTGGTGAAGTTGTGGTTAAACAAGTAGATAAAAATGGTAAAGTTTAAAATAAGCGCGAAGCTGTCGAAATTTATAATTTTTCCGAAAAGTTAGTCATTTTATAAGTTTTATTAAAGATTTAGAAAATAGATTTTTGTTATGAACGTGGCCTTTGAACGGACTAAAACGGAGTTATAACGAAAAGATACGTGGTTTTCAAGTTACGATTTAAAACTACAATTTTCCGGAAAATGTACATGCAGTTCCGAGTTTTAACCGACCAAACAGTGGCCTTAAAATTTCGTGAAGTCTCCAAGTTTAAAATATATTAGTACTCTTGATTACCTTCGAGTGGATATAAAGAACTTGAAAACGGACTTAAAACGAGTGAGTTATGGTTAACCGAACTTTGAGTCAAAAACGTCTTGAAAACACTATTCCCACAGCATTAGTATGCTGTCGATTTTTAATCAAGGTTTTAAGGGCCTAAACGGACGTTTCGGGGGAAACGGACCTTAAAAACAAGTTAGTTTTCCTATGTATATATTACGTCAAGTCCGATGTAAACCGATTTGTCAATTACTAAAACCGTTACGTAGTTTTAACTACATTTTCACCATTAGCTCAAAAGTAATTATTTTTGACAAGGAACCGTCACACATTCAAGTAACAATATTTTTATATAACTAGTTTTCAAGTAGCATATTGGGTGATACGTTTTCAAATCATGCATTCACGACAACATATCATAACTCAAGTCATAACATTCATTTTAGGTCGCGGATAGTTTCCGAGCCTCACTTTCGTGCACTTCATTTTGTTAGCATATCAATCACACCGGTGAGTTCATACCCGCTTTTACTTGTTTAAATTCCTATAAACTATTTGGAAGTAGATACATGCTTATTTATCAAAACATTTAAACTCTATTGCCAAACAACATTACTTATACTTTAGACTTGGTGCGTGTAGTGACTAGACTTAAACAAACATCCCAACATTTATATGTTGGAAGGCCATTTATTTGGATACCCAACGTGAGTCGTTGGAGGAACATCCCGGCATTTATATGTTGGAAGGCCATTTTATGGATACATCCCAACGTGAGCGTTGAGGAACATCCCAACACGAGTTGTTGGAAGACCCTTGTGGTGACATTTATACTTTTAACTACCTTAATGCGCATATTCATGATTGTCATTCTATTTTAGGCAATGGGTTGTGAACACACAGTTGCAAGTTTTGTATGGGCGGAACTTGAACCGAGTGGATTTACAATGCCTTTCTTTGTGTGAACATTTCTCAAAGTATTTCAAATCATTTTATTACAAACTTATGAACTCACCAACCTTTGTGTTGACACTTTTAGCATGTTTATCTCGTGTCTTAAGGTGATAGCATTTCATGGAGCTTTTGGGTCACATGGCATACATTGAGTCTTGTGCTTTTAACAATTACCATTCGACATGTTTTGTAAACTCTTTATGTATTATCAAACTTTGTGATTTCTTGTTGTGTAAACTTTAACTTATGTAATCGAATGGTAAACTTTTCAAAACGCCTCATTATAGAGGTCGTTTCAGATCCATACTTTGTGCTATGACGCCATACCCCAATGACACTATCGTTCACCGCGATATTTTGGGGTGTGATGATTGGTATCGAGACTTGGTTATAGAGAACTAGGTTGCATTTTAGTTCCTAGACTATAACCGCCTCACGCCGATCCTTTCTTTTCCTATTGCCTTACTCACTTTTCGTGCATGATATGTTTTCTTAAGTATTTCTTCTAGAACCACCTCATTAGATAACATAGTTTCCTTGTACCAATAGGGAGTCCCAAAATCTAGTTGAGTCATCAAAGATATGGAGCTCAGAATAAGCACTTATCTAACTTGATCTCGTGATGCTCTTGTTTGATGAGATGCGAGATCGAGCTAAATAAGTGTTACTATATAGTCAGATAGATTTGATGATTTTGCCCGAGGATGGGAGTTCTCTTGAGGATACTTTGGGAAGCTGTTGGCGACTAAACCTCATCGTGACTTTAGCACCTAAAGGAATTTCCTATACACCAAGTGCGACTCTTCATAGATACCTACCCTAAATCCTCCTTCACCGCTTAGAATCGGATGATAGATGGCTACCTACTTAAGTAACACCAATCGCCGAGACATGTATGCTTGGTGGTATGTACATGTGTGAAATGAGGCAATTATAATTATGGTGGCCAACATAATTATAAATGCGTCACAACTCACGTGGACATATGCGACCACGATACGTAGATCGTGTGGACACCTTAGGAACCAATTTGTGGCGTGGTATTATGTTTGAGGACGTTAAGTATAGACATTGGGAATTCAACGGTTCTTTCCTTGCGAGATCATGGCACCAAAGAGGGTAACACGCAAGATCGGCCGAGGTGGTGCGGCACCAAGGGGTGGAATGACGGTGGGCGTGGAGGTAGAGGAGGTGGTAGCGACATGGGTAACAATGACAACAACATCGGCGGAAACCCCGACTTTGCCGCCATCATCGCTCAACAACTTCAAATCTTGCTTCCCACTATTGTCACACAAGTTGGAAATCATATGAATAACTCGGAAACCACGGAACGGGAATGGCGACACCAACAATGTAGTTGGCGAATAACAACAACAACACCAACAACAACAACAATGTAATGGATGCACATATAAGGAATTTTCGCATGCAAACCCGTGGAGTTTGATGGTATAGGAGGTGCTTTGGCGTATACTCGATGGGTAGAGAAGACAGAGTCGATGATCGACATCGCAATTGTGCCACACATCGAGGGTGAAGTATGTCGCTTGTTTGCTATCGTGGAAGGCATTGACATGGTGGAACACACACTACTGAGCTAGAGGCAGAGAGGCGACTATAGGTATGACATGGGACGAATTTAAGGCGTTATTGAAAGAGGAGTACCGCCGGACAATGAAATGCGTAAACCGGAGGATGAATTTTATCACCACTCCATGATAGGGGTGGTCACGCACCTACACCGACCGATTTCATGAGTTAGCCGGACTAGTTCCTCATCTAGTTACCCCGAGTCCAAGAGAATCTCGAGGTACATATATGGTCTTGTCCCGAAACCGTGGAACCGTGAAAACAATCGAGCCGCCTACAATACAAAGTGCGACATCGAGGCGTGAACCCCGATGACGAGATGGTTAGAAATGGTACGTTGAAGAGCAAAGTGATAAGAGGAAGGAAGCAAGTGGGTCGAATAAGCAGATAGACGTGGTAGCAGACAACAAAAGGGCAAGAGTTTTGTGGCAACTGCATCGAACAAAGAGAGTATGCGGTACACATCCCAAATGTGCTAAATGTGCTTATCATCACCAAGTCCAAGCCCCGCCGCTTATGTACAATATGCAATCGGTCGAGTCATTTTTCAAGCCGTGTAGAGCGTGCAAGACCAATAACAACGGTTAACACGGGCAACATGAGGAATAACCAAAGGACTTGCTACGAGTGCAATAACCGAATCACTACCGGAATAATTGTCCTCGTTGAATAAGCCACCGATGCAAGCTCCTCTAGCTGTGGCAATTGAAGGAAATAACCCAAACCTCAGACTCAATATCACCCACCCCGAGGTCGAGCATTCTATATAGGGACCGAGGAAGCCCGCAATGCGAATCGGTACGCTTTTCCTAGACCATTAAGTGATCCACCGTATTATTCAGATTCAGTGAGTCTCCTTAGATAAGAAACCTAGACGCGTAAGTTTTGGCATAAGCACTTTGACCATACATTCTGATTTCTCTAAACCTAAGGGTAGAACTTTAAGTATCATCGATTGAATCGCGAGGACGCGATTCTTCTATCAGGGGAAGAATGTCACAATTCTCAATTTCCGGTCATTTCTCATATTCCATATTCATCATTTCATAACGGTTCGTGCATGGTTTTGCATTTTACATTACACGTTATTTTCTTATTAAATAAACGCTATCGCGTAATTAATTATTTTGAACAATCGATTCAATACTTCCAAAAATCATTCCTATATATTTAAATACTCATATTAAGATTTAAAAATAATATAATGAGTTTACCCAGTGTTTTAAATTTATTTGGTATATAAATCGTTAAATTTATATTATTACGACGCTTTTCTTAAAAACTACACGATAATTATTATATCACTCAAATTTTGCAAGAAATGTATTTTTATAATTTTATGATCTAAATATATTTTATCTTGACCCGTGAAAATTTATTTTTATCTAACGCTACCTTAAATATTCAAATGTGTATACAACTTACTAATATTACTTAACAATACTACAAGTTACTACTTATCCTCAAATAACTTTACATTACTTACACTTATACATTTACATAATAATAATAATAATAATAAATATATGTATATGTATCATTAAATACATGATTCAACTAGATATGCAAGATCTTTTATTTATATACTTACACACTCCAAGACTTTTACTCATTCAACACAATTATTCAAAGTGTAAAGTCAAGTTCTTCTCTCTTCTTCCTCTCAAAATCCGCCACCATAAGGAGATCAAGGAGTGATCATCAAAATTTTCTAATCAAGTTCTACACAACCTAGATACACTCTTGTTTTAGGTTTTGAAATAAAACCTAGGGTGTTTAAGCTTAATCCTTGATCATAAACCTCATCAAGCAACTTGTAAGCATGAAACTTCATCTTTACCTTTTCATATATATTTTCATACATTTTCATGAAGTCCTCATGGTCATATTTGATTTGTTGTGATTTTATTCATTATCATCCAAGATTATCACCCATATGTACTATATAAATATTTATAACAATCATGTGCTAGTTAAAAGTTTATAAAATGAGAAGTTTGAAAATGGATCATCAAAGTCTAGTTGTGGTTTTGGAGGAAATGGTTACATAAATTTTATATATGTTTATTTAAGTTTGTATATATATTTTAGCCTCACAATGAATATTTATTTTGGTTATGATCAAATGAAGTTGTTTTACTAGTAGGATTGGTGATGAGTAGATTAAAGGATTTTGTGGTGAAGTTGTGGTTAAACAAGTAGATAAAATGGTAAAGTTTAAAATAAGCGAAGCTACTGTCGAAATTTATAATTTTTCCGAAAAGTTAGTCATTTTATAAGTTTTATTAAAGATTTAGAAAATAGATTTTTAGTTATGAACGTGGCCTTTTGAACGGACTAAAACGGAGTTATAACGAAAAGATACGTGGTTTTCAAGTTACGATTTAAAACTACAATTTTCCGGAAAATGTACATGCAGTTCGAGTTTTAATCGACCAAACAGTGGCCTTAAAATTTCTGTGAAGTCTCCAAGTTTAAAAATATATTAGTACTCTTGATTACCTTCGAGTGGATATAAAGAACTTGAAAACGGACTTAAAACGAGTGAGTTATGGTTAACCGAACTTTGAGTCAAAAAACGTCGAAAACACTATTCCCAGCATTAGTATGCTGTCGATTTTTAATCAAGGTTTTGAGGGCCTAAACGGACGTTCGGGGAAACGGACCTTAAAACGAAGTTAGTTTTCCTATGTATATATTACGTCAAGTCCGATGTAAACCGATTTGTCAATTACTAAAACCGTTACGTAGTTTTAACTACATTTTCACCATTAGCTCAAAAGTAATTATTTTTGACAAGGAACCGTCACACATTCAAGTAACAATATTTTTATATAACTAGTTTTCAAGTAGCATATTGGGTGATACGTTTTCAAATCATGCATTCACGACAACATATCATAACTCAAGTCATAACATTCATTTTAGGTCGCGGATAGTTTCCGAGCCTCACTTTCGTGCACTTCATTTTGTTAGCATATCAATCACACCAGGTGAGTTCATACCCGCTTTTACTTGTTTAAATTCCTATAAACTATTTGGGCGTAGATACATGCTTATTTATCAAAACATTTAAACTCTTTGCCAAACAACATTACTTATACTTTAGACTTGGTGCGTGTAGTGACTAGACTTAAACAAACATCCCAACATTTATATGTTGGAAGGCCATTTATTTGATACAACCCAACGTGAGTCGTTGGAGGAACATCCCGCATTTATATGTTGGAAGGCCATTTTATGGATACATCCCAACGTGAGCGTTGAGGAACATCCCAACACGAGTTGTTGGAAGACCCTTGTGGTGACATTTATACTTTTAACTACCTTAATGCGCATATTCATGATTGTCATTCTATTTTAGGCAATGGGTTGTGAACACACAGTTGCAAGTTTTGTATGGGCGGAACTTGAACCGAGTGGATTTACAATGCCTTTGTTGTGTGAACATTTCTCAAAGTATTTCAAATCATTTTATTACAAACTTATGAACTCACCAACCTTTGTGTTGACACTTTTAGCATGTTTATCTCGTGTCTTAAGGTGATAGCATTTCATGGAGCTTTTGGGTCACATGGCATACATTGAGTCTTGTGCTTTTAACAATTACCATTCGACATGTTTTGTAAACTCTTTATGTATTATCAAACTTTGGGATTTCTTGTTTGTAAACTTTAACTTATGTAATCGAATGGTAAACTTTTCAAAACGCCTCATTATAGAGGTCGTTTTCGTATCCATACTTTGTGCTATGACGTCATACCCCAATGACACTATCGTTCACCGCGATATTTTGGGGTGTGACACGTATATCTTTGTCGTTTCAAATCCGTTTTCACGTATTATATGTCCTTAGCTTCGTATCAAAGTATACTAATATATTTTGATAAGTCGAAATAATTTGTGAAGCTTAAGGCTCGCTTTTTGACTCGTATAAACCAAAAAACACTTTTGAAATTTCGGAAAAATATATATTTCGTCAAACTTGTAAAATTCATAACTTCTTCGTTATAACTCCGTTTTAATCCGCTCAAGCGCCACGGATTCGTTTTAAAGTATATTTTCTAAATATCAAGGCCAAAATTTCGTGCCTACTGTCGGATTTTCCGTAAAAACAAAATAAGGACATAACACTTTTTATACTTGTCGAAAATAGTTTTTCTCGTACTAAACCTATTCTAATCCCTTCAAATCAACTCCAAAGCTATACTAATCCTACCATACACCTTCTTAGGGTGTCATGGGTTCCTAAACATCATCAAGACCAATATATACCAAGGAATAATTATAGGATGACTTTATATATATATATATATATAACTCTAAAAATCATGTAAAATGGTATAACTAACACAAGTCTTGCATGTTTGCTCCAAAATGAAGAGATACATATGTAATGATAAGAAAAGATGAAAATGATAGAAATATGCTTACAAGCTATAATGATGAGGTGCAAAGAACAAAGGTTTAACCTAAACACCCTAGGTTTTTATTTCAAAACCTTAATTAAGAGTGTAATTCTAGATTGTAAATACTTGAGCTTGAGAAAAATTTGATGATCCCTTTGTTAACCCTTAGATGGCCGGTTCTTTGAGAGAGGAAACAAGAGAGAAAAGCTTTTTACTAACACTTGAATAATGAGATGGAATGAGTGACAAATATGAAGTAAGACTTTTAGTAAGTGTATAAATCTATACAATCTAATAAACCATACCATCAATTAATGTCACCTCCCCCTTGGTCGGCCAAGGGGGGAGGAATTTGATAAATATCTATTTATTTATTTATTTTTTTTTATTGTGTATATACTTGTGTAATTTGTAAGAAAAAGTGTAAGTGAAATAGATTCAAGTTAAGGTAAATGGTAGTTTTTAGGTACAAGTAAATTTTTAATAGATCAATGTAGAATGTAATGAGATCATAAAAATTGTAAAAATACATTCCTTGTAAAAATTGAGTGATATAATAATTATCGTGTAATTTTTAAGAAAAACGTCGTAATAATATAACTTTAACGATTTATATACAAAATAAATTTAAAACACTAGGTAAACTCAAAATATAGTTTTTATAACTAAATATAAGTATAAAAATATATCGGGATCATTTTTAGAAGTAACGGATTAAATGTTCAAAATAATAACTCACGCGATAACGTTTATTTAATATAAAATTTACGCATTTAATGTGAAATGCAAAGTCATGAATGAACTAATATGATGCAAATGATGTTAATGAAATGTAGACTACACTTAGTCCATATGAAATGTTCGTGATGATATGATCATGAATTCGCCGCTAAACCGTAAAGGTTACGCGAATTTGGAACACGTAAACCTAGTTTACGATAAATGTTGAAATAGTGAAGCCTGAATTGTTTCGAGAAATGACCCGAAGTACGGGTTGTCACATTCACCATCAAAAAGGAATTCAGTCCCTGAATTCAATCGTTGTTAGGTCTAACGGTGTCGGTGAAAAGATGAGGATACTTGAGGCGCATCTGGTCTTGCCGTTCCCAAGTAAACTCAGGACCTCTTCGAGAATTCCAGCGAACTTTCACGATAGGAATACGACTTAGTTTCAACTGCTTGACCTCGCGGTCCATAATTTCTACAGGTTCCTCCACAAAGTTGAGTTTGTCGTCGAGTTGAACTTCGTCCAATGGAATAATGAGTGATTCGTCCGAAAGACATTTCTTCAGGTTTGAAACGTGAAACGTGTTGTGCACATGACTGAGTTCTGACGGAAGATCAAGTCGATAAGCTACCGGACCGACTCTGCTCAAAATCTTGAATGGTCCAATGTATCTCGGGTTTAACTTTCCACGTTTTCCAAATCGTACCACGCCTTTCCAAGGCGATACTTTCAACATAACTTTGTCACCCACTTGAAATTCTAATGCCTTGCGTCTAACATCCGCGTAACTTTTCTCCGCTCGACCTCGCGGTTCGAGTCTATCTCAATTTGAACTATCTTTTCATTGCTTCCGTACCATTTCGGACCCGATGAGTTGTGCGCCTCCTACCTCGCCCAACAAACAGTGATCGGAACTTTCGACCATAGAGTGCCTCGAATGGTGCCATCTTTATACCTTGGTGTGATAACTATTGTTGTAAGAGAATTCTATCAATGGCAAATGGTTAGCCCAACCATTTCAAAATCAATTACACATGCCCTCAAAGATATCTTCTAACGCTTGAATTGTCCTTTCACTTTGACCGTCGGTTTGTGGGTGATATGTTGTGCTCATCTCTAATCTGGTTCCGAATGAATCTTGCAATGATTTTAAGTTTGAAGTGAATCGACTATCTCTTTCGGAAATGATAGAAATTGGTGCACCGTGCCTCGAGACTATTTCCTTGACATAAAGTCTAGTGAGTTGTTCCATGGAGTAAGTCTCTAATTGGTATGAAATGGGCTGATTTGGTAAGGCGATCAACAATTACCCAAATAGCGTCGTAACCTCCCGATGTCTTAGGAAGTTTCGTAACAAAGTCCATCGTAATGCGCTCCCATTTCCATTGAGGAATTTCGGTTGTTGGAGTAATCCCGACGGCTTCGATATTCGACTTTCACCTTAGAGCGGGTAAGGCATTTGCTAACGACGTGGCAATCTCTCGCTTTCATGTTCGCCACCAATAAAGTTTCTTGAGATCTTGATACATCTTATCCGATCCTGGGTGAATAGAATACTTTGACTTATGCGACTCATTCATAATCAATTCGCGTATTCGCCATACAATGGAACCCACATTCTATCCTTGAAACATAATACTCCATCTCGCTCTCTTTACAAAACCATTTGCGTTTCGGGCATACCATAAAGCTTTTCACTTGGTCGGTTTTCCTCCTTAAGTGCCTCGATCGTGCTTCGTGGATTTTCGATGGTAAAGTCGAATTAATCGTCATTCCTAATGATCGAACTCTTAAAGGTTTGGGCCTCTCTTTCCGACTAAGAGCATCACCACAACATTGGCTTTTCCGGGTGATACTTGATTTCACAATCATAGTCGCCGAGTAACTCCAACCAACGACGTTGCCTCATATTAAGCTCCTTTTGATCAAGAATATATTGCAAACTTTTGTGGTCAAGAACACTGCACTTTGTACCGTAGAGGTAGTGTCTCCAAATCTTGAGTGCAAAACTACGGCCCCTAACTCGAGATCATGAGTGGTGTAATTCTTCTCATGAGTCTTAAGTTGTCGAGAAGCATACGCTATCACCTTCTCGCTTTGCATTAAAACAGCCCCTAGTCCTTTATGCGAAGCATCACAATATACAACGAAGTTCTCAATTCCTTGGTAGTGCCAAAATTGGCGCCCGCAAAGCTTTTGCTTCAACAACTGAAAAGCAGCTTCTTGTTTCTTTCCCCATTCATACTTCTTGTTTTTTTGTGTCAACTTGGTCAAAGGTCTAGCTATCTTTGTAAAACCTTCGATGAACCTTCGGTAATACCCGGCTAGTCCTAGAAATTGTCGAATTTCTGTAGGATTTGTTGGAGTAGCCCAATCTTTCACGGCTTCAATCTTTGCGGGATCAACTTGTAGTCCTTGACTATCAATGACGTGACCAAGAAATTGCACTTTGTGATTCCAAAAATCACACTTCGAAAATTTGGCATACAACTTCTCATTCTTGAGTAGTCTTAAAATCGTCCTTAAATGCTCTTCGTGCTCTTCTTTGCTCTTTGAGTAAATCAAGATGTCATCGATGAACACTATCACAAACTTGTCTAAATACGGTTTACATACTCTATTCATGAGATCCATGAATACCGCAGGTGCATTAGTCAATCCGAACGGCATCACTTGAAACTCGTAATGACCGTAACGTGTTCTAAACGCTGTTTGAATATCCTCCTCCCGAACTCTAAGTTGATGGTAACCCGACCGAGATCAATCTTGGAGTAGATACTAGAACCTTGCAACCGATCGAATAAGTCGTCGATTCTGGGAGTGGGTAACGATTTTCACCGTTAACTTGTTCAACTCTCTATAATCTATACACATTCAAGGATCCATCTTTCTTCACAAACAAGACCGGTGCTCCCAAGGCGAGGAACTCGGTCTAATGAATCCTTTGTCTAGAAGTTCTTGCAATTGATTAGACAACTCTTGCATTTCGGATGGTGCTAGACAGTGCACGGTGCTCGCAAGAATTGGTGCAGCTCCGGTACTAAGTCAATATGAAATTCTACTTGACGTGCGGTGGAAGTCCCGGTAAGTCTTGGAAAGACTTCATAAAATTCTCGGACAATAGGTACATCCTCAAGTCGCTTCTCCTCCGACTTCTTCTCGGTTATATGAGCTAAGAAAGCAACACAACCTTTCTTTATGTACTTTTCCGTTTTGATGCACGATATGATACTAAGTCTAGTTCCGCTTCGTTCCCCACGAATAATCAAAGTTTCGCCGTTATAAGGAAGATGAACAACTTTTTCATCACAAATGATCTTCACGATGTTTGGATAACCAATCCATGCCGATGACGACGTCAAAACTACCAAGTTCTACGGGCATGAGGTCTATGTTGAAGGGATGATTAAGAAAATTGAATGTGCAACCGCGGACAATGGTGTTGGTGCTAACTAAGTTACCATTAGCTAATTCAACGATGTATGATATGTCTAATGTGGTTGGTTTAATGTTGAGCAAAGGTGCAAATGTAGTGGACACAAAACTTTTATCGGCACCGAATCAAATAAAAGCAAGCGTAACGATTATTGAGAAGGAACGCACCGTGATAACATTCGGGTCCTCCCTATCTTCTCCGCCTCCTATGACGTAAACCCTTCCTTGTGCCATACCTCCTTGATTCGGATTTCCTTGGTTCCTTCCTTTCTTACATTCCGACTTGTAGTGTCCCCTGCCTCGCAACCAAAACATGTAACTTGTTGCGACTTGCAATCCCTAGTTCGGTGACCAACTTTCTTGCAATTCTCACATGGATCGGGACATCGACCGGTTTGTGATGACTCAAACACTGTCACATTTCGCAAAACCCCGAATACCCTTTTCCTTCCTTCGGACCCATGACATAAGCCTTTACAACCTCTTGCCTCTTGGGTGGTTGTTGAGTAGCATTTCTACCTCTAGTGTTGTCCCACTCCGCTTGTTGTTGTTGCTATTGTTGTTGTTGTAGTTGGCTCGGTTATTGTTGTAGTTGAAGCGGTTGTTGGGGTCGTTGTTGTTGTTCGGTTGGTGTTGGTGTACTTACCTCTCTTCACCACCGTGCCATAAGCTTCGAGTCACCCTAATAGATTCCTCGATTGTTTGTGGATCAAACGAAGTCACATCTCCTTGAATAACCTCGGAAGTCCCCGATGAAAGCCTCTAGTAACTTCTCGTTATCCGAAACCATGGACGGGCATAACGCGGCCAATTCTTGGAATCTCCGAATGTAAGTGTCAATATCATACCCAATTGTTACTAGTTCATAGAATTCTGTCTCCAACTTTTTCACTTCCGTACGAGGACAAAACTTCTTAGTCACCAAACCCTTGAATTGCTCCCAAGTAAGCTTGAAAGCATTCTCCATTCCCATCGGTTGAGCATATGAGTTCCACCACGACAATGCTCCATCAAGTAATGTACTTGTAGCAAACTTGACCTTACTATCATCCGGGCAATTACACAAAGAAAACACGGACTCCAATTTCTCGAACCATCGCACCATGGCGGTGGCTCCTTGATCCCTCTAAACTTCGTGGGATCTCCACTTTTGAAATCCTTGTACGAAGCAGTTCTTAACTCCGGATCCTCCTGCATTTCCAAGAAGAAGTAGCAAGCCTAGCGGCTTCAAAGAAGACATGCCTCAAGAAAGAAGCAGCACCCATCTGTTTCCTTTCAATTCTTAAAGCATCGGCTATGCTATCATTCACCAACTTTTGAATAGCCGCTTGAGTCATTTCAACTGTGGCTTTCTTACGCCATAACTCTTCAAAATCACAAGATGAAACAATCATGAGAACTCGTAAGTAGAAACAACCATCACACAAATATATCCACAACCACAACATGCATAAAGTAAATGGAATCACAACGGAACAATAACGAAATATCACAAATATAATCACAACACACGTGGATAATATACATGAAAATTTCGCCTACATGGACCGATATCATAGATAATAAAAACCATTCCTACATAGTAGAGTCAATACTTGGTATATTTGTTTGTACAACAACCAAAAGACAACAAGTTCTTTAAACTACGTCACACACCTCGTGACTAGGATAATAATGGTCCAAAACTATACATGATAAAAGTCTACATAAGGCACCTCATGGTGCTCCGTCGGCCCGATCCTGGAGATCACGAACCTGAGTAGTCAAACTAGCCACCAAACTCCTCAACTCTCCAATCTGACCCTGCAAAGTAACAATACTCTCCCGTCCTCTAACCGCCTATTCAGATACTCGATGTGCCAAATCAATAGAAACCCCGCCTAACACTAGGCCCTCGACCTCCTCCGCAATGGTCTCAACCCTATCTATCGACAGTTCCTCCAACCGCCGCGACAACCTATCTATCTCGAATCTGCGACTATCTATACGGGCTCCTAACGCCTCGGTAGAGAAGGTGTCGGCAGTGCACTTTAGAGCTCTCGCCTAACTCGAACCTAACAGTGGCTCGGGTTCGTAGATGGTGGTGTAGGGATGTCAAAACGAGCACGCTTTTGGGCGGCAAGTCCGATGTAGGCAATGGATCCCTAAGAAAATACGATGAGGATGATGATGATGATGATGGTGCTAGTAGTGGTGATGGTGGGTGTATCGGGTCGTGGCGTGGCTAACATGTGGAGTGGGTGCGACTTCGCCTCCTCAAAGGGTTCGATCTCCGTGTCACCAAAATAGGTGGGAAGGCTGGAGTAGAGCCAATCAAGATAAGATCTCGATGAGTGCGATGAAACATCATCCATGTTAGGGTCAATCGACATCTTCCGAGTTAGTGTCCGATGATATGGTGATGGGATGAATCAAGACATCTCTGTGACAACCGATGTGAAATAAAAGTAAATAACTCGGATAAAGTGTAAATGAACCCGCATGAAAAGTGAATATGCACTTATAATGAAATGATGAGATGCTATGATAATGTAGCTATAGTCTAGGTCAATGATGCAACCTAGTTCTCTATAATCGTAGCTCGTACCAACTGTCACACCCCAATTTACATTTTGCAATGAATGGAATTCACAGGGGATAGGGATTGTCATAGCACCACAATCACAGTTATATTGAACGACCTAAAGTGTCGTTTAAAAACACATCGTTTGATATTTAACAAAAGCTTTCAGAGTTACAACATAGGTCCCAAAATTTTACAAAGTTTGCGGAAACATAAATATATTACAAGTCCAAACGATGTTTTTGAAAGAAAGTGCCATAATGTACAATGATATAAGTCGACGCCGCGACTCAAAAGGTTCCTTAACCATGCCATGATGATAATACCTTAGTTACCTGAAAATACATTGCTAAAACGGTCAACAATAATGTTGGTGAGAAATCATAGGTTTAAGTAAATGTTTTATACGACTACGCAAGTATAGACCAGGTATGACAATCATGTCACAGAAAAATGTTACAATTGCAATAAGTCCATGACACCGAAACTAGACTGCTCATAATGTATGCCCCAAATGAGTGTTTGCCGACAACTCAATAATGTTATTAAATGATATGCATCCGTATGACTAGTTGGGATTCACCAACCCGGATGGAGGCGTCACCTCGATAGATCTATCCACTCACCCTCGCTTCTAAGATTAACGGTTCATGTTCGTGAAATGGGGACTTTCAATTGGCAATGTGGTAAATTAAGCAATGTAAATGAATTTAACATACTTGGTATCGTAATAAAAATGTTGTGCAATGTATTCTCCCCGTAGGTTTGAAAATAATTAAACATGTACGACGGGCTATGAAAACTCACTTGATAAACGGTGTGATGACAAGAGTGAGTACACCGAGGTATAGCGGAAACTTTAATCTGGACCTATTACGAATGATATGATATGTAATGAGTTATGATGTTATGATATGCATGCATTTCAGATGTTATTTATACCATTTGCGAGTTTTGAAAAAATAATACTTATCGTCGAAAAATACTCTTTTGACGTCTTGACCATTCTTAAATCACTTTACAAGTATTTACGTCAAAATGTCATCCTACAATGGTTTCGTAATGATTTATAGTGAAATTATCACTTTTCGTCGTAAAATAAAGTCGTCGGAAATTTCATGAAAGTGACAAAAATGGCTTCGAAAAGCTTGTCGTAAAATGGTGTACGTCGAACGTTAGGAAACGAACTCGACGGTTTTGGAAATTTTGTATCAAAATCTAGAAGTTTTAGTTCATGAGTTTTCGACATAAAGGTCTCGAACATAAAGATAATAAGGGTTAAAGATGGTGATTTTGTCCAAGTGTTGTGTAAAAAGTGAGTTTCGGCAAAGTTTGAGCAACCGTAATTAAT
This sequence comes from Chrysanthemum lavandulifolium, assembly GCA_022545495.1. Classification (NCBI taxonomy): domain Eukaryota; kingdom Viridiplantae; phylum Streptophyta; class Magnoliopsida; order Asterales; family Asteraceae; genus Chrysanthemum; species Chrysanthemum lavandulifolium. The sequence continues at coordinate 70,455,992 of CM040240.1, read as the reverse complement.
TTATTAAAACTCCGCTATACAAACGGTTGGTCGTTTTGAAAATATGCTTGATGATCTTAATTTTATTATAAAACATCTCATTACAAAAGTTCCACATCATAGTTAAAAACACCTCAACATGGTCGTTTTAGTTACCGTAACACTTATCTCGTAAAAATATTATAGTTTTCTAAAATAATAGTTACGGCAATTTTTGAAAACGTGTATATCTTTGTCGTTTCAAATCCGTTTTCTACGTATTATATGTCCTTAGCTTCGTATCAAAGTATACTAATATATTTTGATAAGTCGAAATAATTTGTGAAGCTTAAGGCTCGCTTTTGACTCGTACAAACCATAAACACTTTGCTGAAATTTAGAAAAATATATATTTCGTCGTCAAACTTGTAAAATTCATAACTTCTTCGTTATAACTCCGCTTTAATCCGTTCAAGCGCCACGGATTCGTTTTAAAGTATATTTTCTAAATATCAAGGCCAAAATTTCGTGCCTACTGTCGGATTTTCCAGAAAAACAAAATAAGGACAGAACACTTTTTATACTTGTCGAAAATAGTTTTTCTCGTACTAAACCTATTCTAATCCCTTCAAATCAACTCCAAAGCTATACTAATCCTACCATACACCTTCTTAGGGTGTCATGGGTTCCTAAACATCATCAAGACCAATATATACCAAGGGAATAATTATAGGATGACTTTATATATATATATAACTCTAAAAATCATGTAAAATGGTATAACTAACACAAGTCTTGCATGTTTGCTCCAAAATGAAGAGATACATATGTAATGATAAGAAAAGATGAAAATGATAGAAATATGCTTACAAGCTATAATGATGAGGTGCAAAGAACAAAGGTTTAACCTAAACACCCTAGGTTTTATTTCAAAACCTTAATTAAGAGTGTAATTCTAGATTGTAAATACTTGAGCTTGAGAAAATTTGATGATCCCTTTGTTAACCCTTAGATGGCGGTTCTTTGAGAGAGGAAACAAAGAGAAAAGCTTTTACTAACACTTGAATAATGAGATGGAATGAGTGAAAAATATGAAGTAAGACTTTTAGTAAGTGTATAAATCTATACAATCTAATAAACCATACCATCAATTAATGTCACCTCCCCCTTGGTCGGCCAAGGGGGGAGGAATTTGATAAATATCTATTTTTTTTTTTTTTTTATTGTGTATATACTTGTGTAATTTGTAAGAAAAAGTGTAAGTGAAATAGATTCAAGTTAAGGTAAATGGTAGTTTTTAGGTACAAGTAAATTTTTAATAGATCAAAGTAGAATGTAATGAGATCATAAAATTGTAAAATACATTCCTTGTAAAAATTGAGTGATATAATAATTATCGTGTAATTTTTAAGAAAACGTCGTAATAATATAACTTTAACGATTTATATACAAAATAAATTTAAAACACTAGGTAAACTCAAAATATAGTTTTTATAACTAAATATAAGTATAAAAATATATCGGGATCATTTTTAGAAGTAACGGATTAAATGTTCAAAATAATAACTCACGCGATAATGTTTATTTAATATAAAATTTACGCGTTTAATGTGAAATGCAAAGTCATGAATGAACTAATATGATGCAAATGATGTTAATGAAATGTAGACTACACTTAGTCCATATGAAATGTTCGTGATGATATGATCATGAATTCGCCGCTAAACCGTAAAGGTTACGCGAATTTGGAACACGTAAACCTAGTTTACGATAAATGTTGAAATAGTGAAGCATGAATTGTTTCGAGAAATGACCTGGAAGTACGGGTTGTCACAGAGAACTTGCTCAAAACAATAGGTTGTTAGCATCAATAAATCATTCAAATCATAACCCTTATGCATCATTGAAATGCAATGTCCATTCATTTTTTTTCTTCTTAGCTTTGGTCACTTGACATGACGAAAGGATTGCATGAATCCATATTTTTATATTTGCTATACATACGAGTTTCTAACTCCTTAATAGCTTCCTACCTAATCACCACCACCTTCCATCACCACTTTCACTAATCATCACCACCATGGATTAGCGAAACCTTACTTTTGTAAATCTCGAGTCATCTACCATCACCACATGATTCCTACAAGTAAACTGACACCAACCCTAGCACCACTAGTGTCACACCCGGTGGGAGACTTCATATCTTCTTTCAAGGAACTATTATGTAGGTTTTTATCATATTATATTCTCACTTTTCTTATGATTGTAATTAGGAGACTACACTTCATGAGATCTTTGATTATATCATTTATCACATATATACATCTTATTTTTCTTTGTGAAAAAGATGAAATATATTGCACTAATGTTTTTCATTGTAGGTTCATCATCATATACACTCGATTGTATATAATTTACTCATCTAAGGATGAAGTTTGCATCAATTATTTTTCTTATTTTAGGTGCTTCTTGACACCTTAGAACAAGGAGGAATGTCCTTTAAGCACTCATATTGCATCGCCTATACACTTGGTTGTATATGACATATTTGTCTAAAGACAAAGCTTCTATTATACTAATATTTATTTTGAAGGTTCATCTTGATGCCCTAGAGCAAGGGAGCTCGTCAAGAATTCTTGAATGCATCTTATATACACTTTGTTGTATATCACTTACTGTCTAATGACGAATATAGTTTTGCACTAATATTTATTTTGTAGGTTTTTAATTATACCCCGACGCCTCAAACAAGGGGGAGCAACCGTCAAGGGGGAGCATGCATGCATTTAGCATCATTCTCACTTTTCAACACGCATTTGTGCTTCGATAAAAAGTGGAGAAAATAGGCTAACATTGCTATGCATTTTCTTTTCATATATTTCTCATAATTTTGTTGCATAAAACTAACCTTGATGTAGGTTGCTCTTTATTTGATCCATGGATCCGCTACCTAACAAGGAACGGATTGAAGTAGACGATTTAACTTCACTAGGGATGATGCAAGCTCGCCTTTTGGGGAGAAATGAAGTTAAACTCAAGGACACGCCATTTTGTTTCGACAAAGGGGAGAAGAGTGTAAACGGAGAAGGTAATGTAAAGGTAGTAAGGATACAAGTAACCTTTACATTTTACTTTCTATTACGTTTATATATATTTGTCATCATCAAAAGGGGAGATTGTTAGTGCAAATATTATGATATTTAATCTATCTGATCTCGTTTGTTTTGATTGATGACAAACATGTAACTTGTAATACATAACGTAAAATGTACAAGTTACTTGTAATCACACTTTGTCTCAACATACATTCAACACCTCTCGATGACTCAAGTCCTCATATGTTACAACACAGTTCGTACATGTTTGTTATGTGGCATTATGATCAAACCCATTAACAAATCATTTAGAATGTTTAAAATGCATTTAGAGTCACTAAGTATTTTAATAGGTTAACCATTCTATTTCGAACCTCATTTTACATTTTGCATTCACAAGTATTTCAAAAGGTAACTAGACATTTTATTAACTAGTTACATTATACATTTTACAAGTTTACCTTGATAAACTTTTTAATCTAAAAATGGAAATACATGTTACATCATGTCATGCATCATCTTTGAAATCCTTGAAAGATCACTTGAATATTTTGGTTAGATTGACACTCAATATATCAAATGTGATCTTAGTAAGATTTGGTAATATCTTGGAAAGATTTGAAGAAAGATTTTTTAGATTTTCTGTCAGGCACCCATGGCACCAAATTGCATAAAGGACGGAACCCTTTAAAGGGCTCCTTGGTCCGTGGACGCTCCTGACCACTTTTGGCTATAAATAGAAGCCCATTGTTTTCCCATTTCTTCACCATTTCAAAGCACATCTTCTCCACCTTCTTGCATACATTTAGATCAATCATTAACAATGTAGTAACACACATTAAACACCCTAATGATCATGATCATAATGTTTCTAACATTCATCTTTGTTGTAAGCATACTCTTTGATCAACCAAGGAAATCTTGGAGATCTAGCCATCCCCACTCACCACAAGTTGAAGATCTATCACAAGAAGTTTAGGAACTTGTGATCTTCATCATAAAGGCTTCCTATCAATGGAAGTTCATTTAGAAGTAGTTATTCATATCCATTAGACATTTGTGTCATGGATCATTAGTGTAAACATCATTGCATCATAACAACACTTTCACCAAACTAGATTAGATGGTTTATGTATTTGTGCCATAAAACACAAGGTTTATTATGTTGGGCCATAAAACATATTGGGAGTGGTTGTACCCTTGTAAAAGAACTCGACATCTAGCTTAGTGTCGGAAATATTGTATAAGCGACGTTAGGTTGGTTCTACTCGAACTAGAACCCGGTATTTAGCTTTGTACCGGAAAAAGTGTGTTTACGATTGTAAGGTTTTCTCCACGAGAAGGGAGCTTGTTGATGTCACAATCCTCAAATTCCGGTCATTTCTTAAATTAAATATGCATCATGTTAGTTCATTCATGATTTTGCATTTCACATTAAACGCATAAATTTCATATTAAATTAACGTTATCGCGTGAGTTATTATTTTGAGCATTTAATCCGTTACTTTCAAAAATGATCCCGACATATTTTTAAACTTACATTTAGTTTATAAAAACTATATTTTGAGTTACCTAGTGTTTTAAATTTATTTTGTCTATAAATCGTTAAAGTTATATTATTACGACGCTTTTCTTAAAAACTATACGGTAATTATTTTATCACTCAATTTTACAAGGGATGTATTTTTACAATTATTATGATCTCATTATACTCTAATTTGATCTATTAAAATTTACTTGTACCAAAACGTTACCATTTACTTTACAAGTTATTATTACTACATGTACACTTTACTTACATTTTCTAATAATTATACAAGTATATATATACATTATATAAAAAATATATATATTTTGAGATGCATCCCCAAAACCGCCATGGGGGAATGGTTAGCATTTATGGTTTGGTAACATGTTTCTTTGATAGTATATATCTATACTCAATGTAAAAGTTTCAACTCATTCACTCATTCACTTACTTTCATTATTCAACAAGTGGTAAAAGTTTTTTCTCTCATTCTTCATCCTAAAACCGGTTCATCAAGTAGATTCAAGGAGATCATCAAAATTTTTTCTCAAGCTCAAGTAACAATCTAGAATCACACTCTTTATTAGGTTTTGAAATAAAACCAAGAGTGTTTAGGCTAAACCTTGTTCCTTGCACCTCATCATATTAACTAGTAAGCATATTTCTTTCATTTTCATATTTCCTTTTCATTTCATATGTATCTCTTCATTTTGGTACAAACATGCAAGACATATGTGATTTATACCATTTTACATGATTTTAGAGTATATATATATATATATGGTCATCCTATAATTATCCCCTTGGTATACTTTGGTCTTGATGATGATTAGGAACCCATGACACCCTAAGAAGGTGTATGGTAGGATTAGATTAGCTTTGGAGTTGATTTGAAGGGATTAGAATAGGTTTAGTACGAGAAAACTATTTTCGATACGTATAAAATGTGTTCTGTCCTTGTTTTGATTTTCTGGAAAAACCGACAGTAGGCACGACTTTTGGCCTTGATATTTAGAAAATATACTTTAAAACGAATCCGTGGTCGCTTGAACGGATTAAAACGGAGTTATAACGAAGAAGTTATGGATTTTACAAGTTTGACGACTAAATATATAATTTTCGTAAATTTCAAGATACTATTTTTCTTTATACGAGTCAAAAACGAGCCTTAAGCTTCACAAATTATTTCGACTTGTCAAAATATATTAGTATACTTTGATACGGCTAAGGACGACGTATTATACGAGAAAACGGATTTGAAACGACAAAGATATGCACGTTTTCATAAAATTGCCGTAACTATTATTTTTAGAAAAACTATATTATTTTTACGAGACAAGTGTTACGGTAACTAAAACGACCATGTTGGAGGCTGTTTTAACCATGATGTGGAACTTTTGGAACGAAATGTCTTCTAATAAAATCAAGATCACCGAGCATATTTTTCAAAACGACCAACCGTTTGTATAGCGGAGTTTTAATAAATTATTTACGGATGCTTAAACTTGGCGAAACTCACTTTTACACAACAATTAGACAAAATCACCATCTTTAACCCTTATTATCTTTATGTTCGAGACCTTTATGACGAAAACTCATGAACTGAAACTTCTAGATTTCGATACAAACTTTCCAAAACCGTCGAGTTCGTTTCCTAACGATCGACGCACACCATTTTACGACTAGTTTTTCAAAGCCATTTTTGTCAATTTCATGAAAATTCCGACGACATTATTTTTGATTTAAAAGTGATAATTTCACCATAAATCATTACGAAACCATTGTAGGATGACATTTTGACGTAAATACTTGTAAAGTGATTTTGAATGGTCAAGACGTCAAAAGAGTATTTTTCGACGATAAGTATTATTTTCAAAACTCGCAAATGGTATAAATAACATACGAAATGCATGCATAACATTACATCATAACTCATTACATATCATATCATTCATAATAGGTCAAGATTAACGTATCACACTACATCTTGGTGTAACCACTTTTGTCATCGCATCTATTCATCAAGTGAGTAATCACAAACCCCCTTTTTACCGTTTTTACTATATTTTGGGGCGAAATGCATGAACCTTTCTTGAGCTAAATTGATCACTACTTTTATTAACTTGTTTGACTAGAACTTGTGAACTCGAATCAAATCCTTGAACTTAATTAGGAAATTATGACTTATTTGAACTTATTGAACCGTACATGTTATGGCCTTGACCTAAAGTCTCCCATGTTCGAGCATCACTATAAAGTCTCCCATGTTCGAGCATCACTATAAAGTCTCCCATGTTCGGAGCATCACTATAAATATCTTTGGGAAGAGGCACCCAAGATATCTTTGGGAAGAGGCACCCAAGATATCTTTGGGAAGAGGCACCCAAGATATCTTTGGGAAGAGGCACCCAACATAACTTTGGGTAGTGGCACCCAACTTAATTTGGTTTCATCGGTAGCATACCGAATTATTATATTCGTGGTACTATATTGTGAACTATTATGACCGCTTATACTTGACTACTTGACGCGATATATTTTGTGCAATGGGTTGTGTACACACAGTTGCAAGTTTTGTATGGGCGGAACTTGAACCGAGTGGATACACAATGCCTTTGCTTTGTGGACTATTTTTCGATGACCGAAACCTTTGACTCTTTCATACGAGTTTTCTTATTTTACTAAACATGTTTACTCACCAACTATTTTCATAGTTGACCCGCTTTTCTCTCATGCATTTCGTGTGATCGTTAGTAAGCTTTTTCTACTGTGTCTTGCATAATGAAGTTTTCACTTGTTACTACAAATCATTATGTAATAGAACGCAATATTTTGGGAACTAAACTTTGTAATATATTTGCCGATGACGGCTAAACTAGTATTGTAATGGCGTATTATTTCTTTTTAATCTTAACGTTGGTATGTTCTATTATCTTGTGCTTATGTTCCTCCGTTACACCTCGTATTTCGCCCCCATGAGGTGTGATGATTGGTATCGAGCCAAAGGTTATAGAGAATGCCGATTTTCAAAAATAAAAATCACAACTATAACCGAATAATTTTTATTTTATTTTATTAAACATTGAACATCATCCGAGTCATCTAGTCCTATCGCAGATCGTTAATCATAAATTATACATAGCCCGATCAACTATGTCTAATTTATGAAGAACCATGCAATGATAAGAGTGGTAGTTTTAAATCATGTTTAGTCGAGTCTTTTGAGTCCGGTCACCAAGTTGCATTGGTCGGGTGGGTATGCATAGCATGTTTTACGCTCACGCCTACATTACCGCATCTTGTTCATATCCTCTCTTTTCCATCTTTCGACTTGTTAGACATAGCATGCCCCGCTCCTCGCCATGTTTCGATCACTATAACACATTACCACCGCTCGCACCTCATCCGACTTCGTTAGAATGTCGTTTACTCAACCCGATGTTTTGGTCCTCTCAGAGGATCATGGCCGCAAGAAACACACGCTCGGAGGCAACAACAATGGCAACCCAAACAACAATGACAATCCAAACAACAACGCGGCGGAATAGCGGATCTACTCACCCAAATTATAACACATCTCGATGCTAGACGAACCAACAACGGAGAAGGTACTTCAAACGCCGGTCAAGGATGCACTACAAAACTTTCATGACATGTAAGCCAATGGAATTTCATGGTACCGAGGGTGCCATTGATCGCTAACCGGTTCGAGAATGTTGAGTCGAAGCTTAGTATCACGAAATGTGTCAAGGAAACAAGGTTGAGTTCTCTCACCGGTCTACTACTGTGGTCGAGCATTGACCGGTGGAACAACCAACTACGATAGAGGAAGAGGGCCGCAAATGCGTTATCTTGGGAAGCATTCAAGAAACTACTAACCGATGAGTACCGCAGAAAAGATGAAGTGCGTAAACGGAAGAAGAATTTTGGAATCACTTGATGGTTGGAGTAGAGATCGACAAGTACACGATCCGGTTCCACGAGTTAACTAGGATGGTTCCTCACATGGTTTCCACCGTGGAGAAGTTGATTGACCGATATATATGGGGATTGATACCGAAATTAGAGGATGTCACCGTCGAACCCAACCACTCGCAAGTCACGCGAGTATGGCGATCGCTTGACAAATGATGTGATCAGTCCGGAGAACTAACAAAAGCAAACGACAATGGACGAAAGCGACAGGAGGATCACCAGGAAACCGAGACCGTAATCAAGAAACAAGAGGCGCCGAATAACCCGTAACTATGGGCGACCACCAGAGCGCAAAGGATATGCAGTCCACATCCTTTGTGCACTCGATGTAATTATCATCACTTAGAGATCGCCCAAGGTGCGACAAATGTGGATGACGGCCACTTCGCGCGAAATTGCTCAAACAGAATCGGAAATCAAGGATGAGAAAAGCATGTTACGAGTGTGGAAGTCTAGATCACCTTCGCAATACCGCCCAAAGTCGAAAAGAACTCCCAATCAAGGAGGTAATCGTCCAAACTCGGCGTTGGCAATAGAAGGCCCACAAGATCGTAACATTGAAATTCCTCCCGCACGTGGTCGAGCATTCTATCCGGTACCGAGGAAGCCCGCAACGCGTAACGGGTACATTCCTTTGAACAACCACTTTATTTCGTGCAACATGATTTTGAGTGCATAACTTCCTTCCGATTCATATCACGCTCACGACATTGATTAATTTGAGACCTATTGATATCGACCTTAGTTGTTATATATTTTGTTGATTTGATCCGATTGTGTAAGCAAATCCAATATCGAGCGAATCTTTCAAAAGACTTCATTCAAGGATGTTGAATCCTATCTTTCTAACAACTTGTTTCCTAGCTTGATCTAGTGACGCTCTTGTTTGATGAGTTGCGAAAATCAAGCTAAGAGACAAGTTTATTCAAGTCGGTTTAGTTTAATCTCATGACAGTTCTTGTTTGATGAGTTGTGAGATTAAATTAGAATCGACTACCTAAAGGTCTTTGAGAGCCACGCTCGATATTGGGTAAGTTTACCCCATCAAATCAAATCACGGGCATGTAATTAGTTGGATGGGGAACCCTTATGCATGGGCATTGATATGATCATTTAGACTATTCGACGAGCATGAACTTTTAGAACTCTTGTCGAGGTTCGGACCATAGTATCGTTAATCGAATCACGGGACGTGATTCACGACATGGGAAGAATGTCACAATTCTCAAATTCGGTCATTTCTTAAATTAAATATGCATCATGTTAGTTCATTCATGATTTTGCATTTCACATTAAACGATAAATTTCATATTAAATTAACGTTATCGCGTGAGTTATTATTTTGAGCATTTAATCCGTTACTTTCAAAAATGATCCCGACATATTTTTAAACTTACATTTAGTTTATAAAACTATATTTTGAGTTACCTAGTGTTTTAAATTTATTTTGTCTATAAATCGTTAAAGTTATATTATTACGACGCTTTTCTTAAAAACTATACGTAATTATTTTATCACTCAATTTTACAAGGAATGTATTTTTACAATTATTATGATCTCATTATACTCTAATTTGATCTATTAAAATTTACTTGTACCAAAACGTTACCATTTACTTTACAAGTTATTATTACTACATGTACACTTTACTTACATTTTCTAATAATTATACAAGTATATTCATTATAAAAAAAAAAAAATATATATATTTTTGAGATGCATCCCCAAAACCGCCATGGGGGAATGGTTAGCATTTATGGTTTGGTAACATGTTTCTTTGATAGTATATATCTATACTCAATGTAAAAGTTTCAACTCATTCACTCATTCACTTACTTTCATTATTCAACAAGTGGTAAAAGTTTTCTTCTCTCTCATTCTTCATCCTAAAACCGGTTCATCAAGTAGATTCAAGGAGATCATCAAAAAAAAAATTTTCTCAAGCTCAAGTAACAATCTAGAATCACACTCTTTATTAGGTTTTGAAATAAAAACCAAGAGTGTTTAGGCTAAACCTTGTTCCTTGCACCTCATCATATTAACTAGTAAGCATATTTCTTTCATTTTTCATATTTCCTTTTCATTTCATATGTATCTCTTCATTTTTGGTACAAACATGCAAGACATATGTGATTTATACCATTTTACATGATTTTAGAGTTATATATATATATATGGTCATCCTATAATTATCCCTTGGTATACTTTGGTCTTGATGATGATTAGGAACCCATGACACCCTAAGAAGGTGTATGGTAGGATTAGATTAGCTTTGGAGTTGATTTGAAGGGATTAGAATAGGTTTTGTACGAGAAAACTATTTTCGATACGTATAAAATGTTCTGTCCTTGTTTTGATTTTCTGGAAAACCGACAGTAGGCACGACTTTTTGGCCTTGATATTTAGAAAATATACTTTAAAACGAATCCGTGGTCGCTTGAACGGATTAAAACGGAGTTATAACGAAGAAGTTATGGATTTTACAAGTTTGACGATTTAAATATATAATTTTCGAAATTTCAAGATACTATTTTTCTTTGTACGAGTCAAAAACGAGCCTTAAGCTTCACAAATTATTTCGACTTGTCAAAATATATTAGTATACTTTGATACGGCTAAGGACATATTATACGAGAAAACGGATTTGAAACGACAAAGATATGCACGTTTTCATAAAATTGCCGTAACTATTATTTTAGAAAAACTATATTATTTTTACGAGACAAGTGTTACGGTAACTAAAACGACCATGTTGGAGGCTGTTTTTAACCATGATGTGGAACTTTTTGGAACGAAATGTCTTCTAATAAAATCAAGATCACCGAGCATATTTTTCAAAACGACCAACCGTTTGTATAGCGGAGTTTTAATAAATTATTTACGGATGCTTAAAATTGGCCGAAACTCACTTTTACACAACCATTAGACAAAATCACCATCTTTAACCCTTATTATCTTTATGTTCGAGACCTTTATGACGAAAACTCCTGAACTGAAACTTCTAGATTTCGATACAAACTTTCCAAAACCGTCGAGTTCGTTTCCTAACGATCGACGCACACCATTTTACGACTAGTTTTTCAAAGCCATTTTTGTCAATTTCATGAAAATTCCGACGACATTGTTTTACTGATTAAAAGTGAAAATTTCACCATAAATCATTACGAAACCATTGTAGGATGACATTTTGACGTAAATACTTGTAAAGTGATTTTGAATGGTCAAGACGCCAAAAGAGTATTTTTCGACGATAAGTATTATTTTCAAAACTCGCAAATGGTATAAATAACATATGAAATGCATGCATAACATTACATCATAACTCATTACATATCATATCATTCACAATAGGTCAAGATTAACGATCACACTACATCTTGGTGTAACCACTTTTGTCATCGCATCTATTCATCAAGTGAGTAATCACAACCCCTTTTACCGCTTTTACTATATTTTGGGGCTAAATGCATGAACCTTTCTTGAGCTAAATTGATCACTACTTTTATTAACTTGTTTGACTAGAACTTGTGAACTCGAATCAAATCCTTGAACTTAATTAGGAAATTATGACTTATTTGAACTTATTGAACCGTACATGTTATGGCCTTGACCTAAAGTCTCCCATGTTCTGAGCATCACTATAAAGTCTCCCATGTTCGAGCATCACTATAAAGTCTCCCATGTTCGAGCATATCTTTGGGAAGAGGCACCCAAGATATCTTTGGGAAGAGGCACCCAAGATATCTTTGGGAAGAGGCACCCAAGATATCTTTGGGAAGAGGCACCCAATCTTTGGGAAGATAACTTTGGGTAGTGGCACCCAACTTAATTTGGTTTCATCGGTAGCATACCGAATTATTATATTCGTGGTACTATATTGTGAACTATTATGACCGCTTATACTTGACTACTTGACGCGATATATTTTGTGCAATGGGTTGTGTACACACAGTTGCAAGTTTTGTATGGGCGGAACTTGAACCGAGTGGATACACAATGCCTTTGCTTTGTGGACTATTTTCGATGACCGAAACCTTTGACTCTTTCATACGAGTTTTCTTATTTTACTAAACATGTTTACTCACCAACTATTTTCATAGTTGACCCGCTTTCTCTCATGCATTTCGTGTGATCGTTAGTAAGCTTTTTCTACTGTGTCTTGCATAATGAAGTTTTCACTTGTTACTACAAATCATTATGTAATAGAACGCAATATTTTGGGAACTAAACTTTGTAATATATTTGCCGATGACGGCTAAACTAGTATTGTAATGGCGTATTATTTCTTTTTAATCTTAACGTTGGTATGTTCTATTATCTTGTGCTTATGTTCCTCATCTCGATCAATTTTCTCACTAAGTACTAAGTTTTTGTTTTCAAGCTCAATGACACGATCATGGGAGACTTTCAATGCAATAGATAATTCATGAAATCGAGAAGCGAGAATGGAGTGATTCAGTAGGAGGTAAAACACATCTTGAGCAATACATTCGAAATAAGATTCTCATTCAAGGTATGCAAGTTCTTCCTCTTGTTAGGATTTAGTAAATCCAGTTATTAAAGAGTCGGTCACCTCAAGTATATGTAATTGTTAGAAAGCTCGAGTCGAGATTATTATAAGTTAATTAGTATTTAGTTTAAGTACCACCGTGGAGGACGGACGAGTCTTTACCAGCTGTATGGCTGATCCACCCGATAGGTGGCGATTTATGTAATGACTATAAATACTCTACCTCCCAAGGTAGAGAGTTGGAGCTCATAATAAGATTTTTCTTTCTCTCACTAAAGTTCTCTAAACCTCTAACTTTCTCTCTCTAGAACTCAATATACGCCTATTTGATCTTATGGTTTAGTGTGTTTGTGAAATCCAATATGTTACAAATGGTATCAAGAGCCATGGTTTGATCATCTCTACATATCTTTGGATTTCTAGTGACTTTTAGGTGGTTTTAGAGTTTGAAAAGTTTAGTGGTTTTGCATCATTTGGATCATTTCTAGTGTTAAAGTTTGAATCTTGGGTGTAGTTTTGTGTTTAGAATCATTGTATGTGCTTGGGTTTTGATTTGGTAAGCTTGAATCATCGTGGTTGGGTTATTTTTGGATTGAAAAGTGGTGTTTATGTGTTTTTCTAGCTAGCGACTTGAGCCACGGATAAGTTGTCTTGGTAGCGACTTACTTTGTAATCTGGTAGCGAGTTGTAGTTGAAGGTCTTAGCGAGTTGAGCTAGCGAATTGTTTATTGAGACAAGCGACAAACAAGACACTTAGTGGATTCTCCACTACGGTAGCGACTTAGTGAAAGTTAGCGACTTGTACTTAAGTGTGTTAGCGACTTGGTATTAGCGATTTGGTCTTGAGCGAGTTGCTATTTAGCGACTTGACATCTTAGCGACTTGGTGCTTAGCGAGTTGCTATTTAGCGACTTGACAAACTAGCGACTTGGTGCTTAGCGACTTCTTTGTCAAAATTTGCTAGCGACTTGGTGCTTAGCGACTTGGTCTGAGGTTTCTTAGAGACTTGGTTGATTCTCAGATGTAATACGGTTTCTCTTGATTTAGTAAAATCCGTGAAAGAATCTATTTCTGGTTTAATCATAGAGTTATAAAATCCCGCTTAATCATTAACATGTCTACCAACGTTCCTACAATCATCTCCACTGCTTACGAGGATGTTCAAGCAATGGTTTAGATACTCGTCCACCCATGCTTGATGTAACCGACTACGACTCTTGGGCTCAACGAATCGATTGTCTTGCCTTGGAAAGGAAAATGGAGTCAACATTCTCAAATCCATTGATGAAGGACCGTATCGGGTTGAGACTACTAGAGACTTAATTGATACAACCGCAGATGGAACAATGATCTATGGAATAGGATGACCAAAAACATATGATGAGCTCGATGATAAGAAAAAAGAGATTTGATGTCGATATCGTGGCTTCTAACATCATACTTCAAAGTCTTCCAAAAGATATCTACAAGTGATCAATCACAACACCGAAGCCAAGGCAGTGGGATAATGTCAAGATGCTTCTCTCAAGTTCGAATTAACTATGGAAGACAGAGAATCACAACTCTATGATGAATTTGAACACTTCAAGATGAAACCGGATGAGAGTGTCTATGAGTATTACGTGAGATTCCACAAGCTTGTTAATGATATGAGGAACATCGAATGACTATGCCAAACATTCATTGAACTCAAAGTTGTGAACAACATGAATCCCGAATGGCACAAGTTTGTCACTTCGTGAAGCTAACCAAAGGATTGAAGAATACAAACTATGAGCAACTCTATGCCTTTCTTCTTCGTAATGAGAGACATGCTATGTTTGAAAAAGGATTCTTAATCGCCTAAACCAACTGTGGAGAGACAATCTCATCGAATGATTCAACCGCCTTCTACTAAAACATTGGAATGACAACCAAAGCCTCACGTGTCATACCCATGGGTAATGGTAATCACAAACTCATTCCCGACCCAATGTTCAAACAAGTCGATGCCGATGCACACGTGGAAACTTCATTAATCAATGGCTCTCATGATCACCAAAACATGAACTCTCCCATACACCAACAACAACCTCGTAACAACATCTAATCCACACAATCGTGCAACTCACGAGATGGAAAGGTTATGGTGCAAACCGGTTCAAGAAAGGCAAGACGAACAATGAAGAGGTGGAGTGGTAGAGGTTATGTCAGAATCGAATAGGGAAGGAATGGAAACCAGGTCAAGCAAAGCCAATCAAATGTTACAACTGTGGAGGTGAGGACACATTGCAAGGAACGCACATCACCAAAACGCCTCGAATGCGTAGAGTACTTGAGGATAAGATGTTGCTTGTGCAAGCTCGGGATAATGGTGCGGCTTTGGATGAAGAGGTTGTTGTTCTTGGTCGAGGAAATGCTAAGACATATGATGCGAGATGTGGATGAGCAACCAATTCGTGAGATAGGCCATAATCATCGAATGCCTTTCAAGTAGTGATTGTGATGCATACGACTACGATGTTGATGATGAACCTATTGCACAAACCATTTTCATGGCTAGCATTTCTCCAATGGTCTCTCCTAAAGTCTCTTCATCACCACAAGCTGGTCCATCCAAAGACAAAATCATTTCTGGGGTATTAAAACTATACGATGATGCTAATGTGCAAAAGATGCATGACAAAGTGCAATCAACTGAAACTTTTGAGTCAGATATTGAAAATATGGGTAATATCAATGTTGTCCCATATGATCAATATATGAAACAAAGTGAAACTGAGATTGTACCAAGTGATGCATCTTCTGCCTTCAATGAAGACTATGTTTTTGATGAATACACTGCATGTGTTCCTGATGACTCTGTTATTCCTGAACTTAATGCCTATAAAGAACGAGTTACCATTTATGAACAACGAGCTAAGTTTGAGTTAACCACTCGTGAGCAGGAAATGGATGACCAAATGCGTACAATCATTAGAAAAAGTAATTTTAGAGAAGAAGTATTAAAACAAGAGTTAAATTCCTTACAAGAAAAGCTTTCTAAAAATGCTAAGCAAAAACAAGAACTTCAAGAAAATGTGAAAAAGCTTAAGCAAGAATTCAATGCTAAGGAATCAACACTTTTGAATGATTTTTCTAATCTGAAAACTTTGAAAAACAAACTTGAAAATAAGTTGTGCGTACAAGGGAACACCATTCGATTGCTCACATGATCACTAAGCATAGAGTCTTAAGCGATAAGCATAGCATTCCCTTGTTGAGGAACCAAATCCAGAGGTCATTAAAAAGGCTAGAAATGCTCATAAGGTTCTTTATGATGGAAATGAAATCCTTAAGCTCGGACAGAAACCTAGTTGCGTTGAGTGCACTAAGGAAGATAAGAAATCGATGAAGTCACTAGGAAAAGATGAACAAGAAACTAGATGATCCTAAATGTAAAGAGAAGAAAATAAATATCACACCCATGATTACAAGAAGGAGAATTGGATTTCCTTGAACAATTTTAAGCCTCAGACGTTGCTAACACCCGAACAAGTGTTCGGAAAAGGATTTAGATAAGCAAAAGCGAGAGAATCTTGTTGTTACAAAACCTCCCTTAGGAAAATGCCTTGACGATCGTGTATCCTCCAAATACACCAATGCATCTAGTTCCTAGAACTATTGCCACTAAAAGCAAGACCTTAATCACCAATATGTCATATTTCAATTATTTGTTGATTTTGAGAAAACTTGTAAGAAAAGGATCACACCCACCGGGATAATCAAGGGAAAGGGTTTTGAGTAAACGAAGAATGTTATTTAACCGAATTCATGCCCTTCTTTAAACAACTAAAAGATCATTTTGAAAGTCTTAAAAAGGGAATGAATTTAGACATTAAAGAAATGGAAAAGGAATTTGATGCTATGATAGTTGAGGTTAGTGACTATGAGCGAGCACTAAAATATAACGAGATTGAGAGGAAGAACTTGCATACATTGAATGAGACTCTTATTTCTGAATGTATTTCTCAAGATGTGTTTTACACTACTAAGAATTGTTCCATTAATGCTTCTCGATTTCATGAATTATCCGTTGCTCTGAAAGTCTCACATGATCGTGTCATTGAGCTTGAAAAAACTAACTCTAAACTGCATGATAAAGTTGAACAGGATGATCATGATAACTCGGTAAAACAGCTTTTCTAAATTAGAAGTTGAGCATCCGCTTTGCAATTAAAATATCAACATCCGAAGAAAATGTTAAAACCTCAAATATCAAGACATCTTTGGATGTTCCTGAATTTGATGTAGTTTTGAAATTAGCAAACGTGATGAACATATTCGAGCTCAACGTAACACGATCGAAAGTTGAAAGCCCAAATTTCTCAATTAAAGGGTGAAATGAACAATGTGACTGCTCCCAAATGCCTCCTCCTTTAGATTCTCGAATTCTCAAAATTTTCATCTTCAAAACTTGGTCAATGCTCTACAAAAGTAAAATGAGAGTTTTCTAGAAGAAAATGAAAAGGTTAAACGTCATTTCAATGAGTTATTTGAGTCAATAAAAGTCACTCGTAATAAAAATAATGAACAAATAACTTCGTTGTAAAAGGAAATTGAGAATCAAGAGTCGTAAAAGGGAAAATGCCAATGACCAATGGGGAGAATGGTGCATCAAAGGTGCATGGTTGTAATAAATATGCTTTGTCTGTGAATTATGTTCCTCCTCACCATAGGAATAACAAACTTGCCATTCAAACGTATTTCTCAAACCTTAAGGATAGTCTAGAATGTCTCCGTGAGATTGTAGAAGAAGATAAGTTAGAGAAACCACTTGATAATGCAATTGGTCATGCATGCTTATATGCCAAACGATCTCAAGAACTTCTAGAATGCTTAATTACAATATGCCCTAAATCCCTAGGTGAGCAAGTCAACCCCTTGATACCTCGTTTCTATGCCTAATGCCAAGTATACAAATCATTTAATGCCCAATGTTATGAATGTGAACTTTAGTAGGCCTTCAAATAGTTCGAGATCCCAACACCTCTAGTGTTAAGAAAGTGAACCTCAATGTGCCTTGAATAGTTCACATCCCAAGACATCAAAACAGGAAAGGCAAAAGTAGCAAAACAAACTAATGTTCCTGTTCCTCTACAGAGTAATCGGTGACATTAAAGCGAGCAGATCAAAGTCTCAAGACAATACAAGGAATGATAGGACCTGTAAGCTAAGAATGCATTGGAGAGAGTAGAAGACCAACCTAGGAACTTTAAGCTTGAGTCGAATAAAACAAATCGTGTTGATTCTAGTATTAGCCACAAAGCCATCGTAATTAATTTGAATTCGATACTATTTGCAAACCTTGTAATGAAGTCTCGCTTGAATTCGGTTACTAATCATGAATGTGGTGTGAATGCTTTGTCTAATGTCACAAATCCCGATTAACATTGTTAATACAAAATATCATGCTAAGAAGGCAAAAGGCAAAGGCGAAAGAAAGTTAGAAAACAGTGGATGTCCACAGGAAGAACATTCAAGAAGATAGGTTATCAATGGATACCAGTAGGCCATAAGGTTAATCAGAAATGCCCACTAGAAAATGGATGCCTACGGTAGAACTATTCCTTAAGAAGTGAACATACTTTGAATAGGAAAATACGGATACTAGTACCGCATCTATTCATAATGATTCCATTGCCTCAATTTCGATATGAATGTTTCTATCTCGATGTGGGTGTTCCAATCATCGTTACTAACCAAATGGAACCCATTCTTGCATGGGATCCCAATTATCCGATTATCCATTCTTGTATGTGTTCAACTCGCAGATCGCTCAAATCGCTCGTGGTACCGGACTCAGTCGTTCCAAGCATATGACCGGAGACCGATCATGCTCATGAACTTCGTGAGTAAATTCATCGAGACAGTTAGATTCGAGAACCACCATTTTGGAGCTATTATGGGTTATGGAGATTATGTGGTTGGTAAAAGTGTGATTTTGGTATATTATGTGGAAGGTCTTGATCACAATCATTCTCTGTTGGTCAATTCGTGATTCCGATCTAGAAGTAGCTTTTAGAAAACATACTTGCTTCGTTAGAGAACTTGATGGTGTAGAATTATTAATGTGTACTCGAGGTTCTAACCTATACACCATCTCTATCGATGACATGATGAAGTCCTCCAACTGCTTTGTCAAAGGCTTCTAAAACAAAGTCATGGTTATGGCATCGTCGTCTCAATCACTTGAACTTCGGCACCATTAATAACCTTTCCGTAAAGGATCTTGTCGAGGCTTACCCAAATTAAAATATGAAAAGATCATCTTTGTTCGGTTTGCCAATGGGTAAAGCACGAAATATGCCCACAAACCAAAACTCACAAATTCAAGAATGGAAGTTCTTCATACCCTTCATATGGATCCGTGCGGACCAATGAGAGTGCAAACGATAAATGGGAAGAAATACATTCTAGTAGTTGTTGATGACTACTTTCGATTTACTTGGGTAAAGTTTTTGAGGACAAAGGATGAAACTCCGATGTCATCATCAAACTAATCAAACAGACTTGAGTTCGACTCAACAATACGGTCAAAATTGTTCGAATGTAAATGGCACAAAGTTTGTCAACAAAGACTTAATTCAGCTTTTATGAAAGTGTTGGAATCGGTCATCAAAGAAGTGTTCCACGAACTCCTCAATGTAATCGGTGTAGTTGAAAGACGAAATCGAACTCTTGTAGAAGCCGCAAGAACAATGCTTATTTATTGAAGGTTCCAATGTTTCTATGGGTCAAGCCATTGCCACCGCTACACCTAAAATCGTTCCCTTATACATACCTCTCATGGAAAAACTCCATATGAACTTGTTCATAAACGAAAACCTGATGATTGGTCCCGAACCGTCAAGTTATATCACACAAGCTAGCCACTTGTGAATGGCTAACCGTAATAAACTTCAAACAGCTTAGACACCAATGCAATGAAGATCAGGAGAGTATAGTGTTTCCCCAGGTCGTTATGTCCCAACGAGCTGTGCGATGAATCACCAAACGAATAGTGATTGAGAGAATTTGAACGGAAAAAGGGTTGTGGTTATGAACAATTATACCTAAAGGAAAAGTTTATAAATTACAGGGGCTTAAATGCAAATTAAAGAGAATTAAAAAGATAAAATATATTAAATAAACGCTATCACTATTTGTAAAATCTAATGTTTTTGATTTTTCTTTTATAAATCTAAATTAAAAACTACGTAACGTACAAAAGAAAATGTGAAAATGAAACAATATTAATCCTAAAAATATGAAAATGACATTTTTACAAACCTAATGATAAGAGAAAAATTTTTAGAAAAAGAAAATTATTTTTATAACTATTTAATTAATTATAATTAATTAAAAACTAATTTTACTTATTTAATTATACCCTAAAATATAAGAAAATATGAAATAAAGCTAGAAAAATGAAATTATGACTTAGAAAAATATAAAATAACTAAAGAGAATTTTCAAAACTAATTTTGTATTTTTCTGATTATTTTTCTATTTTCTATGAATTAAAATCTATTTAAAACTACTTAAATTGCTAAAATTACAAATTAAACTATGAAAATCTGGAAAATATTTTTATGACTTTTTGAATATTATAAAACTAAGAAAATTGAAATTGTATTTTTTGAGCTTTTCTAATTTATTTGAATAAAAAGCTAATTAAAAATGCTAAAACCGAAATTAAATGCGAAAAATAGCAAATGAACAAAGGAAAATATGAAAACTTCCAGAATATTATAAAATATTATTCTAAATATAGGAAAAATAATAAAAGTGGTGCGGTGTTCAATAATTAGTTTCGTAGTGAAAAGTGCTTATAAATAAGCACTAAAAATAAGCTATAAGTACCAAATGAGCACCAAATTATCACGAAGCTAGAGTATGCTAAAATTACTTAAAACCAACATATTCCAACTATCCTAAACCTCTGAACAACAATCTACAATGATATGGGTCTATTTAAGCACTAGTGCCAAAGCAAATTACTTATGTACTATCTTTAAGCTCTTGTTAAGCAAGCTTATAAAATCACAAAATAAACTAAAATCACCATGAAAACCACTACCAACCAAAGTGTCTAAATCCAATTTCAGCTAATAAGGACTAAAATTGAGGAAACTAAAATGCAAAAGTGGAAGCTATTTGTACTTGCAATGGAAATGGGTCAAATGAGCTATTAAGCTTGCATAAGCTAATAAAAAGCTACCACTCTCGAACCAAAGGTTGAATAAGCTATAAACAAGTTATGGGAACTTAGAATAAGCAACAAAACAAGAAAAACACACTAAATAAACAAAAATAAGAAATAAGCAAAAGGAAAGTTTGTGAAAAGAGCTTAAAGAAGCTAATGAATAAGCGTTAATAAGCTAAGTAGAGATAAACTAATATTTTCTAATTAAGATGAGCAGCTAAACTTTAATATCCCAAAAGCTTATATCCTAAATCCTAATGGTAAGATCACAATAAAATTACAAAGTTTATTCAAAAACGGGTTTTTATGAAATTTTGACTTTTGAAGCAGATTTGAAAGTTTGACTAAATTGAGATTTGATCTTAATTTGTGAACTGAAATTGATGTATTAAGCTAAAGTAAAGCTATATTAAGCTATTCCACTGAATTTTAAACACAAAACAAGCTTTTGATTTCACAAATTTATCACAGATATGAAATTAGAACAGACTTGAAAGGATTTTGACTTTGGGTGTTTGCAGCTACCAAATAATGACCATAATGATTCAAAGGGACCTTATTAAGACCGAGTAGATGCATTATAAGCACAAACCATACCTCAAGCTTAAACAAGAAACCGTCCAAACACCATTTTCACAACTGATTTGCAACTTAAACTAGCTGACATCGAAAGTTAGCTTATGCTAACACTTAAACCGATTTTAGTTACCCTAATTACAACTAGATAAACAGGTTTAAGATGTTTAATGACCACGAGATACAAATACAAGCACAATATGCAAACCGAATTAAAAATGAAAATGAGAATAACACTCACAAGTGTCCAAATTTTATTTTGCAAATTTTAAACCGAACCCAAACTATGCTAAACTACTCAAATCCAACCCAAAATCAAGCTCGCAACAACCAATAACCATTTCCATGTATGCTTAACCAAAATCTTTTCTCGATTGACTTTTGTTGACCAATTACCAATTTTGATTGAAAGCGAGTGATAAGCTACCAAAAGCTATACATAGCTTAAATAAGCTTATTTGAACTTAAAAATAAGCCATTAGAAGCTTGGAAACAAGAGTTTGAAATTGAATTTTGCAACAAATGAACATGAAAATATGAAATGTTAATTCAAACTTGAATTGATACTTGAAAATAGTTTTAATACACTGAAATAACTTAGTTTGATACAATGAAACAAAAGATTACAGCTTAGAGCTTAATTAAAACATAAACATAAAAAAACGACATACATATGAAATAAAAAACTAAGTACTGCTTGTCTATCCTTCTCTTTCTTCTTTTTATACACCAAAAGTGCTCCTCTCACATCTTTGAGCAAATCCCACTTGCCATCTTGGCCATTGGATGACTTGAGTGCATATTGGCCATTGGATCAATTTTGGCGGGAAATTGGTTTTTTCGTAGTGGGGCTCTGATTTTTGCAACTGGGGGGTGGTGGAGGGTAGGGATAAGGGGTAGATGTGATGATGAGGGGGAGGGTTGAAGGGGATAAGGTGAGGTGATGGGAGATGTGTTGCAGTCAAGTGGGAGGAAGGAGATAAGGCAGTGGGAGGGAAAGGGAGGTTTGACCGGGGTTGACCAGGGGTCTAATATTGTGGAAGGGTCAAATTGAAGGGGTTAAGGTTTTGGCAGGGGATCAAAATACAAAAGGGGTCAAAGCTTAGTTATTATTTCAAGGACCATTTGTGCAATTCTGATTTTTTTTAGGGACCAATTCTGCCATTTTCCAAAGTTGTTTCAAGGGATCAAAATTGACAAGTTTCAATAGTACAAGGACTATTTTGACATTTTCAAACTTCGAGGACCAAACTTGACATTTTGAAAGTTTAGGACCTAAGTTGTAAATTTGCAATTTTAAGTCTCAAGGACCAATTTTGACAACTCATGAATCCTTAGGGACTTGAAATGATATTTTTCTTTATTTTGATTTACTGTGGACTGCTTTTTGACAACTTTTAAACTTGGGGACTAAAAGCGCCAATTATGCAAACTTGATACTTTTTCACCGATTTTGATATTTTGCATTTAAAACACATAAAACATTTATTTGTGATATTTTATCATTTTGATGCATTTCGAGTGTTTTCAGATGTTTTTGCAGTTTAAATGGTACAAAAATGATGAGTATTTAGACACTCATCACCTGATCTCTCCTACCTTCGTGTGTTTGGTGCTTTGTGCTATCCAACAAATGACGATCAAGATTTAGGTAAATTAAGAGCAAAGGCAGATATTGGAGTTTTTGTTGGGTATGCACCAAACAAGAAGGGTTACCGAATCTACAACAAGAGAACCCGAAATATCATGGAAACAATTCACGTTACGTTTGATGAGTCGACCGGTCAAATGGCTCTGGACAACCCGCTTTGGACCCGCACTTCAAAACAGTCCATTGGTTCTTCCCTTGTACCAAACTCCTCTCCAAAGCAACTCCATATGTACCTCCATCTGAAGATGATTTAAAGAAATTGTTTGATCCTATGTTTGATGAACATTATGAGCCAAGTACCAATGATATGTCAATTCCAACAACAGAGGTTGCTCCGATCCATGAGAATGAAGTCAACCCTTCGTCTCAATATCATTAAGTCAAGAAGCGCTTGTCGCCGATAACTCGCCTCATCAACAAATCATCAATCTTGAATGTACATCATGGAACTGCTTTTCGCATCAATGATGAAGTTAATCCCTTTGCTACTCTTGAAGATGCTCCATTTGAAAACATATTTGCTCCGAATGATCATCGAACCATCTTCTTGGAGACATCGACTCTGCTACCTCGGTCCCTCAACAACCGCCACATGAACACCTCGAAAATGGACTCACGATAGCACCATGGGCACGGTATGATACGCTATCAAAGTTTCTTCTATCTACCGGTTTCAAAGAAAGGAGTAGTTGATCCTACATTGTTCACCGTGAAGTCGTGCAAACATTTAATTCACGTCCAAATTTATGTTGATGATATCATCTTTGCCTCGATCGACCCCAATGAATGTGACTGCTTTTCAAATGAAATGGGTTCTAAATTTCAAATGTCAATGATGGGACAAATGTCATTTTCTTGGGATTACAAATTTCACAAAGTCCTCGAGGCATTTCAATCTAAATATGCAAATGAGATTTTAAAGAAATTTGAATTTGATTCAAGTGACCTGTTGACACTCCATGATAGAGCGCACTAAACTTGATGAGGACCACTGTGGATCATGGTAGATCAAACGAAATATCGTAGTATGATTGGATCACGATGTACCTCACGCCTAGTAGACCGAGACATCTTGTTATTTGTGTGCATGTGTGCGATACTGTGCTAAGCCTACTAAAAGCACCTTGAAGCGGTTAAGCGGGTCTTTTGGTATCTCCAAGGTACCATCAATATGGGACTTTGGCACCGAAGACACCGGTATGTCACTAACGACCTATGCGAGATCTCGATCATGCGGGATGTCAAGATACTCATCAAGTACTCGGAGGTGCTCGGTTTTGGGTGATAAGCTTGTGAGCTGGTCTTCAAAGAAGAAAATAAGTACTTATTTCCTCTACGAGGCGGAATACATAGCCATGTCATCTTGTTGTGCTCAAATCCTATGGATGAGATCCCAATTATCGACTATGGCTTTGAATTCAACAAAATCCCTCTGTCATCGTGATAATAAAGTGCTATTGCTCTCTCATGCAACAACGCACAACACTCAAGAGCAAAGCACATCGACATTCGACATCATTTCATTAGGAGCAAGTTGAAAACCGTGGTGGAACTTTACTTTGTGAGGATGAATACCAGTTAGCAGACATCTTCACCGAAGCTCTTCCTAGAGAACGTTTTGAGTATATTCTTCCACGACTGGGTCCTAAGTGCCTACAACCAGAAATACTCAAACGTCTTCAAGAGGAAGAAGAGGAGTAAAAGGTTTCCTTCATTTATCCCTTGTAAATATTTATTCGAAAAACAAAATACAAAATTATAAAACTTTCAAAAAAATCAAATAGAAAAATATAAAACTTTCAAAATCCATAAAAATTTGAAAAATTCGAAAAATCTTAAAAAATATTGTTATTTTTTCATGTTTCTCTCGATTCGATAATATCTACGGTCTTTGTGTTGTCATTCAAAGAATGACACGGACTTTAGATGTTGTTCAAATTTTTATTATATATATATATATATATATATATATATATATATATATATATATATATATATATATATATATATATATATATATATATATATATATATATATATTTGAGAGAAAGAGAAAAATGGTTTATTGTCATTTCAAGCAAGAACTGACTTTTCAAAGATAGAACAGAGCCATGCTTTATCTTGGTTTTCAAATTTCTTGCTCGATTCTTTAAACTAATCCTTACTATCTAATGAAAACTAGTTGTTTTGAAAAATAACTCGGACTCTATTTTGATAATCATCTGGACTTAAAAGTTTGTCAAAATATCTATCTCTCAATCAACAACTTATGTCATTGATTGAGGGGGAGAATGTTTTCAATTAAATCAAAAAGTTATTTGCCATACAATTATTTTCAAAGATAATCATGCATGTTTATTCAATGGAGTTTAAAGTCTCAAAATCCAATCCTTATCAGTTAAAACATTTTCATAATCAAGTCACAATTCTCCTTAAAAGCTTTCAAATTCAATTTAAATCTACAGAGATAACAAATCTCAAATGATTTGATAATTGTGATCGGGGGAGAATTTGTGATTTAAATTGGATTTAAACTGATAATTCGGTAAATGGTTTTATAAGGATGTACAAGCTCTCCTTCCCACATGTGCCAAACGATTTCAAATTTTCCATGCACATGTTGAGGGGGAGCATCTATCTTAAACCACAAATATTTGAAACGTGATCAATTTATCTCAATGTGCAGTCTTTTCCTAATATGTGCACAACATTTTCAAATATCTATGCACATATTGAGGGGGAGAAAGCTTATGAAATCCTCATCCTTCCCCAAAATGCTTTATCTACTTGATTTGATTAGGGAAGTGATGTTGATATTTTTAGAAAATGGTAATCAAAGAAGTTAATTCTTTCTCTTGCCTCCGTGTGCAAAACGATTTCAAACACTTGATGCACATGTTGAGGGGAGCTCTTGTTCTAAAAATATCAAAACAATTCGGTACAAAATGCTTTGATAATATATCATAAGTATCCGGATTGATTTTCAAATGGTTTTCAATTGGTTCCAATGGCGGATGAACAATACCAAATAGACCGACCAACTTTACTTTATGTATGGTGATATAAGGATGATAAGGTTAGGTATTTGTTCCCACGATCCGCCGAACCGGAGGGATCTACCAGGGACAATCCACTAGATAGTGTAGAAGTCCTTAGGTATATTGAAAAAAGGAGAAAAATGAGATATGGGAAGAGTGTGGATCGAGGCGGGCTAGTACCGAATAAACCCAACAAGGTTCTAGC
Source organism: Chrysanthemum lavandulifolium (assembly GCA_022545495.1). Lineage (NCBI taxonomy): Eukaryota > Viridiplantae > Streptophyta > Magnoliopsida > Asterales > Asteraceae > Chrysanthemum > Chrysanthemum lavandulifolium. The sequence continues at coordinate 70,429,250 of CM040240.1, read as the reverse complement.
TATGAAGTCTCGGTAAGCTTGAAGGGTTGAAGAATGAAAGAGAATTGAATGAGAAAGGGTGAAAACAAATAGCCCTCCAATTATTCAACCTTAGGGCGACACTGGGTTCAATTCATATACTCCGGTGGTTACCAAGGTAACATCGGTATTGAAGACAAGACGTAATGGACCTAGTGACACACCGCACTTCAACTTCCCAAACCACTCAAATTCCTCTTAAAAGGGCTTGTTTCATTCTCACGGGGAACCGACATTATCTATCGACTTTCTCTTAGAGATTATTGATATTGAAGAAGGAGACCCTCTCCCTAGTCTCCGATATAGGATCCAAATATGCACAAAATTGAGTCTAGAGCCACGAGATCATCAATAAATCTCATTAGGACACTTTCAATTAAGACTCTCTGTTTCACACAATGTGGAAAGATAGATTATATCTTGAGTCCTACGCATTATCCTTGTGGTATTTCCAGAACATCCGAGTGATATGGAAACATATTCACAATGAAGATGGAAAGCCTTTTGGAGCCAACATCAAACAAGCTCCTAGTAGGTGGCATGTGAGATCTATTCTATAGATCAACCATGTGACAACCGAATGAAACAATGGGGCGATTCAATCTTTGAATCAATCACGTTCAGTTATGGATTGACGGATACCTTTGAAAAACCGATCATTGTGCTTAAAACTCTTTTCTTTAGCACATTGACCGTGTACTGAATATTTCAAATCAAAAGGTGTTTTATGATTGATAATTGATTTTCATTAAAACCTTCGTTGTATTGCAAAAACAATTCCTATTGAGCGATACACGATTGTTTTTCAAATCTCTTTTCATCAATCGGTGAATCTCTATTTGGTTTACTCACCCGTGTTGTCTTCTTTGAGGCGTTCGGTTTGAGAACACTAGAGCGGTGAGAAACCCACAAGGAAATTCTTCGTAATTATACACGAACACGAAAGACTTGTATCGATCAACGGGAACCGTGGGCCGTGTACCTCAATTCAACGAAGTGATCAAAGACACTTCGTGCGCTTTTATTGCTAAATGTTTTATGCAGTCGCCTCACGTTTGCGGTGATCGATTGATGTGGTCAATCCATAGCCGAATGCTCACTCAACACACTCATCCGAAAAGAAATCATGATTAATGCATCAATGACTCGATATTTTCACTCCATGCTTCGCTACTGCTGCGCCAATATCATGAATCAACGAAAGCTTCCGCTACTCGATGAGAACATATCATGATCCGAATGTGAGCATGTCGGTTTGTTTGTCACAACATCACATAATACCAACACCACAATGGATGTCTCGAGATTGTTTTGTTGGTGATGATCTCAAAAGTCGGCTCAAAATTAATATCACGTGGATCAAGTAAAGACCTCCACTGGATTAACCAAACATGCAATAAGAAGAATCAATGACTACGAGCTTGAGCAAAGTACTACATCAAGAATGCAAGAACAATCTTTTAATATAATATCTGCTTGTATTCAATGTATGTTTAATGTGTGTTTGAGGTGACCTCCCTTAGGGGAGATTGTTAGGATTTAGTAAATCCAGCTTATTAAAGATTCGGTCACCTCAAGTATATGTAATCGTTAGAAAGCTCGTGAGTCGTAGATTATTATAAGTTAAGTAGTATTTAGTTTAAGTAACACCGTGGAGGACAGACGGGTCTTTACCCACCAGTATGCCCGATCCACACCCGATAGGTGGCGATTTATGTAATGACTATAAATACTCTACCTCCCAAGGTAGAGTTGGAGCTCATAATAAGATTTTTCTTTCTCTCACTAAAGTTCCCTAAACCTCTAACTTTCTCTCTCTAGAACTCAATATACGCCTATTTGATCTTATGGTTTAGTATGTTTGTGAAATCCAATATGTTACACCTCTCAATCTCATTATATTTTAATTCATGCTCATAGTCACTAACCTCAACTATCATTGCATCAAATTCCTTTTCCATTTCTTTAATATATGAATCCATCCCCTTTTTAAGAATCTCAAATTGTTCTTTTAGTTGTTTAAAGAAAGGCATGACCTAAGTTAAATAGCATTCTTTAGTTCACTCAAAACCCTTTCCCTTCGATTATCCCATGGGTGTGATCCTTTTCTTACAAGTTTTCTCAAAATCAACAAATAATTGAAAGATAACATATTGATGATTAAGGTCTTGCTTTTAGTGGCAATAGTTCTAGGAACTAAATGCATTGGTGTATTTGGAGGATACACGATTCTTGAAGGCATTTTCCTAAAAGGGGTTTGTTACAACAAGATTCTCGCCTTTGCTTATCTAAATCCTTTTTCCAAAACAGTTGTTCGGGTGTTAACAATGTTTGAGGCTTAAACATGTTCAGGGAGATCCAATTTTCCTTAGTGTAATCATGAGGTTTGATAGTTATGTTTTTCTCTTTACATGTAGGGTTGTTGAGTTTCTTATTCATTTTCTCCCTAGTGACTTCATCTGATTTCTTATCTTCCTCAGTGCACTCAGCGCAACTAGGTTTTTGCCTCGGCTTAAGGATTTAATTACCATCATAAATAACCTTATGAGCGGTTCTAGCCTTTTTAATGACCCTGGATTTGGTTCCTCAACAAGGGAATGCTATGCTTATCGCTTAAGACTCTATGCTTAGTGATCAAGTGAGCGATCGAATGGTGTTCCTTGTGCGTACAACTTATTTTCAAGTTTGTTTTCAAAGTTTTAGATTGGAAAAATCATTCAAAAGTTTTGATTCCTTATCTGAATTCTTGCTTAAGCATTTTCACATTTTCTTGAAGTTCTTGTTTTTGCTTAGCAGTTTTAGAAAGCTTTTCTTGTAAGGATTTTAATTCTTGTTTTAATACTTCTTCTCTAAAGTTACCTTTTCTAATAATTGTACGCATTTGGTCATCCATTTCATGCTCATGGGTGGTCAACTCAAATTTATCACATTGTTCATAAATAGCAACACGTTCTTTATAGGCATTAAGTTCAGAGACAACAGAATCATCAGGGGCACATGTAGTATGTTCATTAAAAACATAGTCATCATTGACTGCGGAAGATGCATTACTTGGTACAACCTCACTTTCATTTTGCTTCACATATTGATCATATGGGACAATATTGCTATTACCTCATCATCAATATCTGATTCATAAGTCTCAAGAGTTTGTACTTCATTATGCATCTTTCGCTCATCAACATCATCATATAGTTTTAATACCTCAAAAATGATTTTGTCTTTGGATGGACCAGCTTGTTGTGGTGGAGAGACCTTTAGAGAAACCATAGGTGAGATGCTAGCCATGAAGATAGTTTGTGCAGTAGGTTCATCATCGACATCGAGTCAAATGCGTCTGTCGGCTACTTGAAAGGCATTCGATGATTATGACCTATCTCTGAATTGGTTGTTCATCAACATCGCATCATATGTCTTGGCATTCCCTTAGCGAGAAACAATAACTCCTCTTCATCCAAAGTCGATCCATTATCCCGAGCTTGCACGAGCAACATCTTATCCTCAAGTACTCTGCATTACGAGGATGTTTTGGCGATGTCGGTTCCTTGCAATATGTCCTCACCTCCACGGTTGTAGCACTTGATCGGCTTTGCTTGTCCACGATTTCCATTCCTTCCTCTATTCAGATTTGCCACATATCCTCTACCAATTCCACCTCTTCCTTGCTCGTACTGCCTTTCTTGAACTGGCTGCACCATAACCTTTCCATCTCTGACCAAAGCATGATTGTGTAGATTGGATGCAGTCCTGATTTCAGTGTTAGTATGAAGTCTGTTAGTATATGGAGTGAAGGTTAAGTTTTGTTTAACCATAAGAGCCAGTTTATTGATAAAGTGTTCCATGACTGCATTGGCATCAGGTTGTTTGAAACTTGGAACTGGAATGACTTGAGATGATTTGGTAGTAGTTCCATCATTGGTGTAGAAGGCTGTTGAATCATTTGATGAGCTTGTCTCTCCCTGGTTGGTTTTGAACTGATTAAGAATCCTTTTTTCAAACATAGCATGCCTCTCATTCTGAATAAGGAATGCATAAAGTTGATCATAGTTTCTATTCTTCAATCCTTTTGTTAGCTTCACAGAAGTGACAAACTTGTGCCATTCGGGATTCATGTTGTTTACAAACTTTGAGTTCAGCTGAATGTTTGGCATGGTCATTTTGATGTTCCTCATGTCATTTACAAGCTTATGGAATCTCACATAGTATTCATAGACACTCTCATCTGGTTTCATTTTGAAGTGCTCAAACTCATCATACAGTTGTGATTCTATGTCTTCCTTGGTTAATTCAGAGTCTGAGAGGAGCATCTTGACATTATCCCACACTGCCTTGGCTTCGATGTTGTGATTGATAAGCTTGTAGATATCTTTTGGAAGACCTTGAAGTATAATGTTAGAAGCCACGATATCAAGATCAAATCTCTTTTTCTCCTTATCATTGAGCTCATCATCGTCTTTTGGTGCTCTATTCCATAGATCATTGTTCCATCTGCGGTGTATCAATTAAGTCTCTAGTAGTTTCAACTGATAAGGTCCTTCATCAATGGATTTGAGAATGTTGACTCCATTTTCCTTTCCAAGACAAGACAATCGATTCGTTGTGCCCAAGAGTCGTAGTCGGTTCTATCAAGCATGGGTGGGCAGTATTTGAGCCGGTGCTTGAACATCCTCAAGAACAAAAGAAACAATAGTTGGAGCGATGTTTGCCATGATTACAAGTTTTACGGATTTTACTATTCTTTGATTAAACAGAAATTGATTCTTTCACGGATTTTACTAAACCAAAAGAACAAACCGTAAGAATGTAGCAAGAAGTAACAAGTCTCAATAGACAAGTAGCTAAACACTCAACTCAAGCAATTATCAACTCGCTAAACAACTAACTCGCTTAAAGAAACAAGTCGCTTAAGACATCAACTCGCTTAATAGCCAAGTCGCATATAGAGACAACTCGCTAAATATCAAGTCGCAAATGCATACACAACTCGATTAACCACCAAGTCGCTTAAGCTAACTCGCTAGCTATACAAATCGCTTAATAGCCAAGTCGCTTTAGAACTCAAGTCGCTTAAAGAAACAACTCGCTTAGAACCCAAGTCGCATAAAAGTCAACTCGCTAAATAGCCAAGTCGCATATACCAACTCGCATCCAGTAACGAAGTAACTCGCTTCGAAGAAACAAAAATCCAAGGCGAAACTCGCTTTGTACAAAGTTCACAAATAACCACTTAATCAATCAAAAACAACCAAACCACAATGATTTAAGCCTTCCAATTCAAAACATAAACACATATGATGATCCTAAACACAAAAGTACAAGCAAAATTCAAACTTTAACACTAGAATTTGTCCAAATGATTCAAGCTTTCCTAAACACTTAATACCCCCAAAAACCTTATGAAATCCACCAAAACAAAGAGCATGAAAGATGAGTGATCAAACCATGGCTCTGATACCATTTGTAAAATATAGGATTTCACAAACACACTAAACCATAATCATATGAGGCGTTCAAGTAGTTTAGAGAGAGAAAGTTCTAGAGAGAGAAAGGGAAGAGAGTTGGGAACTATGTGAAACAAAGAAAATGGTATTGAGCTCAACCCTCTACCTTGGGAGGTAGAGGTATTTATAGTGTCTTACAAATAAACGCCACCTATAGGTCATGATCGTGCATCTGGTGGGTAAAGACCCGTCCGTCCTCCACGGTGTTAAAAAAAAAACTACGCTAACATAACATGACTACGACTACGAGCTTTCTAATGAATACATATACTTGAGGTGACCGACTCTTTAACGATTGAATTTTCTAATTCCTAACACACATGACCTGAATCAAGTTCTTGATCAATTTAGCACGAAATTCATAGGAAGCTGTACGATTTGGAAATGATCATGTAGCGACTATCATGGGTTTTGGAGATCTACCTTTTGAAATTATTTGATCACTCGGGTTTACTATGTTGAAGGGTTGGGACACAATTTGTTTTCGATCAGGCGATTACGTGATGCGATTTAGAGGTTGCTTTTAGGAAAAATGCTTGCTTTGTTAGAAACTTGAATGTCACTAATCTCTTAATGGGGAATCGTGATACAAACTTGCATGCTATCAACATTAACCAAATGGCCTCTTCATCACCAATATGTCTTATGACACGAGCATCTGGAACAAAGTCCTGGTTGTGGCATAGACGATTATCCCATCTCAATTTCGATGCAATCAACAAACTTGCCAAAGACAACATCGTCAACGGACTTCCAAAGTTCAAATACACCAAGGATCACTTATGTCCATCATGCGAACAAGGAAAAAGCAAAAGAGCATCATATAAACCCAAATCCGTACCTAGTTCGGAAGCAAAGTTGCATATGTTTCACATGGACTTATGTGGCCCAATGAGAGTTGAAAGCATTAATGGGAAAAAGTATATTCTTGTTATCGTCGATGATTATTCAAGATATACATGGGTTAGGTTTATGAGATCAAACGATCAAGCACCGTGCATCATCATCACCTTTCAAGGCGTATTCAAGTACTTCTTCAAACTCGATAAGGGTTGTAAGAGCAGACAACGCACGAATTCACTAATCGGAGTTAAGAGCTTATTTTGAAGATGTTGGAATCACACATCGGACATCGAGTTATTAGAACTCCACGGCATAATGGGGTAGTTGAAAGAAGAAATCATACTCTTGTGGAAGGCGCCGCACAATGCTAATCTATTCTAGTGCACCATTATTTCTATGGGTCGATCTTGTTGCCTTGCTTGTTTCACTCGTAACCGATCCCTTATCCATCCGAGATTCAATAAAACCCCATATGAGCTAGTGAACCACAGAAAACCTGATATCTCTTACCTTCACGTGTTTGGCGCTTTGTACTATCCGACAAACAACAGAGAAGATCTAGGAAAACTGAAAGCTAAAGGTGATATTGGAATCTTCATTGGATACTCAGAAAACTCGGGGTGTATAACAGAAGAACTAGGAAGATAATGGAGACGATGAATGTGAATTTTGAAGAACTTTCACAAATGGCTTCTGAGAGACTCGCTCTAGAACCCGCGCTTAAACCGATGGCTTTCAATCAAAACAGATTAGAACCCGCACCAAACCATCAGACTTCTGGACATAACAGTTCAGGACTCATACAACAAAGAGCTCCATCAAATTCAAGAATGGGAGAATTTCTTCGAGTTAATGTTCGATGAATACTTTCTGTGGAACCTCGACAAATGCATCAAACCATCATTCCGCTGCACCCACTCAAAATCATCCTCCACCACCAACAGAAGATGCATTACCACGGTCGAAACCAATGCACCTACTCCATCAACATCATCTACATCCACTCCAACAACTCCAATTCTTGACACAGTTTTACCATCAGTTGATGAGCAAAACCAAAACATATCATTTCAAGAAGAACCTACTCAAAACCAGAACGATGCAACGTTAGATGAAGACTTATTTGAAAACCCGTTTGCTACGAAATCAGCTGAATCATCTTCAAGCTTACGAGAACCATCTAACTCGCATACGTTTAACCAACGGTATCCTTCTACTCTGAAGTGGACTAAAGACCATTCAATTGACCAAGTTATTGGTGAACCTTCACGGCCAATTCAGATGAGATGCCAACTTGCCACCGATTGCGACTTATGCATTTACCTTTGCTCAATTAGCAATATAGAGCCAAAGAACATTCGCGAGACAATGGCAGAACCCGCATGGATAGAAGCAATATAGGAGGAACTTCTCTAATACCGTCTACATGACTCTTGGGATATGGTTCCAAGACCAATTGACATCGAGTCATTGATCTCAAATGGTTATGGAAGAACAAAAGGGGTGAAGAAATGACTGTAATTCACAACAAAGCTCGTCTTGTGGCCAAAGGATACAAACAAGAAGAAGGGATAGACTTTGAAGAGTCATTCTCGCCGGTAGCTAGACTTGAAGTAGTCAGGATATTCTTAGCCTATCAACTCATAAAACATCACGGTTTATCGGATGGACATTAAGACCGCGTTCTTGAATGGAACTACGAAGAAGAAGTGTACGTGAGTCACGAGAAGGCTTCATAGACATGGAACATCCGGATCACGCCTGAGACTCAAAAAGGCAATCTATGGATTAAAGCAAGCTCCAAGAGCGTGGTATAATGGTGTCCTCTTTCTTGATTCAAAGCAATTTCACCAAAGGAACGTGATCCCGCCTTGTTTACACAAAATGAAAAACGACATTTTGATTGTTCGATTACGTGACGACATAATTTTGGGTCCACTAATCCGAATCTTTCAAAACATTTTGAAAATCTCATGAAAAGAAAATTTGAAATGTCCATGATGGGGGAACTAAAATTTTTTCTTGGTTTACAAATACATCAATCCCCACGTGGAATCTTTATCAATCAAGCTAAATATACAACTAAGATTTTGAAAAATCATGGTATGGATAAATGTGATTCGGTCGGAACACCAATGGTATCTTCACCAAAAATTGGAGCCGATTTGTTTGGGAAACCTATCGATCCGAAAAAATATTGGAGCATGATTGGTTCTCTCATGTACCTCACGCTAGTCGACCCGATATTCATTTCTTTGTTTTGCTTATTAGCTACGGTTTCAAGCAAAGCATACCGAATCGCACCTCAAAGAGGTTAAACGGATCTTCGGTACCTAAAGACATTCATTCACATGGGACTTTGGTATCCAAGGAACTGGATTTGATCTAATTGCCTTTTCGGATGCGGACCACGCAGTGATCAAGTTACATCAAAAGTACATCGAGGAGCACAATTTTGGGTGAAAAGTTAGTGGTGGTCTTCAAAGAAACAAGATTGCCGCACTTTCAACCGATGAAGCCGAGTATGTGTCTTTATCTGCGTGTTGTGCTCAAGTTCTATGGATGAGAACACAACTCACAGATTATGGCTTTACTTTCGATATAATACCTATGTATTGTAACTCGAAAAGTGCCATAGCCATATCATGCAATCATGTTCATCACTCAAAGACTAAGCACACTCGTGTCCGCTACCACTTCATCAAAGAGCACGTAGAAGAGGGTACTGTTGAATTATTTTTCGTGAAGACAGATTACCAACTCGCCGATCTATTTACTAAAGCCCTTCCAAAAGAAAGGTTTAACGATTTAGTTCACGAATTGGAATGCTAAGCCTAACCCCCGAGGAGTTAGAACGTCTTCTCGAATCTTCTTGAAAATGATTTTCCAAAAGCTTATTGTAAATATTTTTGAAAACAAAATACAAAATTTGAAAACCAACAAAAGCAAAATATAAAACATAAAATTTTCAAAATACACAAACAATATAAAATCAAAAATCCAAAAATATTCTTCTACGACATGTCTCTCGTATAATCGATATTCTGTACATTTCTAAAAATGTCATTTAACAATGATACGGACATGTACAAATGCTTGAACGAGAGTTCTTTTAATGTTTTCTAAAACATGTCGTTTCTCAAAAAAAATTCTTCATCAATGGCTTTCGTATACTTCAGTACGAAACCCGTACCAAAAATGATGACTTTTGATTATTTTCATATCAAAACTCGTGTTTTTAAAGTAAAAATCTAGTGTACGCTTCAGTGCACTACATTTCAAACTGGTGAGAAATCAGTATCATCTTGAGCACCTTTTTCAAGATTGTTCAAAAAGATTTTCAAAATCTTTCAAAATATTTTTTGCTCAAGATAACTCACTCTAAAACCCTTTAATTGATTATGCTTTATTAAAAGGGGAGTATAAAACAAAAATGTTCTAATTTCATGCTTAAAATCTAATCCGTTTGTCTCCTCAAAAGATTCTAAAAATGTTGTTTAATCCGTTGATATCAAAAATATCACGAATATGCTATTTTTGAGGGGGAGAAGACGTGATTAAAATGTGATCAAAAAGTTTAATGATCGTTGTTTGAATCTCAAAAGAGCTCGACTCAGTTGAAACCAATGAATTGACGAGGAATCAAAGTCAGTAAATGTACCATTTCGAGAAACTCGTGATAAACATGCACTTTCATGGGTCTAACCTTCTTTTCAAGAAGAGTCTACAACTTCAAGTTAGTTATTAGAGCTAGTTGTCATCTAAAACCGACAATGGAACTCTTTAACTATGCAACGAACAAGTGTCTCGTGGGAATTGTCTATCATGAGCCGATCAATTCAAAAGTGCGAACTCTACCCTCATTGTGCATATTTTTGACAAAACTTATAAGCACATGTGAAGGGGGAGTGTTTTTGAAAATATAAAACTCTCGGAGTGTTTCAAACATGTTTTCAATCATAAACATTCTGAGAGATTTTCAAGAAAAACGGTTTTATGGTAATATAGGACAGTCATGGAGTTATAAGGTGACTTAGGATAGGAAATCCGTCCTATGATCCGCCAGAGCCGGAGGGATCTACCCAAGGACAATACCTATAGTTAGTATTAGAATTCCTTAGGTATGATTGAAAAAGGAGTAATGTGAGAAAGGAGAAAGAAGGGGTTGAAGAATTAAAAAGAAATGTAATGAAAAGGGTGAAAAGAAATAGCCCTCCATATTCAACCTTAGGCGTAAACCGGGTTCAATTCATCACTCTTGGTTGTCACTAAGATGACACGGTATTGAAGACAAAGACGTCATGGACCCGATGACGCCCGCACTAAACCTTCTAGCTACTCAATTCCTCTTAAAAGGATTTGTTTCATTCTCACTGGGAACCCTACATAATCTATCGACTTTCTCTAGAGATCAATGGTATTGAAGAGAGACCTCTCCCTAGTCTCGTCAGAAAACCAAAATGCACTAATCGAGTCTAGAGCCACGAGATTCATCAAAAGATCTCATAGGAACACATGACATTTCATCGCTTGTTGTTCATCAATAAGGACACAAGTGATACATTCTAGAGTCCTATGAGATCTTAGCAATGCCGTAACATTTATGAGGGAGTTACAATTGTAATCCTCGGTGATTGAATGGAAATTCTGCTGTGGTCAACATCAAATGACCTCGACAAAGCAAGTCACTTGTAATTCTTTATGGGTTACGCTTAGTGTGTCTCAAACGGTCCACTGATTGTGAAGTGATGCTTGATTGTACTTCATCGACTCACCGGCTGTAGATGTACTTTGGTATGTCGTGTTAGCCTTCTTGAGGGCCTCGGTTCAGAAAAACCTTTGTAAGAATTAGAGATGTGTTTTCACACTATGTTGTTAACACCCTCGACATTCGAACCTATAAGTGCTGGAAATCCCGCTAAGGAGACTCCTTTCATGAATCGAATCCTGAAGATGAGGGTCGTTACTTGAATTTATTCAATGTAATGCCAACTATCCCTTATGGGATTAGGACGGCTGATTCGCCTGACCAAGGTGAATGGAATCAATACATTCATGAGTAGAAAATGATCAATTGGTGTTCGTGACTGTACTTGGGAATCAATTAAGAAAAGATTACAATGATCAATTGGTGTACAGTCACGAACACCAATTAAGAAAAGATTACAATGATCAGTTGGTGTTCGTGGATCGACTTGGGAAGGCTGCTGGCGATGGATGCTCGAGGGAGGAAGAGATCGTGCAGATTCTCCACATGCTCATACCAACAACATCATAAATGAAGTTCTAATGAAATTCAAAGGCAACACAAAGTTAAAGATGATTATTCATCAATGTCAAAGAATCTTCAAAGTTTAAAGACTCGAGAACTTCATCATTGGAAACTCAAAGTCAAAAAGAAGTGTGAGCATGGTGGAAAATGACGTGGAGACTCCTAACCAAATAAGTTGACTAATGGCAGAATACCATATTAATTGATCACAAAGCATGAAGGAACAAAGAATTAAGACTATTCTATATCTACACACAAAGTTCAAGTTCAAGGAAAGTAAAAAACTAATCAAGTGGAGCATCTTTTGAATGACCACCCCTTAAGGGGAGATTGTTAGCCTTAATAATATTTAATAGAAGTGATGGTCATTCACATTTAGGAACTTTGTAACGTGTGTTAGATATCGTGATAGAATAGTCAACGGGCTCGTGGATTGGGCTAAGCTAAATGGCTAATAGTTAAGTTAAGCTAGTCTTTTATCATTTATGATCCAATCTAAGTCCAATCCATATCCATGAGGGCATTTTGTATCCAAGTATAAATACCTCTCAAATGTGTCATTTGAGGGGTGTGCTTGAGTGTTTTTGTGTGTGTTTTTCTTTGAAATAAACATCATCTTGTTTTCATCTTTCTCTCTACACATACACGATTTATATCATCAAGTCACCATCTTTCCATCATTTCTTTCTTCATCTTTACGCATAAAGTGTTTGTATTTCGTGTGTTACTTGTGTGGTAAGTTTGGTAACGTGATAAGGTTGAGAAAAATAAGGTCCTACATTACCTTAATTCGGTCTTCGGTTTTGTCAGTCCGGTCCGGTCCCAGACCGATGCTCACCCTTAGTGATCAAGACCAGCCGATCGGCTGGAGCCGTTTTCAGTTACCAAAAGTTCATTTAATATGGATTTAAGTTCCATAATCATTGGTGGCCAATCATTTCCAGTTCTTAACTCCTTAAGGACATTTTTACTTGGCTAATAAGTGTTTCTAAGGTTATATAATGATACCTTAGCCTCATATCAAAGTGTGACACACCCTTTCATTAACATCCTTACAACCTATGGGCTATTAAACTTACTTTACTTTCTCCTAAAAGGCTAAAACTTCCTGTCAATTTCCAGCAAGGTCTTAGTACAAACATGAGGTCCCAAAGTATATTACATAAATGTTTACAAAATATTTCAAATGGTAAATGATAAAAGCATAAATCTTCAAATTATGTTGTAGACTCTAAGCCCGATGTAATAGCTATCACTTTACAGACCTGAGATAAACATGTTAAAAAGTTTCAACGCAAAGGTTGGTGAGTTCATAGGTTTGTTCAAAAGTCAAGTAAGTTAACGCATGTAGGGCAATAGTGAACTAGACATTATACGAGCACTTAAATAAAATCACGATATATGCGACAAATGAACAACACACCATAAGGGTCTTCAGATATACAGTCAGGATGCACAACAAACTTCTCAAACTGGGAAACCACTTTGCACAAATAATGGAAGCCTCTTCCCAAAGATTACTACTAACCACTAAATTGCACATAATGGGAGCTTTTTCCAAAAGATTACTAGCCACTTGGGAGCCTCTTCCCAAGGACTAATGGGAGCCACTTCCCAAGAACTACTAGGAGCCACTTCCCAAGGACTACTACTAACACATCCTAACCTCTTGCAATCGCACTATAATAATTATATAGTAATAGTCATGCAGTAGGGCATATATCAGTACGTACATATGGACCAAATATGATAACAATGCATCATGTCATAAAGCACATAATTCTAAGTATGTAATTCCAAGTATCAATAAAGATTTATATAGCATATAGTATAGCTTTCAAGTAATTGTGATTGTTATAAAAATTGTAGCATGCATCTCCCCTAAAATAATTTAAAACAAGTAAAAGTGGGGCTATGAAACTCACCGTGAATTTAAAGATGCTTAAAGATATAACGAAATCGATGGATAAGCCGGAAAGTCTCTACGTACAACCTAGAAATATGATATCATCTTATATTTTGAAATAAAACACAACAAGTCTATATAGTCATTATATTAATCATAATGTTGTACATGGTTGGTTAGAGTGATTGTATTTGTCATAAAAATGGTTTACTAATTTGTGAAACATGTTTAGTTAAATATCGTATCACTGTTCGGGATATCATAATTCAGAGGCATGTAGTAAACGTTCGAAGAGCTAGGATACTTTAAATCGTAAATCCAACAACTCGTCGATACGTTTACCCAAATGAAACCCCTCACATGAAACTCCCTACTAACATGTTGCGTTAATAGTTTAAACGTATATATTTTTACTCATAAGAGTTATAAATGAGACATGTGGTTTTGTTGTATTTTGTTAATGATTATGATCATGAATTTATACATAAGTAATTGTTATGAGTTAGTAAATAGCTAAAAATGGTTTTTGGTTATAAGTTGCGGAAAAAATGGTAAAACGGTCATTATTCCCATTATTTGAGAACAATACTATTCCGAGGTTCAAGTGTATTATTTTATTTTACGGAAATGACGCTTATAAGTTAGTAGTGAAATTTTGTAAGTTTGATAAATTATCAAGGTTGGGAACTAGGTCATTCGAGAAAAGATTTTTGGAAAATTTATGTTTCGGGTCTAAACAGACCGTACTGCCCAGCCCGCCTTTGCATTTTCAGGCCAAGATCCCATGAAGCTAGACGTAAAATACTATGCAAGACAACTTTCGTGCTTTACACTTTTGATGATTCGGATTCAAAAGTGGTTAAAATTGCATTTCAAAATCTGGACAACTTACTTTTGACAAAATAGATATTTCCTTTTTATAACTTATCTAGGCGTAACTTTCAAACCACAATTCCGATTTAGTTGATTTGAATTGCTATGGTTTTGTTTTGAACTCCTATATAACTCTATGGATTCATTTAAGGTCTTAGGTTCATGGTTTTCTCGATTTTATAGCACGAGTCTACTTGTTTTACTAGTTTACTATCATAAAATTTCACATAAGTCATAAGTAAGTTTATATAGTTGTTTACTTGTGTTTTATTCAACATGATCAACATAAAAACATATATAACATAACATAAATATTGTGTGGAAAACTAGAAGGGAGGGTTGAATAGTTTTGCCGATTTTACGTTAGTTTCAATAGCTTTTAGATTCGTTGATATATGAGATCTTGTGGATGTGGAGAAAGTATAGATCTAATGATAAAGTAAGTAAATAAAGTAAAGCGAAGGGAAAGAAAAGACACAACCGATGTATAGTGGTTCGGCTACAAGGACACTTTCCTTGCCCTACTCCACTCCCCGAGTCACCTACTCGAGAGTTCAAGCACTATGTCAACAAACTCCTTCACTTGGCGGAGAAGCCTTCACAACGTTGCTTACACTTTTCCGGTACAAAGCTAGATAACGAGTCCGTAACACGGTGGACCAAATCAACACGACTATTACACAACAAATATGTGAAATATCAAATACAAGATCTTCGCTACGTAAATCTTGCGGTGACAAATCAATCAAGGACCCTTGCTTGGATGACTTAGAATGCTCGTGATCTCGCCTTAGAGAAGGACCTATATGAGGATCACAATAGAAATAAAGAAGAACAACTCTCTAGATCAAGTGATCTATATGTTAGAAGAGAATGAGAGTGTATGAGAGATTAAGTGAGAAGAGGGGTAAGTAAGAATGAAGAAATGGCTCTCTATTTATAGGCAAATTCCTTCACCGCTCCCACGGATCCCACGGATCCCTTCCATGAGGATCCGTCTAGTGTAATCCTAGGGATCCGTGGAACGCTCCTCTTTGCCTATGGGTTTTTGGTTATGGGTCATGGGTTGGTCCATGGGTTATCTTTAGATTCAATGTATCTAAGTATATATTGTATCAAGTCTCTTTAGGTATGGTTTAAGATCCATGGGTTATGGTCCATGGTTATGGTCCATGGGTTATGAATTTTACCCATCCTAATAAACTATTACAACAAATGCTTAATTACTACATTTTGTATTTAAATGGCTATATGTAAATGCTTTACAAAACTAACATGTATCCTTTATAATTATACTAAAGATAACATTATATTTGTTATCAACAAAACAAAAAGAGATCATAAAATATTAATAAACGGTTTTACGGTTTATTTTATTAACAATCTCCCCTTTTGTTGATGACAAAACATAATGTTATGATGAGTAAAACTTAAGAATAGATGTAAATTTTGAAAGCCGAAAGCCCTAAGTTTTACTTCTTCTCCCTTTTGTCGAAACAAAAGTTAACCCTTGGAAGAAATAAACATAAAAGGTGGAAAAATATATTCCACGTATCACTAACTCCCCTTGACGGTAGCTCCCTTGTTTGGGCGTCAAGAGAAGAAAAATAAACATCCTACAAAAATAAAGGTTAGTAACATGCTTAAATAATCTTGTGATTGTCGAGAATCAAGATTGGGAGCCAAGGTATGTAAACAAGGCCTTGTAATAAAACAACAAATTGTAGTGGTATTTATGCCACCTACAAGCATGTAAAACTAAGAACAAGACTTGTTCTTGAAAAAATGACTCAAATGAAAAAGTACAAAAAAAATAGAAAATAGTCGTAATCATTCCATCCATGCTTGCATAAGGTTTATGGATGGAGGTTTTGATGAGTGATGGTATTGATGCGATCAAGTATGAGGTTGAGTATGAATCGCATTTCTTCCCTAACTTCTATTGCGATTTCCCTAGTGGATTGGCAATGTTCACAATGTAGGTGATGTGGTGATGAGTGCGGAAGTTTTCCGGGTTGTTTTGATTTGAGTTATGCAAAAGATATGGTGGAAAAATAGGAAAATATAGATCAACATCCGGAATATTTGTAAGTGGTGGTGGAAAAGAACCTAGATGTTCTTGTAATGTGATGAGAGCTAATGGTGGTGATGTTTCAAGATCGTGAAAGATATTATTTGGAGATGTGGGTGGTGTTGAAAAGACTATTTCTTTTTGTTTAGATTATTTAGATCTTGTTGGAGTCTTAAGGAGTTCCAAAAGAGTGACTTTGGGTGGTGATGAGGTTGGTGTACTTGTTGGAGATGAGGGAGGTGCTATTATGGAAGCATCTTGTGGTGAGTTATTTGTTGAGGATGAACCATTTGAGGTTGTTTTGCTAAGCAACAAGATCGAATACTAATTCGCATGCGGATATCCTAGAGTTTGATTGTGGTATTTCGGATGGTGGAAGTACAAAGGTTTGGATATCATGATTTTTGTACTAGATGATTCTCCTAAAGGGTTTTGAATGACATGGTGTATTGTGTATGTGAGGATGAGATGGATTATGCAAGCATTTTTGGGAGTTCTATATATAGAAAAACAAAGCATTGTAATGAATGCTTGAACCAAAATGAGGATTAAAATCTAATGATTAGATATGAATTCAAGGCATGTGATCATGAGAACACAAGCATTAAAGAGCATACTCCCAAAATGAAACAAATGTGGATTTTACATCCAAAGTGAAAAGAATAGAAGTTAAAACGACATTGCCTTCACGGATCCCACGGATCCTTCCTTGAGGATCCGTCAAAGCATGAATGTTGGGATCCGTGGGTGCGGTGATTCGAGCACAAAATTTTCTTTTTGGAAACATTTTGCCTATTGTGTGCCTATATGCAAACTATTTGGAGTTGCGGTTTCGCGACCTTTAAAAGAAAAGGAAAATAACTAGAAAAATAAATCTATTGAGATAACCCGAACACACATTTGGTACATAGGTACGTAATATTGTGTTATCAATGCTCCTAATTTATTTTTGCTTAAATGAATGCACCAAAACACATATTAGTTATGTGTTCCTTTAGCATTCAAAAGACATGAGATGCAATGAAAGCGGGTTTTACTTTGTATTAATAATGAAAAGCGATTTGTCCTAGAGGTAAGAAATTGCTTTTGAAATTGATATGGGAAGGTATCATTCTTTTTAGAAAACATTTTGAAAATATATTTTCTTTAAAATGTATATGTAGTTATGTGTAAAAAATAAAAGTGGAAGACTTATCTTGGTTTTGAAAATTCCCGTATTGTTTGTGAGTTGTCGTGAAATAGAAATCCTAGACTCGAGAAGAAGAAGGCTAGTGTTTACATACCTTGTAGAGTCAAATAAGTTACTGACGTTTGTTCCATTAGACCTAGACCAAGGCAAGTAGGTTGAATTGTTCCGCTTCAACGGTTTGGTGAGGACGTCGGCTATGTTGTCTTCGGATGCTACCTTCTCAATAGAGATGTTCCCTTTTGAACATTGTCTCTTAAGAAATGATGTCGAATCTCTATATGCTTTGTGCGAGAATGCAATACGGATTCTTGCTTAAGTCAATGGCACCTTTGTTGTCACATAGGATGGCTATGTCACTTAGATGAATGTCGAGTCGACTAACGCTTGTTTCATCCATAGTGCTTGTTGGCATGCTTTCTTGCGGAGACGTACTCGGCTTCGGTTGTTGATATAGCTAGTGCCGTTTGTTTCTTAGAAAACCAAGACGTTAAACAACATCCCATGAAAGTACATACCCCACTTGTACTTTTTCTATCAACGTAATCACCTGCATTGTCAAAATCTGCATATACAATTGTTTCTACTCCCGTGCCCTTAGGATACCATAATCCTAATTGTGTTGTACCCTTAATATATCTAAATATCCTTTTACGGCTTCTAGGTGTGATGTTTTAGGGTCTTTTGAAATCTAGCACATAAGCAAACACTAAACATGATATCCAACCTACTTGTCGAGGTAGAGAAGACTACCTATCATGCCACGATACTTAGTATTATCTACGGATTCTCCGTCTTCATCTTTTGTGAGTTTGGTGTCGGATGACATTGGAGTCCTAATAGGTTTTGACTCTTCTAGACCGAATTTCTTTATCATCTCCTTGATGTATTTAGATTGATTTAAGAAGATACCATCTTCTACTTGTTTTGTTGTAGACCAAGAAAGAAACTAAGTTCTCCCATCATACTCATCTCGAACTCGTCATGCATGATTTTAGAGAAATCATCACATGTCTTGACAAGTGGATCGAATATAATATCATCTACATATATTTGTACTATGATTATATGTGACTCTCTTTTCTTAGTAAAAGTGTGTTGTCAACTAACCCCATGGTGTAGTTGTGTTTAACTAGAAATGACTTGAGTCTATCATACCAAGCTTTTGGAGCTTGTTTAAGACCGTAAAGGGCTTTCTTTAATTTATAGACATGTTTGGGTTTTCAAAATCAATGAAGCCGGAGGTTGAGCTACATATACTTCTTCATTTATGACACCATTTAGAAAAGCGCTTTTGACATCCATTTGATAAAGCTTTAGATCATTAGCACAAGAATACGCAAGAAGTATTCTTATAGACTCTAATCTAGCCACGGGGGCGTAGGTCTCATCAAAGTCTATTCCTTCTTGTTGGTTATACCCTAGAGCAACGAGTCTAGCCTTGTTCCTAGACACAACTCCGTTTGCATCTAATTTGTTTTTATAAACCCATTTGGTTCCTATTATGGTTTGATTACTAGGTGGAGGGACAAGTGTCCAAACATCATTAGAAACAAATTGATTTTGTTCTTCTTGCATAGCCATTACCCAACTCTCATCTTTTATGGCTTCTTGTGTATTCTTAGGTTCTAAGGTTGAAACGAAACAAAACAAGTTACTTTGGTTTTGAACTTGAGACCTTAATGTTTGTTCGTTAAGTTTTCCTATGACTTTATCTACGGGGTGATCTTTGGACTCTTTAATGTTTATTATTTCATCACTTAGAGATTCTTCTTCTTCACTAATCTTTTTCTTTATTACTATAGCTTCACTTTCTATAATCTCGTCATCTATAAGAGGTGGAGAGGGTTTAGGTGGACTTTCATCAAATTTTATATTTAATGACTCTTCTACCTTCATTGTTTCTTTGTTTAATATGACGTAAGCTTTGATATTTGGCGAGTAACCCAAAAAGATACCTTTGGTTGATTTAGGATCAAATTTTGTAAGGTAATCTTTAGTGTTAAGAATAAAACATTTACTACCAAAGACTCTAAAGTGATTTAACGTAGGCTTTTTGCCTCGAAGTAACTCATATGGAGTTTTTCCTAAGATTGGTCTAAATAAGACTCGATTGAGTATGTACGTTGAAGTATCAACGGCATTACACCAAAACTTTTGAGGTATGTATTGTTCATTAAGCATGGTTCTACTCATTTCTTGTAGGGTTCTATTTTTCTTTCTACTACCCCATTCGATTATGGAGTGTGGAGAGAAGTTGTGAGTAATACCATTAGCGTCACAAAGGCCCGAATTGCACTTCATTATCGAATTCCCTACCATGATCCGTCCTAATAGACACTATGTGACTTCCTAGTTGTCTTTGGATCTTTTTTCTTAATATTTCAAAATAATTAAAGGTTTCTGTTTTGTTCTTTAAATTTTTTGTCCAAGTATACCTAGAATAGTCATCCACTATGACCAAAGTATAGTAGTTGCCTCCATAACTTTGGATAGCGAATGGACCAAATAAATCCATATGTAGTAATTCTAGACACCTAGTTGTGGACACCATGTTTTTAGCTTTATGACTCGAATGAGCTTGTTTTCCTACATTACAAGCATCACAAAAATGATGTTCATATTTTAACTTAGGTAGATATCTTACTAGATCTTTGGATGATAGCGATTGAAGAAGTCGCATGTTGGCGTAACCCAATCTTCGATGCCATAAGGTCGAAGTATCATCCATAGAGGTAAGACATAGTTTGTCCTTAGGTTCATTACCGATTTTGATAGATATTACTTTTCACATACACATCAAACCATAACACAAAGTAGCATATAGATGGAATTCTAGAGAGAAAGTTAGAGGTTTAGGGAACTTAGTGAGAGAAAGTGAAAGATATTATTATGAGCTCAACTCTCTACCTTGGAAGGTAGAGTATTTATAGTCTTACATAACTCGCCACACTTGGTGTGGATCGGGCATCTGAGCTGGGTAAAGACCAAATCCATCCTCCACGGTGTTACTCAACTAAATTACTACTTAACAAAAGAACTACGACTCACGAGCTTTCTAACGATTACATATACTTGAGGTGACCGACTCTTTAATCCGGAATTTCTAATTCCTAACAATCTCCCAAGGAGGTCACTTCAAACATGTACCAAAGTTACATAGAATACAAATAGATATAACATTAACAATTGATCTTGTATTCTTGATGTAGTCCTTTGCTCTGAGCTCGTAGTCATTGATTCTTCACATTGCATGTTTGGTTATTCCAAGTGAGGTCTTTACCGATCCACGTGATGATAAGTTTGAGCCATCTTTGGAGATCATCACTTACAACAATCTCGACATATCCTTTGTGGTGTTGGTATTTTGTGATGTTGTGACTTTGGGACCGACATGCTCACATTACGGATCATGATATCTTCTCATGAGTGGCGGAAGCATTATTTGATTCATGATATTGGCATCGGTAGCGTAAGCATGGAGTGAGAATATCGAGTCATTGATGCACTAATCATGA
Organism: Chrysanthemum lavandulifolium; assembly: GCA_022545495.1. Lineage (NCBI taxonomy): Eukaryota > Viridiplantae > Streptophyta > Magnoliopsida > Asterales > Asteraceae > Chrysanthemum > Chrysanthemum lavandulifolium. The sequence goes on along the minus strand of CM040240.1, from coordinate 70,408,062 downwards.
TTTCTTTTGAGATGAATGTGTTAAGTGAGCATGCGGTGTGGATTGACCGCTTCATTACGATCATTACGCAAACGTCGGGTGTACTGTATACAACGATTAGCAATAAATCGCACAAAAGTGTCTTTGATCACTTCGTTGAATTGAGGTAGACGCCCTCTGGTTCCCCGTTGATCAAGATAAATCTTCGGGTGATCGGTGGGATTCCTAAGAATCTCCTTAGCGTGGTTTGTACTGTTCTAGTCGTTCTCAAACCGAACGTCTCAAAGAAGACAACACGATTGAGTGAACCCGGTAATTTTAAGTTCATTTGATTGATGAAAGAGATTTGAAAACAATCGTGTATTGCTCAATAGAAATTGTTTTTGCAATACAACGAAGGTTTTATTGAAAATCAATTATCAATCATAAAAAATACCTTTTGGTTTGAAAAATGAGTACAGTCAATGTGCTAAAGAAAGAGTTTTTAAGCACAAAGACCGGTTTTCAAAGGTATCCGTCAATCCATAACTGAACCAGGTTTGATTCAAGATTGAATCGCCCCATTGTTCTCGTCGAGTTGTCACATGGTTGATCTATATAATAGATCTCACGCCACCTACCAGAGCTTGTTTGATGTTGGCTCGGAAGGCTTTCCATCTTCATTGTGAATATGTAAACACATCACTCGGATGTTACGCAATACCACAAGGATAATGCGTGGGACTCAAGATATAATCTCTCTTTCCACATTGTGTGAAGCAGAGAGTCTTCATTGAAAGTGTCCTAATGAGATTTATTGATGATCTCGTGGCTCTAGACTCATATTGTGCATATTTGGATCCTATAACGGAGACTAGGGAGAGGGTCTCCTTCTTCAATATCAACCATCTCTAAAGAAAGTCGATAGATAATGTTGGTTCCCGTGAGAATGAAACAAGCCCTTTAAGAGGAACTTGAGTGGTTTGGGAAGGTGAAGTGCGATGCGTACTGGGTCCATGACGTCTTGTCTTCAATACCGATGTTACCATCAGTAGCATGAAGTGAACCCGGTTTACGCCTAAGGTTGAATAAATGGAGGGCTATTTGTTTTCACCCTTCTCATTCAATTCTTTTAATTCTTCAACCCTTGATTGCTTACCGAGACTTCATAGCTAGAACCTTGTTGGGTTTATTCCGAAGACTAGCTCGGTCTTAGTCCGCGACTCTTTCCTTATCTCATTTTCTCCTTTTATCATCATACCTAAGGACTTCTACACTAACTGGATTGTCACTGGTAGATCCCTCCGCTCGCGGATCATGGGAAACAATACCTAACCTTATCATCCTTATATCACCGTACATAAAAGTAAAGTTGAATTTGGTCTATTTGGTATTGTTCATCTGCCATTGGATCCAATAGAAACCATTTGAAAATCAATTCGGATACTTGCGATGTATTATCAAAGCATTTTGTACCTGAATTGTTTTGATATTTTAAACGAGAACTCCCCTCAACATGTGCATCAAGTATTTGAAAAATGTTAAGCACATGGAGGCAAGAGAAAGAATTAACTTCTTTGATTACCATTTTCTAAAAGATATCAACATCACTTCCCATATCAAATCAAGTAAATATAGCATTTCTAGGAAGGATGAGGTTTCCATAAATTCGCTCCCCCTCAATATGTGCCTCGAGGTTTGAAAAGAGTTTTGCACATACTAGAGGGAACCTGCACATTAGGATGAATGATCACGTTTCAAATCAAAGGTTTAAGATAGATGCTCCCCCTCAACATGTGCATTGAAAATTTGAAATCGTTTGTCACATGTGGGAAGGACAGCATGTACATTCTTGTGAAACCATTTACCGAGTTATCAGTTTAAATCCAATTTAAATCACACATTCTCCCCCGATCACAATTATCAAAACATTTGGGATTTGTGATCTTGTATAGATTTAAATTGATTTTGAAAGCTTTTAAGGAGAATTGTGACTTGATTGTGAAAGCGTTTGAGCGATAAGGATCGATTTTAAGACTTTAAACTCCATTGATAAAACATGCATGTATATCTTTTGAAAACAATTTAATGCCAAATAACTTTTTAATTTAATTGAAATCATTCTCCCCTCAATCAATAGCGTGGGTTGTTGATTGAGAGATAAAGATTTTGACAAATAAGTCGATGATTATCAAAAATAGAGATTGAGTTATTTTTCAAAGCATTTAGTTTTCAGCAGATAGAGTTTATAGAATCGAGCATAGGATTTGAAAACATGGTAAAACATGGCTCTGTTCTTTCTTTAAAACCGGTTATTGCTCGAAAATGACAATAAACCATAGTTTCTCTTTCTCCCAAAATAATTTTTGATTTTTGAATTTTTTTTTTTTTTTTTTTTTTTTTTATAAAATTCGAACAACATCTAAAGTCCGTGTCATTCTTTGAATGACAACATCAAGACCGTAGATATTATCGAATCGAGAGAAACATGACAAAATGACAATATTTTTGAAGATTTTTGAATTTTTCAAATTTTATGGATTTTGAAAGTTTTATATTTTCTATTTGATTTTTGAAGGTTTTATAATTTTGTATTTTGTTTTTCAAAAATATTTACAAGAGATAAATTAGTTTAAGAGAATGATGAAATGAGTAGAGATAAAGATATCGTTCAGTACGTTGTGAAGAAAGGAACCAACATCTCTTAAACTTTCGCCACCAAAGCATCAGAGGCTTCTAAGAAAATCGTGCGAACATGAGCCTTCTCAATTTGAATCTTTGGTAGCTTCCCCAAACCGGACATCGAATAAAGACCATTTCCTAAAGTAGAGTTGAATACAAAGCGGTCTCATTGATTGAAGCTCGGCTACCAAGAACACGAGAACACGGTAACAAGTTGAAACATTGATCGTCTCGGTGGTTATCAAATCCGGATTAAGCGATTATAACCGATCACATGAACACATTGTGCATCCCGATGTACACCTTACTCTTGAGATTGACCGGTTGTCTAGTTAGGGAACAATATATCAACATCTTCATTTTACCAAGTGCATTCCGGTTATATAACATATAACCAATCGGCACATAATGTACACATGTACCCAACAAGAGTTGAGGCGATGACATCCATGTAACATGTTGAGTCGCTAATCATCTCGTGGATCTTGGTTTAAAATCGCGCATCATTGCGCCAAATTGCATCATCATTGCATTGCATTTGAAATTTCGCATCATGGTAGCTAATGCTAGGCCATCCAGATAAGCTGCATAATCGACCGCAATTATCGCAATTGTGTAATGCTAGCAATTAGCGCAATTTGGAATTGGGCTATTTAGATCATGTTAATAAAACTTCACTATTAAATAAAAGGGTTTAGTCATGAAATATAGAACCAAAACATATGCATGTTTAGATTTATGAAATTCATGATTACCAGTTTATGATCTTGGATCATGTCTATGCTATTTTAGTGCTTATGATTGTATTATCCAATAGTTTAGTACTAGTTAAGACATTGTGCACTTTCATCTGCTTGATGTTGCATTTGGAAACTTAAATTCTTTTCAATAGTTGGTTTTTTTAGTGTAAAAAAGCACACGTAAATTGCATATTTAGTTGTGACGTTTCCATTTAATTGTGTAATGGCTGTTACGTTTACATTTACTTGAAAGTTGAAAGGAACATGAGTCTATGACATAAACGAATTTCAGAACCACGAGTCTATGACATAATTTCAGAACCACGTGTCACAAAATTATGACTAGGTGGTTTATTAAATGGATTGTTGGCCAAAATTGAATATGTTAGTGATTTGTTTACAAGTTTATTGTATTTAGTTGGTACTTGGTAAAATATATTATGTATAAATAATTTTGGCTTGTTTTTTAATACTAAAATCGCGTCTAAATTGCGCATAACGCGATCGCCATCATCACGCATCGGCCTCGGGACCTTGGCGCATTGGATCGCAAAATGCAATTTTAAACCAAGTGGATGTCAACTCGAAATAATCGAATTAGCTCGATCAAGTGAACATGTTGTGCATATAAGGAAGCACTTTATCATAAACCGTATATAAAATGTCGATAGGTGATTATCTCACGTTCCAAATATTCTTCTCACATTTCTCCAACCGAACATTGAAGTAACAAAAACCAAAGGTCTCAGAGACCACTTCCCCAAATAGTTGGAATAATATATCCTTCCCCAAATAGTTTTGATACCTCGTAATCAAAGAAATATAATATATCCATAAACTTGAAATCTTTGAGAAGAATTCAAATAGCCCAAATGAATCTCGTGAGAATCAACTGCTACATAAACTCTCTCTCGACTATCTTTATCAACCCATATGTAGACAATTTGAAGTGACCCTTTGTTGAAGAAAAACCCAATATACCAAACTTGAAATCAAGTCAATTCCCGATTTGTGTCTTAAGCTTGCACTTAAAGATGGAAGAACGGTGTCGAGAATCTATGCTTCCAAGAAATCTCTAAGTACTCACACTCAAACAAAGTATGAGACTTTAACACCTCTTGATATTATCCACATCGTCATCTACATGTGACCTTTGAGTAAAACAACGTAACTCCTAATAGTGATAGTTAACTGTGTCTTCAACCATCCACTCCATCACTGGTAACTAGATAAATCAAGCCTTCAACTCAAATCTTAAGCCCGAGCAAGTTATCAAATAAGAACACGCCTTTGTGAAGGACAACTTCAATCTCAAATAAGTGATAAATGATTAACTCGAAGTAATCAACTTGTGTCAAATGTCCAACACGTGAATAAACATACAATCGGATGTACATTGACCCACCGAATGAACCGAGCAAATGATTCCTCAACATCAATGCATTCTTCCTTAAGGTATACATGTAGAAACCGATCTTGAAGATTCACCAATAATGTTTTCGAGCGGATGAGGTAGTCATTTTCCTTAATGTTCATGTGGTTGATTTATAGCGGCACAACGAGAGGAATAATAATCCGTGAAGATTTGGCAAAGGAATACCAAAGAGCGGATTATTATTCATGAACAATAATCGTGAAGATTTGGTAAAGGAATACCAAGAGCGGATCATTATTCATGAGTGCAACTGCAATATTATGATAGTCATTATCAACGCTTGAGGAATAACGGAGATTGGGTTTCTTGAGAGTTCGAAGTACTTCTTAGATGGTGAACTAGTTGAGTCAAGTAGAAACCGAGCATGAGCTTGAGGTTGGATGATCAACATTCGTTAGAGGTTGGAAGTACTCATCAAACATATCTTTGAAACACAATGAATCCCAATTATCCTTAGTAATTGAAGCATTAGGCGTTGGAGGAGTGTCATCAAAAATCAAGCAATGAATCATTGCTAAAGAATCGAGCAAGTCTAATTGGGGATTAAATTTGGCTTTTCAATCTCCTCCAATTAGTGCTCTCCCTAAACCGGATTTAAGATTTTTCAAGTGTTCTTCTCAACCGGATTAAGAAGAAGTCTTTAGATCATCAAATGCAATTAGCCTTTAGTCTACTAATCATGTAGCTTTCAAATGTAGATTAGATTGTAGACTCGACCTTCTTCAAGATTATCCGAATGGGGAAATAGGCAGTTAACATCTTCTTCACACCAAAGGCATTCCTGCTAACTTTTAAATAGCAAATTCCTTAATTAAAATCCTCCCAATCAAACAGAGAACGAAAGATGTTCATCAAAGAAATCAGCCCGAGAACTAGAAGCACTTTGTCATTTAATCATATCAGCCCGTGTGAAGATGTCAACCAACGGCTCTTATAAGAAACTACATGTGAAGATGATCGATAAGATGATTCTCGGTTCTTACATGGGTTAGGAGCCGTTTGACCATATATTCTCAAATATCACCAACCATGCAAAAATTCACACTTCTTCTCCCCTCAAGAATTGCATGAGAGATGCCATTCTTGATTAACCAAGTGATTATCATCCAAATGTATTATATTCACACTTCTCCCCGAAATTAGCACATGATGTCGCCATCTTCATTATATTGAGCAAGAGGAATAAGAGTAATTATCAAGTAGTCCGTTCACTTGATGGTGAGCGCATGGAAAAAGCATGAAGCATGTTGATGAAGAATGTCGATGAGAATGGTCATAAACATGAAGATTTCTCTTCTTAAGAAGATAAAGCGCTCAAGCGTACACCTTTCTTTTCTTTGAGGAATGGGCACTCAAGTGTTATCTGCAGACGCCATAATGATGAAGTACGAGGCCCTGGAATCGATTTGAAAAGACGTCATTGTTAAGAGCCACATCATATGTTTAGAGCGCAATCCAAATACCAAGGGACGATTTATACGACCTTTGGACAATGATTTAAGACGTAGAATTGGAAACATTGGATCCCCGTGTACGATGGGTTCCTTTGGTTAGCACAAACGGTCTTTGAATTAGCGAAACCCTAGATGCAATGGCATTAACCTAGGAGTCGAACTAGTAGAAGCATCGGACTTAGTCAAATGACATTTTGTGCTTAATGGGATTATTCTACCAGTTGGCTTCCAAACCTTAACGAGCACTATTCTCGGCATAGTGGATCTAGTTAAAGAGAAAGGTTTGCCATTCGTGAACATTCGACTTGTTACGGTGAAATCCTACATTGGTAAAACTTTCCCTGTAGGTTTCGGTGATTGCTTAACTGCTTTCGCTCTCCAAACTTTCTTAATCGGGTTATGAATCTTAGACCTCGTAAATAACACATCACATTTATCATGATTACCCGAAAATAAACATTTTTACATGTTTTGCAGACAAAGATGAGGCCTCGAATTAATTTCGATGAAGCTTAGAGCTAATACTAGAACTAACACGATTCTTTTTGTTCAAATCAAACTTCTTGTCCCTATGGTGTTCTTTCACTTCCTTATCATGAACACTTTTGTTTCATGTAATCCTATCCTTCTTTGCATTGCTTCTAGGTTTTGACCCGCTAACTTTAGTGTCAATCTTAACATCCGTAGAAGTAACGATGGGAACATTACATGGCTTCACTACTCGCATTTCTCGGTCTAGAAGTGTCTGGGATCAAGTTCTAAGAGGCACATCAAAGGTTGCTTGCTTGAATTTTGACATGGAACAAGGCATATCAAGGGTCACATGCTTGGCTTTAGGCATAGAACAAGGCACAACTATTCTATCTCGCCTATTGCTAGATTTCGGATTTGTGACAATTACATACTCTAAGAGTTCCTGAGATCGTTTGGCATCCATGCAGGCATAGACTATAGTACTATCAAAAGGTTTTTCTAATCTTTCATCTTCAACAATCTCACGGAGACCCTTCAAACTTTCCTTAAGGTATGAGAGATATGCTTTATGTGCAAGTTCATTATTCCTAATGGGCGGGGAATATATAACATATCGATAGCATATTTATCACAAGCGAAACCTTAGGAGCAGTATTTGCAATTTGGGATTGGCAACTTTCCTTTCACCTCACGCTTGATTCTCAATATCGTTAAGTAAAGAAGTTATCTTTTCAATTTGTTTATCATGATTAACTTTAAATGAATCACATAACTCTTTGTTTTGATCATTAACCTTTGAAATTTCAACTTTAAAACAATCATTTTCCTTTTGCAAGTTATCAATTATGTTTTGAAGTTGGAAATTACGAGAATCTAAAGGTGGAGGCATATGGGAACCGATACATCTTTCTTTTCACCTTTCGGTTGTGAAATTTGGGCTTTCAATCTTTTGATCGTGTTATAATGAGCTCGAATTTGTTCATCACGCTTGCTAATTTCAAAAGCGCATCAAACTCAGAGCATCGAGAGGATGTCTTGATATTTGAGGTTTTAACATTTTCTTTGAGATGTTGATGTTTTAATTGCAAAGCAAGATGTTCAACTTCTAATTTAGAATAATGTTTGACCAAGTTATCATGATCATCCGTTCTATTTTCTCATGCAATTTGAATTTGTTGTTTCAAGCTCAATGACACGATCATGGGAGACTTTCGAGCAACAGATAATTCATGAAATTGAGAAGCATTAATGGAACAATTTGTAGCAAAGTGAAAACACATCTTGAGCAATACATTCGAAATCGATTCTCATTCATTGTGTATGCAAGTTCTTCCTTTCAATCTCACTATATTTTAATTTCTCTCATAGTCACTAACCTCAACAATCATTGCATCAAATACCTTTTCCATTTCTTTAATATCGAATCGCCCCTTTTAAGACTCTCAAATTGATCTTTAGTTGTTTAAAGAAAGGCATGACCTCGGTTAAATAGCATTCTTTAGTTTGCTCAAAACCCTTTCCCCTTCAGCTTATACGGTGGGTGTGATCCTTTTCTTACAAGTTTTCTCAAAATCAACAAATAGTTGAAAGATAACATATTCATCGATTAAGGTCTTGCTTTTAGTGGCAAGAGATCTAGGAACTAAGTGCATTGGTGTATTAGGAGGATACACAGTTGATTTAAGCGTTTCCTACAAGGGGATTCTTTTCAACAAGATTTTCAAATTTTTTGCATTTCCATATCCTTTTTCCGTAACACTTGTTCGTGGGGTTAATAGAGTCTCGAGGCTTAAACTTGTTCAAGGAGATCCAATTTTCTTTAGTGTAATTATGGGGTTTGATCGTTATGTTATTCTTTTTTACACTCGGGATCTTCTAACTTCTTATTCATTTTCTCCTAGTGACTTCATCGATTTCTTATCTTCCTCGGTGCACTCAACGCAACTAGGTTTACGCCTAGGCTTAAGGATTTCATTACCATCATAAAGCACCTTATGAGCATTTCTAGCCTTTTAATTACCTCTGGATTTGGTTCCTCAACAAGGGAATGCTATGCTTATCGCTTAAGACTCGATGCTTAGTGATCATGTGAGCGGTTTGAATGGTATTCCCTTACGTACAACTTATTTTCAAGCTTGTTTTTCAAAGTTTTAGATTGGAAAAATCATTCAAAAGTTTTGATTCCTTATCTTTGAATTCTTGCTTAAGCATTTTAACATTTTCTTGAAGTTCGTGTTTTGCTTAGCGGTTTTGGAAAGCTTTTCTTGTAAGGAGTTTAACTTTGTTTTAATACTTCTTCTAAAATTACTTTTTCTAATAATTGTACGCATTTGGATATCCATCTCACGCTCACGAGTGGTAAGTTCAAACTTAGCACGTTGTTCGTATATGCAACTTGATCCTTATAGGTATTGAGTTCGGTGGTCAAGGAATCATCGAGCACAAATGTAGTGTACTCATGCAATCCATAATCATCATTTTGAGAAGAAGATTCATACCTAGATCTGCAGAAACTTTCATGCAAGTTTCCTCTGCATTAACGTGCACTGAGTTGTGGTGGTGCATCTCTATCTTGGGTACATCGGAAGCTTCCATGTAGCGTTCCTTTGCATTAGCTTGCGGGTTGTGGTGGTGCACTCTCTCTCTTGTGAACATGAGCATGAAGATTCTATTTTAGCATTGTCCGACTCATCATTAATTGTTTTCTCTAACATTACGCATTCAAGAACACCGATTCTTCCATAGATACATTACCCAACTTATCACAACAATCTCTCAATTGCTCTTGACACTCATTCACTTTTTCATCCTTTTGCGGTTTCCTCAATGTAATTTTTCACATTATCCATGAGTTGGATAAATGTCTCAATGAATTCTGAATTTCCATTCCAAGATGTTTTTGAAGGAAATTCGGTCAAGTGTTGATCGTGTCTGCTTTGAATATTCCCAACGATGAATGGTGAAATTGTTTGTAGATTACTTGAAGGCTGACTTTGGAACCATCTTTTGAACTTCTTCATTGGTAAGTTGCGACTTTAAATGCTCTAAGTTCAAGCAGAAGCTTCTTGTCAATGTAGGTAAGTCTGGCGGAAAAGAGCACTACATGTTCGATCCCGACTATGGATAACAAGCGTATGAGGTCTGGATGAAGTAGTTGATAGGGCTCAATGCATTCCATTTGCATGGCATTATGTAGCGGTGCAATTCATTCTCATTGTACTCGAACATGAAGATCTCATATCCTCGTTGTTTAATTCAAACATCTTTAATCGTTCGATGTAGCATCCATTATCATTATTATCCACGGCATCATACAATTTAAGCACTTGAAATCATCGGGTCAAGTAGAGTAAGACATGATGTGGTAGAATGCATCGGGATTTTACAGGTCTATGATTTAAACCGAGAAATAGAATCTTCGCGGGATTTTACTAAATCAAGACTAAACCGTTAAGCAATGACCAATGGAATGTGTTAAGACGACTAATGGATCGACACAATGATAGACAATTGTGTGTTAGGTCTTATGATTGTTTGTGGGATAAGCGAGAGATGTTGTTTGGTTGTGATTCGGATTGGTTTATGCCGTTTTTCCGAGAAATTTAGGTCTAAAACTTAAAAACCTCAATAACTTCTGTTCGGAGCGGATTTAGACCTCGAAGATTGACCCGAATGAACTTTAATTAATTCCATAAAAGCTTCTCCTCGTTCTCACGGTCGTTTTGATGGGTAGAAGCGCTGAAAACGGAGTTACTGGTTCAAAAGTTATGGCGTTTGAAGTTTTGACGGGAAAATCAACCAAGTCGCTTCTGAATTCTTGAACCAAGTCGCTAACAACTAATTCGCTACACCACTAAGTCGCTAGAGTTCCAAGTCGCTAGCCCGGATGTAAGTCGCTAGTAGTAACCGCTAAGACTCAAGTCGCTAGCAAAATTTTGGCGATTTGCTGCAGTCGCTAGAAATACAAGTCGCTAAAGAGCGACTCGCTCTACAGACCAAGTCGCTACTCGTAGTGGAGAGTCCACTACTTGTACTTTAACTCGCTAGATCTAACTCGCTAGATTTAAAGCGTAACTCGCTACAATTTTGTGAAGCAAGTCGCTATGAAGAAAGTTATCAAGTGAACTAAGTCGCTAGCATGAAAAACCATATAAACTTCACTTTTCAATCCAAAACAACCCAACCAAGATGATTCAAGCACCAAATGAAAACCTAAACACTTGTGATGATTCTAAACATAAAAGTACCAACAAAATTCAAACTTTAACACAAGAAATCACCCAAATGATGCAAAAACCACTAAACTTTTCAAACTCAAAAACCACCTAAAACCACTATAAATCCAAAGATGTGCAAGATATGATCTAACCATGGCTCTTGATACCAATTGATAGATATTACTTTTCACATACACATTAAACCATAACACAAAGTAGCATATAGATGGAATTCTAGAGAGAAAGTTAGAGGTTTAGGGAACTTAGTGAGAGAAAGTGAAAGATATTATTATGAGCTCAACTCTCTACCTTGGAAGGTAGAGAGTATTTATAGTCTTACATAACGCCACACTTTGGGGCATGGATCGGGCATACGATGGGTAAGACCGTCCGTCCTCCACGGTGTTACTCAACTAAATAACTACTTAACTTAAAAGAACTACGACTACGAGCTTTCTAACGATTACATATACTTGAGGTGACCGACTCTTTAATACCGGGAATTTCTAATTCCTATGATTTTCATGACATAGACTCCATGTTTCCTAATTCCTTTTCCTATGGTAATGCCATTTTTAGTATCTTACTCTTTGGTTTGGTAAAAGTACATTGCACTTTTTATCACATATTTTCCTATACTTTAGAGGTTAAAGTTTAGGTTTTCTCGTGACACATCGTTAATGGTTAGAGATTTGTTAGAAATCTTGCCTTTACCGATGATTCTACTTTGCTATTTCCAAACACCACATTACCTCCATTGAAGGTTTCATATGTGGAGAATAGATCCTATTCCGGTTATGTGCCTCGTGCATCCGCTATCCTTGACCCATTCATCGGGGTCTAGATCGACCTTTAAGCACACCTAAAACAATAATAAACTCAAAAGTTTGGTCCCCATTTGTTCATGGGTCCATTAGTGTTAAACATTCCATTCATGTTAGACATGTATGGATAAGATGAGTATGTATTCCATGGAGCAAAGTTTTGAAAATGAAAACCGTCTTGCATGTTTGGATTCCATCCCATTTGATGGTTACTTTTCCGGTAAACGTTATTAGGTCTCCTAAATGAATTAGGTTTTGAAGAAGATGGAACTTTGTTTCTTGAAAAAGTAGGATTATATTTTGGAGGTGGTTGTCTAGTGGTGACATGAGTTGGTTTCTTCCTATTAACTATAACAAACTCGGTTCTAGATAAGGAAGCTACGTTATTGCTCTGTTTGCTCTGACGGATCCACGGATCCTTTTTGTACACTAGTCGGTTCCCTTTTAGGGGATCCGTGGGATCCGCCACAACAATTTTGGTTTTTCTAGTTCCTTAACAAATTTTGTTTCTTTACTTTCACTAGTTGATGGATCAAGTTGTTGACTACCTAGACCCTTTTGATTGTTGCGGTTTTAACACCTTGGTATTGTATCTAAAGTGTTAGTACTCATTCTAGCAATTTTAGAATCTAAGTTATCCACTAGTGTTTGAAGTTGAGCATAAAGTTCACATTCACCACTTGCTATTTTACCCTTTTCTAAGCGTTTTAGTTTTGGTTTTAATTCTATGACTTCTTTATCTAAGCGTTGATTTTGACTCTTTAAGAGTTTGTTTTGTTAATTAGTTTTAAGCTAATATTGCATAGTTTGTCATATTCATTATGCAATGAGTCGTCATCGAGTGATGAACTACTATAGTATTCGTGACATACCTCGTCATTTGCCATGAGACAAATTTCTTCATCCTCCTCGTCGCTCATTCCCATGTGCCGCTCACGAACGCCTTTTGATCATCCCGTTTGGGACACTTACTAATAAAGTGGTTTGGGTCCCCACATTTAAAGCAAAGCACGATCATCCTTTGGCTTCGTCCTCTTTGCTTTTCGAAAGTCTTTCTTATCGTCATATGGTTGTTTGGCGTATCTTCCCATTCTTCTAAAGAAATTTTAAAGTCCCTTACACCCTCGCGTACTCTTCGTAAATCACTACTCGAAGAGGAGTTCTCCTCATCGCTCATAGCCTTTTTGGCTTTAAGCGCAAGAGATTTGTGTTTCTCTTTCACCTTTGAAGCTTGGAATCTTTAGCAAGGACAAGCTCATAGACTTTCAAGTTGCCTATGAGTTCATCGAGGTAGAATTGTCAAATCTTTTGACTCTTGATCGCCGTTACCTTGGATCTCCACTTCGATGGAAGTGCCCTTAGATATCTCCTAACATGATTACGGCTAGAAAAAGATTCATCAAGTGCTTGTAAAGATGCAATAATAGTATTAAAGTTAGCACATGAATGAACTATAGTTTCCTCATCCGATATTGAAAATTGTTCATATTGTTGAACAAATAAATCAATTTTATTATTTTTAACTTGTTGATTGCCTTGATGAGTTACAACTAAAGAATTCCAAATTTCTTTAGAGGTTTTAAGCATAGAAATTCTTTTGAATTCCTTTTTCGGTAAAGCATTATATAAAACCATTTTTGCTTCACTATTTTTAGAAAGCTTTTTCTTCATTTCATCGTTTAGTTTATCATGAGGTATGTGAACTAAATTTCCTTTATCATTATTTGAGGTAGCCTCAAAATCACCTTCAACAATAATGTACCAAAGATCAATATCTTTAGACTTCACATATGTTTGAATCTATTTTTCCAATAAATAAAACCATTAGTTTCAAGTAGTGGTGGTCGTTGCATAGATTGCCCTTCCTTATAATTTTGAACCCATAGTGATCGAAAAGTTTTTAAAATACAATTTTATTTTAAAACTTTTATAAACTTAGCTCTTGATGCCAATTGTGGAAAACTAGAAGGGGGGTTGAATAGTTTTGCCGATTTTACGTTAGTTTCAATAGCTTTTAGATTCGTTGATATGTGAGATCTTGTGGATGTGGAGAAAGTATAGATCTAATGATAAAGTAAGTAAATAAAGTAAAGCGAAGGGAAAAAAAGACACAACCGATGTATAGTGGTTCGGCTACAAGGACACCTTCCTTTCCTTACTCCACTCCCCGAGTCACCTACTCGAGTTCAAGCACTATGTCAACAAACTCCTTCACTTGGCGGAGAAGCCTTCCTGGCGTTGCTTACACTTTTTCGGTACAAAGCTAGATCCGAGTCCGTAACACGGTGGACCAAACCAACACGACTATTACACAACAAATATGTGAAATATCAAATACAAGATCTTCGCTGAAATCTTGCGGGTGACAAATCAATCAAGGACCCCTTGCTTGGATGACTTGTAGAATGCTCGTGATCTCGCCTTAGAGAAGGACCTATATGAGGATCACAATAGAAAGAAATAAGAACAACTCTCAGATCAAGTGATCTATATGTTAGAAGAGAATGAGAGTGTATGAGAGATTTAGTAAGAAGAGGGTAAGTAAGAATGAAGAAATGGCTCTCTATTTATAGGCAAATTCCTTCATCGTTCCTCTGGATCCCTTCACTGAGGATCCGTCTAGTGTAATCCTAGGGATCAGTGGGCATCCTCTTTGCCCATGGGTTTTTGGTTATGGGTCATGGGTTGGTCCATGGGTTATCTTTAGATTCAATATATCTAAGTATACATTGTATCAAGTCTCTTTGGGTATGGTTTAAGATCCATGGGTTATGGTCCATGGTTTATGAATTTTACCCATCCTAATAAACTATTACAACAAATGCTTAATTACTACATTTTTGTATTTAAATGGCTATATGTAAATGCTTTACCAAACTAACATGTATCCTTTATAATTATACTTAAGATAACATTATATTTGTTATCAACAAAACACAAAGAGATCGCAAAATATTAATAAACGGTTTTATGGTTTATTTGTATTAACATGTTGCTTCCAATGTTCTCTTGCATCTTCTTGTCCAACATAACCTATAAATTCTAAGAAAACAAACAAAAGAACTAGCGTAAAATTGGCGGTAAAACTATATATATTACGAATCTAAACTAGAAAGCGAGTAAGATATAATGCTTTCAAAATAGATGTTTATAGGTTCCTGGAAAATAAAAAATTCTAGAAATTTTCAAAAATTCGGTTTCAACGGAAAACGAAAAACGGAAAAGCTGTTTGCTCTGATTGCTAATGCCGTCACAAGTTATAGATCTTGGCGCGTAATGATTGACTGATTGAATTTTAAATTTTGTTTTCTGGAAAAATTCACTTCTTAAAAACTTGGAAATTACTGCAAAACACCCATTATGACTCGATACAAGCATTTGACTCAAATAAATACACAAGTATTTGCTCATCATGTATTGTTAATTTCATGTTCGATGTTCTAATAAACATATGTGATCTTCCCTACACTTATTTTTTTTTCAAAATACCTTTATATGTGATTAAGACGACGTTAAAAACAAAATAAAGCATTTTCACAATAATATTTGAAACATGAAAATTAAACAATAATGAGGAGGCATATAGGACGCACAAACAAATGAAACAAATAAACATGGTTTGCCTCCCAAGAAGCGCCTTTCTTTTTTACGAGTCTTGTAGCTAGACTTGAAGTCATGCTTCTTACGTACCTAGGTGAGTTGGTTCATCCTTGAGGACATCCTTTGGATCAAATTTCTTTTTTAATTTCCTAATAGTACGTTTCGTTCGGTATGCTTTTCCAAACTTCTCACCATTGGGATCATAAATCGTCATTCTAATATGCCACTCTCCATTTCCTTCCTTAGGTGGCTTATCCCAATTCCAATTATGCATAGGCTTTGAACTCTCAACTTTCCTTAATTGGCAAGGCTCCTAAGAATTCAGTCATCTTCCTAAACACTATATGATCTTCAAATGGATCCACCTCAATATCCCTAGCTAATTGTTGTTCTATGGAGTGCGTGTTATTCATAAATTCTTTCTCTAGATAGAATGGGCATTGAGAGCCTATAAAATCTCCATTAGTCTATGGTCCATATCTAGAAGTTCTCCTATCTAAAGTTATCTAACAAGGTGTTTGTCCACCCTCATCGTCATAGGCATGCTTTTTGACATCATAGATTGACCTAGTACATCCTTCTCCCACCGCTATTTTAGACATCTTACAATCAATTATAGCACTAGCGGTAGCTAAAAATAATCTTCCAACTAACAATGGGCATGAAGTGTCACTAACTATATCAAGGACATGGAAATCCGCCAAAATAGTCAATTTTCCTATATGCACTATCATGTCCTTCATTATCACTACCGGATATGCTAAACTTCCATCGCTAAACCAATTATTGCTTCCGTTTCTTCAAGTTTTCCTAAGTTAAGGCTTTTATAGAGAGACAACGGAAGTAAGTTAATGCTTGATCCTAAGTCGACTAACGTATCGAAAGGTTTGGAACATCCAATGCTACATGGAAGAACGAATGAGCCCGGATCATCTAACTTCTTAGGTAGTTTATTTTGGACAAACGCGGACCATTTTTACCCAACTTTAACCTTTCCTAATATTTATCCATTAAAGCATGATAATAAGGTGCATGAGTTAAGAAATCAAAAAATGGTTTCTCTTTGTAAAGCTCTTTGAATTCATCTTCTATGGTTATTTCTGGTTTTTGATTAGTTGGTGTTTCAAGATTTTTGGTGACCGACACTTGATTTTCATTACGTTCTTGGTCTTTTGGCACATTTTGAGTTTTCTTGAAACATGTTTTAATTGTATTGACCGAGTGAAACTGGGGATGTGAAGGGCATGGATATGCGCCTTCCTTTGATGGACAAGAACTTTTAGTCGATGAAATCTCGTTAACTTTTGGGTTTTTGATGGTATCACTTGGGAGTGCTCCCATTATTCGGTCATTGAAACCCTTTAAAAGGGTGTCAAGATTATTTGTCATCTCACTTTGTTGTCGTTTGAAATCATCTTCAAACTTTGACAATCGAGCTTCTTGAGTTGACATAAAGGTAAACACCAATCCTTCAAGATTGTTGGAGTTATTGGAAACGAAAGGATTTTTGTTAAAGGTAAGGTTTGAAGATGAACCGTTTGGTTGAAAACAATTAGGTGAAGTTGAATAATTGTTTTAAGACGGGTTTGGGTTTTGTTTCCACCTAAGGTTTGGGTGATTTCTCCAAGATAGGTTGTATGAATCACCTAAGTTATTTTGCTCCAGTTTGAAGGTGTACCACTTCTCTCCCACTCTGTCGGTACGTGAGAATGCGTAGTCCGCAAAAGCTTGTTCGGGGAGTTTCAAGCAATCACGAGTGTCATGAGGACCAATACATAACTCATACAAGGAAGTGATTTTGTTCACTTGGCGTGAAGGTATATTAGCTTCGTAGGAACTCTTTAGGTATTTGACTTGGTCTTCAAGTTTAAGGAACCTATGATCGGAAGCATGTGAGTCATTTGAAGGCAAGGATATTGCCTTGACGGTTTTTCTCAACTCTCAGGGTTCATTCCAACATTCGTTTTGATAGAGGGTAAGGTCCTCTATTATTCCCCATGATTTTTCTACGGTTAGATCACTAAGCTTACCACCGGCTGCTTGATCAATAGTTTACCTTGTGGAGAGATTGATATGATCATATAAAATTTGGATTTTAAGCCAAAGATCAATGCCATGGTGAGAAACTTTATGGAGTAAGTCCCTGAATCGAGTCTACGCTTCATAGAGAGTTTTACCTTAACGTTGTTGGAACATCAAGATATCATTCCTAAGTTTAGTAGTTCTTCCCATTGGGAAGAATTGAGTGAGGAAATGGGTAGTAATATCATCCCAACTAGAGATAGATCTCACGGGTAGACACTCAAGCAATTGTTAGCTTAATCACGTAGAGAGAATTGGAAGAGACGCAGTCGTGTTGTCTCTTGAGTAGCAACATCAAGGTCAATTTAATTGACAATTTTAAGGAAGTCCTTAAGATGTTGATTTGGATCTTTGGAATGAAGTCCATGGAATGCACATCCATTTTGAACCAACCAGATGGTGTCGGATTGTAGGGCCGTAGTATGAGCTTAATGTGCAAGCTCAATGGTGTTCCCTATAGCCTTGATGGCTCGGTCTAGAATATTCATCAAGAGTATGGGCTCTTGGCGGGTCTTGTTTGTTGTAAATGGGTAGGCCTTGTGGTGGTTGGTCATTTTGTGGTGGTTAGTTGTGTTGTGGTGGTTGGGGATAGATGAGGTTATCATCTACCATGATGGCAAATGATAGGATTTACAAACAAAGCGCACAAAGAAGGAAATAGAATACTAGAAAACTACAAAAGAAAAACAAAATCTCACTCGATAGGAATCTAGTGAGTAGGCCTAGATGAGATAGAAAACGAACCTAAACTATTCCCCTGCAGCAACGCCCAAAACTTGATGCGGTGGATGTAACCTCCGAAAGAAGTTTTACAATCCATCTAGGCAGTGTACCTAACCGTTGTAGTGTAGTATAAGTAAGAGACGGGGGATTGATCATTCTCTAGGGGAATAGTGATAGGAAGGTTGAGATGTATGACGAATAGGTTTAAGGTGGGGGATGATTCTTTTTATCTTTTTTATATTTTATGAAAACAAAGTAAAATCTCGATATTTGGATTGGGGGTTTTGATTATCAACTACTTAAAACTACTAATTAAACTAACTAAAACTAAAATTAAACTAAATTACAAGTAAATTAAATGCGATTCTTATGATAGGTAAAAGCGTGTTTACTTAGATATCACTGCTCCCTAGTTATCTCCTATTAATTAGTCGAATTGTCGCATCCTTGTTTAATTGGTGCATTGTATTCTATTAGTCGTATGGAGGTTCCTGATGCCTTACCTCTATGAATGTATTGATCTTCTCTAGAAAACCAGGATCACCAAGTAACCTAAGTTATCTCCCCCAAATCTCCTATTATCAACAATCGCAATTCACGCAATAAACACAACGAAAAGTCTACTAGTGCACTCTAGGACATAAATATGTTTTTTAGGACGTTCAAGATCACAACACTAAAGGAAGAAGCAAGTTTTCCTAACCTAACGTGTAATAACCACTTAAAAAAGAGATGACAATCAATAGTTAACAACTAGGTTTCATTATATCTAAGCAAACACTATGTTGATTTAGCTAGACATGTTAAAGATAGAGAAACAAGAAATCATAATCAAGCATGAATCAAACATAATTATAGAAGAGATTAAGATACTTATCTCTTATTCATAAACGGTGTTAAAACCCTAAAAATACTGTGAAAAATGAATAAAAGTCATACACCAAAGTTACTCTCCAATGTTGCACACTAATGCAGAAAATTCTAAAACTATATATAGAATTACAATTACGACGGCGTCACTTTATAGTTGTGAACCCGTCAGTTCACCACCATTAGAATTTCATCTTTTCCAAGTCAGCATTGTGACGGGTTCGCCTTATGTCTCAGACACCGTCTAGAAATCTCTAATGCCGTCCCACTTTAATTATATTGGACCGTTACATTATAAATTTGGCAGAAACTTCCAACTCTTCTAACAAGTGACGGCGTCACTTGTTACTTCTTTACTTTCTCACTGAGCGTCTCTAGTAAAATCTGGGCTATCTTGGTATCTTCGTTTGCAAGTGACGGTGTCACCTTATAGGTTGTGATGCCGTCTGGAGCTCTTTTCCAGACTTTTTCATGACTTGGTCGTTTTCTTCACATTTTCATCCCTTTTCGTACAAATATGCATGATTTCTAGCTTTTGCTTCCAAAGTACCTAAAAAGTGAAAAGGAATGCATTTAGGCAATATTTTATCATAAATACACGAGTTTAGGGCGTAAATGACCCCATAAAAACATATGTTTTAAATCCTTATCATTTGTCTTATATTTAAAAAAAGAAAAAAAAATAACGTTCACTTGGATTAATAGCAAAGGTGTATCGAGGATGCCACTAAAGCTAGGAACATCACAGCGGAGCTCTTTTATATAATGAAACGGCGGGTGGAGCCCCTCTCCAAACTACTTTAGTGTGACATCCGCCTCGGCCTCGATAAACAACACACCATCACCCGTGCAATCGACCATTAGCTTCCTCGCGAGACCTTCTTTTAGCCTACCAACAAAAGGATAGTAAACCACTAGGACCTTAGCCAAAAGCCTCCCTAATCACACTTGCTGGATTTTTATTTCTCATTTTGGGATTCTCATGATAAAAATGAACCGCCAGTATCTGAAACCGAAGAATTTCTTGATCATCAATGTTTGAGAGAGGCTTCAGTTCTTGAGGCATGGGTTTTTCCAGAATGATGAGCTCCGGTGCATGTCCTCGTACTTTAAAATTCAAGGTGGTGTGGCTTTGTGTCATATCCTAGTGTAGGTTTTCTATAAATGTGCATGACATATATGGTATAATGGTGGTGAATCTATAGCAGTGTTTAACACTTGAGGAAATAAAAACCTGTTTATGTAAGTATACAGTGGTGTCAATTCTTAGATTAGTAGGTCTAAACCAAATTGTGGGTTTTGAGTCTATTTGATTTAGGTTTGAATTACTTGTTAATTAAGCTATTTATCTATTATAAATATATATGCAATCTTTAATATGTAATTAGAAAACAAAATCAAAAAAAATTTTTTTTGGGTAAAGGGTTACTCCGGTAAAGTATATTAATCATAAAAGTTAAGTACAATGGAATTTGGCTGAAAATACCACATTAACCTCAAGCAAACTCTTGAACAACTACTAAATCTTTTGTAACATGCCACAAAACGATAATAATAGCTCTACCTACAAACTAAATAACCAATACAATAAATAATACTCTTTTACTACTTTATACGGTATCAGAGCTTTATCTTCAACCGACGACAAAATAGTTGTCCTTTGGTGATTTGTTACTCGGCGATGATTTTGAGGGATCCTGATTTATTTACTTTCTTTCGCTTTATATATTTGTTTTATTAGTCTTCTTATCTAATCTAAAAAAACACAAAAATTATAATTGTCATAACATAACCCGTTGATTTAGCCATCAATCAACAAAATTTGTCTCGTCAGCATTAGTTTTTGTTTTACCGCTCAGAGATCATTGTCGTTTTTCAAAATAGTTGGTCGCAAAATTGTCGCCCGTACCTAAAGACAAAGCAAACGATGATTAAAAAAGCGTTACGCAAAGGAGAAAGCCACAAGCAGTAACAACTATGCCATCAATATGATTATTCCTTTGTTTAAACAAACAACAAAGAATATGCAAGAAGAAAAAGAATCGGTTTTCAACATATGTTCCAGTTTCTCCGTCTTGAAGCTTCACGTTCAAACTACGAGGGAGTGATGAATGACTAGATTAGTTGTATTGAACCTAATTGTCATTTTAAATACATTTAGTTTAGTGTTTGAATTACTTGTTAATTAAGCTATATATGCAATAATAATACTCTTTTACTACTTTACATTAATATCTATTTGTCAAAACAGTTGAGTTTCATAAAAAAAAACTTGTGTAACATATTGCATTGTGAAATTAGGCTTCTCGAATCCAACTATCATGAAATTAGGCTTCCCGAATCCAACTATCTAATGGATTTTGAAAACTGGGTGGTCTGGGTCCTCGGCAACTTTTATATTAACGACGTTTATATGAGTTAATGACATTTTCATAGTCAAGTGATGTTTTTTAGACTTTAAGAACATAATTTTGGCGGTTATCGACATTGAGTTTCTAAGGGGAGCATGTTAGTTTGATTAAAATTTTATTTAACAAAACATGTATTCCTAAAAATAATTAACAAAATATTTAGTTATTTTATTTTTCTTTAAAATTTGAAAAGCTTATTAAAGAAGAGTTATTTTTGGATAACCATGACATTTTAGAGAAGTATTTAACATAATATGTGTTTCTAAAATTGTTTAACTTTATATTTAATACATAAAATCTAGAATACACCCTTTATAAGACATCACATAAAACTCAACAAGACCAACGTATCAAGCCATTAAAACATGATGACACTTTAATGGTTCAACCTTGATTGGGCTCGGAATTATAACTATGCTTGCACACATAACCAATAAGCTTTCCGACCCGTGCCAATCCTAAGCTTTAACCAAGGCTTTACCTTCTTCATAATGAACCTACAAAAAAAGGTTAAACAACTAAACCGTAAGCATAAAGCTTAGTAAGTAACCGGTAATAACGAGATATCATAATTAACATAATAAAATACATTAGATATGCATCAAAACTAATCCAATAAATCATTCACATACATCACTTGCATACTTACCAAACTACCTTTCAATCACTTGCAAACAAGCATCTTAACTACATAAATTATACTAACAGTGCATATTGAAACATAAATCATTCACATACCTTAATTAGTCCCATGACTAACGAATAATTCATTTTGACTAGAGCTTAACTAGCCTAGCTTCGAAACCACTTCTAAGTCTCTTAAATCCTTACATTCTAACCCTTAACAACCAATATACATAACACAATTGATCATTTAATATCATAACACGTTAAAACCATGGTTACTTACATTGGCTCCAAGTTACCAAGAAGCCATAACAACATCACTTCTTGAATTTTATCAAAGAATCACCCACACCTATTAACACATTAAAGCAATATAATTTAATAAGGGTTTACCCAACCCATAAACATACCCAACTTCCATCCTAAATCATCATACGATCATATCTTGATCATTTGATGAAACCCTCTATTCCTCTACATAAACCCTAACTCTTCAAATTACAAATTAACTCAAGATAGAGATACTTACTTGTAGGAAATTGTTGCTAAGGATTAATCTCTTGAGTTGGAACCCTAATCCTCCTCCTCGTTAATCATCAAGCTTCCCTTTTCTTCTTTTCTAAACTGACACATACAAACTCCCTAGGAAAATGATAGAATGTGTAGAACTTATGGGAATGTATAGGATATAACTTAATTAGTTATAAGTTTGCCTAGTTGGCAACTATGGTCTCTCAAGTCCTTTTTCTTCATAATTGCGATACATTAAACTTTCTAAACCCACACTACACATAACATTAACTTATACTTAACAAAACTTTGACTATTGGTTTTGACCTACCAATCACGTAAAGTCTTTGAACTTATAAAAGTCATAGTCAAACTCATTCGATGGCATACTCGTAATTAAATGCCTAAAAACCAATTTTGGGGTGTTACATCTTCATTGTCGACTCCTTTCTATATGACTGTATGATGTACGACATGGGTTACATGTCATTACTAAAGTGGAAAGAACCAGCAACGTACTAGCAAGAAAATATTATAATCTAATTAGGTAAATGATGTTGTTCAAAGTTGGATCAATTGACTTCCTTCACATCTTTTCATATTGTTCCTAAGTTTGTTATGGTATTGGTTAAGGTATGTTAATTATTCGTGTCGATAGTAGCTTGGTTGTTTGTTTGTGCCATCGTTTCCTCAAGGGATGATGCCGAAATCCTGTTCACGTTGAAATCATATAAAAAACACATCAAATTCTTTGAATTATCAGTTATGACATCCGATTCATATAGTAAATTATCACCGTAATGTTTTTCAAATTCGGGTCAATTGACTTCCTTCACAAACTTAATGAAAAATATGAACAGATGTGAAGGAAGTCAATTGATCCGAATATGAAAAACATCGTTTACCTAATTAGATTATTATGTTTTACTTGCTTGTACATTGTTGGTTTTTTCCACTTAATTAATGACATGGGAATCATATCGTGCATCATGCAAGTCATAGATAAGGGAGTCAACAATGAAGAAGACGTAGGAAATGGGGATGGTGGATGATGTTTTTTATTTTTTATTTTTAATCTTTATTAATTTTCTAAAGATCTCATAAAAATTTGATGACACACTGATGATCATGGATACGAAGGTTTATTGGATGTAAAAGAAATTATCATTTACATACGAGGTCACTTTATAATAAGAAAAAATAATAATTAAATATTAAGTTAAATAATTTTAGAAACACATATTATGTTAAATACTTAAAATGCCATGGTCATCCAAAAAAACTCCCATATACGTTCAAATATTGCAATTAATCACGTTAACTAAAATATAACGCAACCAGTTTTACGTTATGTAATATCGAACAAACATCCGATGCATATATATTGTTCATACTTGTAACTTCAAATAAAGGATCTACTTTTCTCAATAAGATGACAAGAATCACGATCGACTTTGTGTTAAATGAATGGTGTTATTTGATAGGTTGCATGGAAAGTAGTATACACCTTTGACCAGCCTACAATATTGGTCAGTGTACAATATGAATTGGTGGCCTCATTTTGGACGGCTGCATGAGAACAATTGAAAAGTTGACGCCTACTATTTGAGTTGTATATTGACCAAGCCTTTTTTACATTGTATAGTGTTGGTTAACAAACACTATAAATAGAGGCATATGGTATCGCATTTCATCATCCCATCTTTTCCTTTCCAAGTACTAGGTTTCCTAGTGTGTGAGGATATTAGAGAGTTTGGTATATCTCCTAATTACAAGAGATAAATATTGTTAATCCTTGTAATTAGAGAGAAGGTGTAATTCCTAATTTCCATCATAGTGAAAGGTATCTTTCCTTGCCCGTGGTTTTTTACCTTATTCGGGTTTTCAGCGTAAAATCCGTGTGTCGTAATTTATTAGCATTTTATTATTTTAGTTGCATGTTTGCTTCAATCCGGTATCCCTTCTCTCAACAAGTGGTATCAGAGCTAAGGTTGGGTGTACGTATACTTGTTTATCGTATGCTCTGTGGTTGCCACTTATAAGTGGACCCTCTACATCAAAAGATAAATAAGATTATACGCACTCAAAAGGTGTTCATTGCTATTCTCCACAAATAGTAGTTTTTGTCAAAAAGAAAATTGTGATTGTAGCGATGGCGGCGAAATTTGAAATCAAAAAGTTAAATGGGAATAATTTCTCATTGTGGAAATTAAAGATGAAGGCTATCCTTAGAAAGGATAAATGTTTGGCGGCCATTGGTAAAAGGCCAGCTGAGATTACAGATGACAGTAAATGGGACGAGATGGATGGAAATGCTATTTCAAACCTTCATCTTGCGTTATCAAATGGAGTTTTGTCAAGCATGGAGGAGAAGACAACTGCAAAGGATATCTGGGATCATCTTGCATGGATGTACGAGGCAAAATCGCTCTACAACAAAATTTTCCTTATGACAAAACTTTATGCTCTTCGCATGACGAAATCTACTTCGGTGACAGAGCATGTTAATAGTCTGAATACTCTATTTTCTCAGCTCACCTCTTTGAGTTTAAAATAGAGTCACAAGAATGTGCTGAAATTCTATTTCAAAATTTACCTGACTCATATGACCAACTTATAATCAACCTAACCAGTAATGATCTTTTTGACTATCTAGTCTTCGATGATGTTGCAGCCGCTATTCTAGAAGAAGAAAACAGGCATAACAATAGGGATGACAAAGAGACCAGTTCAAGACAAGTGGAGGCTTTGGTGGTGATGAGAGAAAGGTTAATGGAATGTGGCCCTAATAGGAGTCACGATTATGGTAAATCTATAACAGGAAGGAAGAAAAATTATAAATTTTACAAATGTGGCAAGCCGGGTCACTTTAAGAAACATTATCGGAATTTAAATACCTCTAATCCTCAGGGAAATGTCGCTACCACTTCAGAAGATGGTAACGCTCAGTGTTGTGAAGCAGCGGTTACAAATAAAGGTAGGAAGAGATTTGCAGATGTATGGTTGTTCAATACGGGAGCTACTTTTCATATGACCGCAATAGAGAATGGTTTCATCGATATAAATCTATCTCTGGAGGCGGATCTGTGTACAGTTGCAATGATCATGAACTAAAGATCATTGGAATTAGAAATATCATAGTGAAGGTGCATGATGGTACATTTCATACTATTCGGGATGCGCGACATGTGGAGGGCCTGAAAAATAATCTATTGTCTTTAGGACAACGGGATTATCTTGGTTGTAAGGTTGAAATACAAAAAAAGATCGTGAAAATTATAAAAGGCGTGCTTGTACTTATGAAAGGAGAAAAGGTAGCTGCGAACTTATACCAACTGAAGGGAGAGATAATGGAGGAGGCTGAAGCATCTGTTACTTCACATAATCCAAGTTAAAGAGTTACAGTAATATGGAATCAGAAGCTTGGACATATGTCGGAACAAGGAATGAAGATTCTTGTGGAAAGGAAACTAATTCTTGGCCTCACAAAGGTTTCTTTACCTTTCTGTGAGCATTGTGTTACAAGCAAGCAGCATCGCCTAAAATTCAAGACATTAAAATTCTAGAAGTGTTTATGTTATAGAATTGGTTCATTCTCATGTGTGACAAGCACCGGTTCAATCTATAGGAAGAGCAAGGTATTTTTTATCTTCCATTGATGATTATTCCAGGAGATGTTGGGAGTACCCAATCAAGAAGAAGTCAGATGTATTTGAAGTTTTTAAGGTTTACAAAGCGTGGGTTGAACTTGATTCTAGAAAGAAGATCAAGTGTTTTAGGACTGACAAGGGAGGCGAATATACAGGTGATGAATTTGATATTTTTGCAGGAAAGAAGGTATGAAAAGGAAGTTCACAACAGCATATACTCCTCAACATAATGGAATACCAGATCGTATGAACAGAACCTTGTTAGAAAGAGCAAGAGTAATGTTTGCAACTGCAAGCTTGGAAAAATCGTTCTGGGTAGAAGCAGTCAATATCGCCTGTTATGTGATAAATCAGTCACCTTCAACTACAGTTGAGTTGAAGACACCGATGGAGATGTGGACAAGAAAGCCAGTCAACTACTCAGACCTTCATATATTTGGAAGTCCGGTGTACGTGATGTAAAATACCCAAGAAACTACGAAGTTGGATGCGAAATCCAGAATTTGTTTTTGGGGTATACTGACGGCGTAAAGGGGTACCGCTTATGGGACCCCACTGCCCACAAAGTAGTCGTCAGCAGAGATGTTGTTTTATGGAAGACAAAATTCAAGATAATGAAGAAGGTGATAGCACTACACGAGAAACTACATCACATCACGAGGTGAATGAGACAACCGAGACTCAAGATCCAATGACTCGTAGTCTTAATCGTGAAAGAAAACGTCCGGTGTGGTACTCATATTATGTTATGGAGAGCAACATTGCATATTGTCTTCTTAAAGAGGAAGGAGAGCCATCAACTCTTCAAGAAGCACTGAATAATTCAAATGCGTCATTTTGGATGGCAGCAATGCAAGAAGAGATTGAATCTTTTTATAAGAATAAAACATGAAAACTGATGCCACTACCAGCAGGTAGAAAACCCATTAGAAACAAATGGGTGTATAAGATCAAGATGAACAGTGATGACCAGATGGAGAGGTATCGTGCAAGATTGGTAGTCAAAAGATATGCTCAAAAAGAGGGAGTCAACTTTAGCGAAATATTTTCCCTTGTGGTTCGAATGACAATTGTTCGAGTGTTTCTGGCAATGTATGCTATGTATGATTTACATCTAGAGCAGCTAGATGTGAAAACTGCATTTCTTCATGGAAATCTGGAGGAAGAAATTTACATGCTCCAGCCTAAAGATTTTAAACAAAAAGGAAAAGATAACTTGGTTTATAGGTTAAACAAATCTTTGTACAATTTAAAGCAGTCATCGCGGTGTTGGTATAAGAGATTTGATTCTTTCATCATTGGCCTTGGATATGACAGACTACACGCAGACCCTTGTGCATATTTCAAGAAGTTTAGAGACAATGATTTTGTCATTTTGCTGTTATATATTGACGACATGTTGGTTGCAGGCCCCAACAAAGAACGTATCAGTAAACTGAAGGAAAAACTCGCTAGGAAATTTGAGATGAAAGACTTGGGACCCGCAAACAAGAT
Source organism: Chrysanthemum lavandulifolium (assembly GCA_022545495.1). Lineage (NCBI taxonomy): Eukaryota > Viridiplantae > Streptophyta > Magnoliopsida > Asterales > Asteraceae > Chrysanthemum > Chrysanthemum lavandulifolium. Next base: position 70,380,311 of record CM040240.1, on the reverse strand, counting down.
TCTAGGGATTCAAATTCATTGAGATAGAGTTAGTAGGAAAATTTGGCTATCATAGAAGAGTTACTTGAATAAAATCTTGCAACGGTTCAACATGCAAGATTGTAAGCCAATATCAACCCCGTTTCCTACTAATATCAAGTTATCCTCCAAGATGAGTCCTTAGCAGTGAAGATGAGAGGATGGAGATGTCTCGAGTACCGTGTGCATTAGAAATGGGAATTTTAATGTTCGCAATGATTTGTACAAGAGCAGACATTGCACATGTAGTGGGAGTAGTGAGTCGGTACATGGCAGAACCTGGTAGAGAGCATTGGGAAGCTATGAAGAGGATCCTTAGATATATTAAAGGAACCTCATATGTTGTATTATGTTATAAGGAATCGGGTTTACCTGTCAAGGGATATGTTGATTCTGATTATGCAGGTGATCTTGATGGAAGTAAACCAACCACCAAGTATGTGTTTACACTTTCTAGTAGAGCAGTAAGTTGGGTTTCAAAATTGCAGTCAGTTGTGGCTATGTCAATAACAAAAGCATGATACATTACAGCTACTCAAGCTAGCAAATAAGCAGTATGGTTGAAGATGTTGTTGGAGGAGCTTGGGTACGAACAAGAAAAAATTACTCTATTTTATGACAACCAGAGTGACTTGTATCTTACACGGAATCCAGCATTTCATTCAAAGACAAAGCATATACAAGTTCAGTATCACTTCATTCGTGAGCAAGTGGAAGAAGGAACCGTGGATATGTAGAAAATTCATATTGATGATAACATGGTAGATTATCTAACAAAAGCAATCAACTATGATAGGTTTATATGGTGCCGATCCTCATGCAGCCTAGCAGAAACGTAAGCAACATGAAAGTGAAAGGAAGGATAACGGTGTGAAGATCAACTTAGCTTCAATCGGATCTTCAAGTGGGAGATTGTTAAATGAATGGTGCTATTTGATTGGTTGCATGGAAATTAGTATACAACTTTTAACCAGCCTACAATATTGCTCAGTGTACAATATGAATTGGTGGCCTCATTTTGGACGGCTGCATGAGAACAATTGAAAACTTGGTGCCTACTATTTGATCTGTATATTTTTTTGAATGACGATTTTATTAGAACTAGCCAGGAGCTAGAAACAAAAGAAGCTATAGGGGATTACAAGTATGAACAAACCGGTTTACCAGTCCAGTTTAACTAACATGCTTTACAATTCCTGCTCCTATGAGAAATCCATAAGCGGGAGAAGAGCTTTATATCAACACCAACAAAGTCTTTCCTAGGAGGTTTAGCATCGAAACATATCCTGTTACAGAGATTTTAGATTGCCCACAATACCAAAATCTGGTGAAAAACATATCAAGTTTGCATAATTGGCAATTTTAGTCCCTTAAGTTTCAAAAGTTGTCAAAAACAGTCCCTGGTATATCAAAATAAAGAAAATGTCATTCAAGGTCCCTGAAATATTCTAAGTTGTCAAAAATGGTCCTTGAATAAATCTTTGGCAAAATTACAACTTTAGTCCCTCAAGTTTTGAAAATGTCAAATATAGTCCTTGGATTTATGAAAATGAAATTTTATGCAATAGTAGTCCTTGTACTATTCACATATGGCAGGAATGGTCCTTGTGTGAACTTTGGAAGATTGGCAATTTCAGTCCCTCATGTTTGGCAGAATTACACAAATGGTCCTTATTATTAATACAAAACCAAACGGACCCTTTCTTTGTTATTAACCCGACCAAATCAAAAGACCCTGCCATTTATCCCTTGACCCCCATTGTGAACCCCCTTTATTAATAATGGGTTGAACAAAGTCAAACACCACCCTTCTTGTTTGTCTCTCTCACTTGCCCTTGAAAACCGGACACGCATCAAACCACCATGGTTTCTCCTTTTCACCTTTACACCTGTCTTCCCAGCTGTATACCAACCCCCTTCCACCTCTACAATCATCCAAGAAGCTTTAATTAGCAAAACCTGCTCAAGAAAAATTGGCGCCAAAATTGCCATTTGTCGAATTTGATGAGTTGGATGAATCCAATGGCTGGAAATTGGTGGGATTTGCTCAGAAATGTCGACAGAGATGAAAAGATCAATATATAGAAGTTTGGTGCAATGTAATAAAATATCTAGTGTAATTTTAGTTTTCTATGTCGTTTTATCTTACTTTTAAATTCGATTGCATGTTTTAGCCTTTAAACTCGTATTACAAGTTTCTATTATATAATAAAGCTTTTGTGAAACATCAATTTCGATTATCAAGTTCCATTTCGGTTTATGCAAAATTTTACCTTTGTTCAAAATTTCAATAAGTTCAAATGTTGTTTTAGTTGTTAGTAAGGATGATAAGCCCCATAAGCTCTATATAGCTTATCTAAGCTATTAGAAACCCTTTAAAATCAGTTTAGTAGTCAAAAGCAAAATACTAAAAATACAAAAAATGGGTCATAAATCAAAATCATAAGAAATGAAGAAAAATGCAAGGAGCAAGGTGAATTACGGATTGCCTTGGGTTTAGTGCTTATTAGGAAGCTTTAGGTTGTGTTTGTATACCTCAGTTCTCGGTTTGAGCTTGGAAACCACTTGTAAGCCATTTTGATCCATTTGGCATTTCACTATTTAAGTTGGTAATTAGCTTGAATCTCTGTGTTTACATGTTCATTAGTCATAGTTAAGCATAATTAAACAATAAAATAGTAAGCTTGTTCTTTAAAATTCATAGTTGCTAAAAATCTTATTTTCACAGTTAAAATAGTATAAGTGTCAATTCTTAGTTTTATATTGTTATTGTTGTTGTTTAATGATTCTGTAGTCTCATGTTATGATAATTTAAAGATTTGAATCACTTGCATGGTCTGAATTGGTGAAAGTCTTTGGAAATCTTCAAAACAGTCTCAAAAAGGATTGTTTGGTTTTAACTAGTTCACTGTGTTAGAGATTGTGAAATCCTTTGTTTTCACTTGTTTCATGTCATATGAGGTCCTAAGAACTCAAAACAACCATAAAACATAGTCCTTGTTTTAGTAAAAGTCAAAATCAGTTTCTGTAAGATATAACTTTTCACATACACATCAAACCATAACACTAAGTAGCATATAGATGGAATTCTAGAGAGAAAGTTAGAGGTTTAGGGAACTTAGTGAGAGAAAGTGAAAATATTATTATGAGCTCCAACTCTACCTTGGAAGGTAGAGAGTATTTATAGTCTTACATAAATCGCCACACATCGGGTCATGGATCGGGCATCTGGTGGGTAAAGACCGTCAGTCCTCCACGGTGTTACTTAACTAATTACTACTTAACTTAAAAGAACTACGACTACGGGCTTTCTAACGATTACATATACTTGAGGTGACCGACTCTTTACTACAGGAATTTCTAATTCCTAACAATCTCCCTAAGGAGGTCACCTCAATCATGTACCAAAATTACATTGAATACAACTAGATAATACATTAACAATTGATCTTGCATCCTTGATGTAGTCCTTTTCTCTAAGCTCGTAGTCATTGATTCTTCACATTGCATGTTTGGATATTCCATGTGGAGGTCTTTTCTTGATCACGTGATAATAAGTTTGAGCCCGACATTTGATATCATCGACTATCAAATATCTCGAGACATCCATTGTGGTGTTGTGACTTTGGGACCGACATGCTCACATACGGATCATGATATCTTCTCATCGAGTGGCGAAGCTTTTGTTGAATTATGATATTGGCGTATAGCGAAGCATGGGTGAAAATATCGAGTCATTGATGCACTAATCATGATTTCCTTTTTGATGAATGTGTTAAGTGAGCATGCGGCTATGGATTGACCGCTTCATTACGATCATTTTAAGCGTCGGGCGTACTGCATACTGTGATTAGCAATAAATCGTACGAAAGTGTCTTTGATCACTTTCGTTGAATTGAGGTACACGGCCCATGGTTCCCGTTGATCGATTACATGTCTTTTGTGATCGGTATAATTAGAAGAATTTCCTTGACGGTTTCGTGTTGTTCTATTTGTTCTCAAACCGGAACATCTCAAAGAAGACAACACGGAGTGAGTGAACGGTAATTTTAAGTCCAGCGATTGATGAAAAGAGATTTGAAAAACAATCGTGTATTGCTCAATAGAAATTGTTTTGCAATACAACGAAGGTTTTATTGAAAATCAATTATCAATCATAAAACACCTTTTGGTTTGAAAAATGAGTACACGGTCGATGTGCTAAAGAAAAGAGTTTTTAAGCACAAAGACCGGTTTTCAAAGGTATCCGTCAATCCATAACTGAACGAGGATTGATTCAAGAGATTGAATCGCCCCATTGTTTACATTCGGTTGTCACATGGTTGATCCATATGATAGATCTCACATGCCACCTACCAGAGCTTGTTTGATGTTGGCTCGAAGGCTTTCCATCTTCATTGTGAATATGTAAACACATCACTCGGATGTTACGGCAATACACAAAGGATAATCGTGGGACTCAGATATAATCTCTCTTTCCACATTGTGTGAAACAGAGAGTCTTCATTGAAAGTGTCCTAATGAGATTTATTGATGATCTCGTGGCTCTAGACTCAATTTGTGCATATTTGGATCTGTCTTGGAGACTAGGAGAGGGTCTCCTTCTTCAATATCAACCATCTCTAAGAGAAAGTCGATAGATAATGTCGGTTCCCGTGAGAATGAAACAAGTCCTTTTAAGAGGAACTTGAGTGGTTTGAAAGTTGAAGTGCGATGCGTCCTTTGGGTCCATGACGTCTTGTCTTCAATACCGATGTTACCATCAGTAGCATATGAATTGAACCGGTTTACGCCCTAAGGTTGAATAAATGGAGGCTATTTGTTTTCACCCTTTCTCATTCAATTCTTTTTAATTCTTGACCCCGATTGCTTACGAGACTTCATAGCTAGAACCTTGTTGGGTTTATTCGGTACTAGCTCGGACTTAGTCCGCACTCTTCCCATATCTCATTTTCTCCTTTTATCATCATACCTAAGGACTTCTACACTAACTAGTGGATTGTCCTGGTAGATCCCTCCGATTCGGCGGATCATGGGAACCAATACCTAACCTTATCATCCTTATATCACCGTACATAAAGTAAAGTTGGTCGGTCTATTTGGTATTGTTCATCCGCCATTGGATCCAATTGAAAACCATTTGAAAATCAATTCGGATACTTGTGATATATTATCAAAGCATTTTGTACCGAATTGTTTTGATATTTTAAACGAGAACTCCCCTCAACATGTGCATCAAGTATTTGAAAATGTTTTGCACACGGAGGCAAGATAAAGAATTAACTTCTTTGATTACCATTTTCTAAAGATATCAACATCACTTCCGCATCAAATCAAGTTGATATAGCATTTCAAGGCGGATGAGGTTTCCATAATTTGCTCCCCTCAATATGTGCCTCGAGGTTTGAAAGGAGTTTGCACATACTAGAGGAACTTGCACATGAGATAAGTTGATCACAATCCAACTCATAGGTTTAAGATAGATGCTCCCCTCGACATGTGCATGAAAATTTGAAATCTTTTGTCACATGTGGGAAGGACTGCATGTACATTCTTATAAAACCATTTACCGAATTATCGGTTTAAATCAATTTTAAATCACACATTCTCCCCGATCACAATTATCAAAACATTTGAGATTTGTGATCTCGTATAGATTTAAATTAATTTTGAAAGCTTTTAAGGAGAATTGTGACTTGATTGTGAAAGCGTTTGAGCCGATAAGGATCGGATTTTAAGACTTTAAACTCCATTGATAAAACATGCATGTATATCTTTTGAAAACAATTTAATGCCAAATAACTTTTTAATTTAATTGAAATCATTCTCCCCTCAATCAATGACATAGGTTGTTGATTGAGAGATAGAGATTTTGACAAATAAGTCCCGATGATTATCAAAAATAGAGACCGAGTTATTTTTCAAAGCGATTAGTTTTCAGAGATAAATGTTTATAGAATCGAGCATGGAATTTAAAAACATGGTGAAACATGGCTCTGTTCTTTCTTTTAAAACAGTTTCTTGCTGTAATGACAATAAACCATTGTTTCTCTTCTCCCAAAAATATTTTTTGATTTTTGATTTTTTTTTTTTTTTTATATATAAAATTGAACAATATCTAAAGTCCGTGTCATTCTTTGAATGACAGCACAAAGACCGTAGATATAATCGAATCGAGAAAGACATGACAAAAATGACAATATTTTTTGAAGATTTTCGAATTTTCAAATTTTTATGGATTTTGAAGGTTTTTATATTTTTCTATTTGATTTTTGAGGATTTTATAATTTTGTATTTTGTTTTATGAATAAATATTTACAAGAGATAGATGAAGATAGACCTTTACTCCTCGTCTTCCTCCACGAAGGCGTTTGAGATTTTCGGTTGAAGGCTTTTCAAACCAAGTCGTGGAAGAATAAACTCAAGCGTTCTCTTGGAAGAGCTTTGGTGAAGATGTCGCTAAGCGATATTCGGACCTCACAAAATATAGTTCCACCACACCTTTTCCACTTGTTCCACGATGAAATGATGTCGAATGTCAATATGCTTTGCTCTTGAGTGTTGAGCGTTGTTGCATGAGAGCAATAGCACTTTATTATCACGATGCAGAGGATTTTGTTGAATTCAAAGCCATAGTCGGATAATTGAGATCTCATCCATAAGATTTGAGCACAACAAGATGACATGGCTATGTATTCAACCTCTGTAGAGGAAATAGAAGTACCATTTGCTTCTTTGAAGACCAGCTCACAAGCTTATCACCCAAAATCGAGCACCCTCGGACGTGCTTGACGTGTATCTTGACAACCGCATGATCGGCATCACATAGGCCATTAGTGACATACCGGTGTCCTTCGGGTACCAAAGTCCCATATTGATGGTTCCTTGGAATACCGAAGACCCGTTTAAGCGCTTCAAGGTGCTTTTTAGTAGGCAGCACGGTATCGAACACACATGCAAACAGCCGAACAAGATGTCGGTCTACTAGCGTGAGATACATCGGGGATCAATCATACTCCGATATTTCGTTTGGTCAATCATGATCCCCGAGAGGTCCTCATCTAGTTTGGTTCGGTCAATCATGGGGTGTCAGCGGGGTCACATGAATCAAATCAAATTTCTTTAAAATCTCATTGCATATTTAGATTGATTTATGAAAATGCCTCGGGACTTTGTGAAATTTGTAATCCCAAGAAAAATGACATTTGTCCCATCATTGACATTTGAAACTTTGAATTCATTTCATTTGAAAACGATCACATTCCATTGGGTGCATCGAGGCAAAAATAATATCATCAACATAAATTTGATCATGAATTAAATGTTTGCGACTTCACGGTGAACAATGTAGGATCAATTGCTCCTTTGATGAATCCGGTTGTGAAGAAACTTTGTGATGTATCATACCATTCCTTGGAGCTTGCTTTAAACCGTAAAGAGCCTTCTTCAAGCGATAAGCGTGGTAGGGTGCTCTTGATTCACAAATCCTTGAGTTGGGCGGCGTGAGCGACTTCTTTAAGATCTCCGTTCGAAATGCCGTCTTGACATCCATCGATAAACTACCATGTTCTTACTAGCGACATTAGCGGAAAGATTACGATTGCCTCGATTCGAACAAGCTGGAGCAAAAGATTCTTCAAAGTCTATACCCTCCTCTTGGCGATATCCTTTAGCAACTAATCAAGCCTTGTTCTTCAACACATCACCATGCTCATCAAGTTTTACTTTGAAGATCCATTTGAGAGCTATAATCATATACAGTCTGGGCGGTACTAACTCCCATACATCAAGGCGATCAAACTCATGAATTTCATCTTGCATGGCATTGAACCGACTATCTTCATTCATGGCGGTTTAACATCTTTTGGTTCGATCTTAGATAGTACGGAGTTGAAGAAGCACCATAAGGCATCGGTTGCGAGTTGTTTCGGGTTGATACTGAGACGAGAGGATTTCCAATGATGTTGTCTAAGGGATGATCGTGAGTCCATTTTACGAGGTGTTCATGTGGCGGTTGTTGAGGCGGGGTAGGCGAGTCGATGTCTCTGAAGAAGATGGTTCGATGATGATTCGGGAGTAGCAAATATGTTTTCAAATGGAGCATCTTGAGAGTCGCATAGGGATTAACTTCATCATTGATGCGAAACATTTCCATGATTTATATTTGAAGAATGATGATTTGTTGATGAGGCGAAGGATCGTGCGGGTGCTTCTTGACTTAAAGATATTGAGGACCGAGGGATTGACTTCATTCATTGGAATATGAGCATCCTCTGTTGTGGGAATCATCACCTCATTAGTAATTGAATCATCTGTTCATCAAACATAGGATCAAACAATTTCTTTACATCATCTTGAGATAGAGGTACATATGGAGTTTCTTGAGAGGAGTTTGGAACAAGGGATGAACCAATGGGATTGTTTTGAAGTGCGGGTCTGGTGGAGTGTCCGGGAGCCATTTGACCGTCGACTCATCAAGCGTAACGTGAATTGTTTCCATGATATTTGGGTTCTTTTGTTGTAGATTCGGTATCCCTTTTGTTTGGTGCATATCCTACAAATACTCCAATGTCGACTTTAGCCCTAAGTTTGCCCAAGTCTTGACCTCATTAGTTGGATAGCACAAGGCACCAAAACACGAAGGAAAGATAGATTAGGTTTTTCGTTGTGGACAAGTTCATATGGAGTTTTCCATGAATAGTGTGAATCGAGGAGCGATTTTGTGTAGCATGCGGTGGCAATTGCTTGACCCGGAGAAACATTGGAACCTTTGAGTAGATCGGCATTGTTCTAGCGGCTTCAACAAGAGTACGATTTAGTCTTTCAACTACACCGTTACATTGAGGGGTTCGTGGAACACTTCTTTGATGGTGATTCCAAGCGCTTTCATAGAATTCACTAAGTTGTTTGTTGACAAACTCGGTTCCATTATGCATTACGATAATTCGGCGGTTTCGTTTAGTCGAAACTGTAGTTGTTTGATGAGTTTGATGATGATATCGGAGTTTCATCCTTTGTCCTTAAGAACTTGACCGAGGTGAATCTAGAGTAATCATCAACCACAACTAACACATATTTCTTCCCAAAGATATTACGCACCTCATGGGTCCATAAATCCATATGAATCATATGAAGAACTTATGTGCGAGTTAGTAGGTTTGGGTTTATGGGCATACTTCTTGCTTTTCCCAATTGACATCTTTGAACAAAGATGATCCTTTTCATACTTTAGTCTAGGTAAACCTACAACTAAGTCCTTTACGGAAAGATCGTTGATGGTGCCAAGTTCAAGTGATTGAGGCAGCGATGCCATAACCATGACTTTGTTTTTGAAGCCTTTGATAACAAGCAGTTGGAGGCCCTCATCATGTCATCGATAGAGATGGTGTAAAGATTTGAGCCACGAGTTCCTTTTAGCAGTTCCTTACCATTAAGATCTCTAACAAAGCGGTATGTTTTAAGAGGCTACTTCTAGATCGAATCACGAAATTGACCAACGAGCAGTTATGACCTAAACCTTCCACATAATACACTCTAGAGATGACACTATCACCAACAACATAATCTCCATAACCCATAATAGCACCGAAATGATCATTACCAAATCTAACAGTCCCGATGAATTTGCTCACGAAGTTCATGAGCGCGACCGGTCTCCAGGTCATATGCTTGGAGCGACTGAGTCCGTGTACCACGAGCGATTTGAGCGATCTGCGGTTGAACACAGACAAGAATGGATAAGCTGGATAATTGGGATCCCCATGCAAGAATGGGTTCCATTTGGTTAGTTACAATGGTTGGACCACCCGCATCGAAATAGAAGCATTCATATCGAAAGTGAGGCAATGGAATCATTGTGAATAGATAGCCACATTCACGGTGTGATCACTTCTTAAAGGAATAGTTCTACGGTAGGCATCCATTTTCTAGTGGGCATTATCGATTAGTCTTATGACCAGCGGTATCCAATAGAAGCCTATTTTCTTGAATGTTCTTCCTGTGGGTTTCCTTTGTTTTCTAACTTTCTTTTGTTTTGCCTTTTAGCCTTCTTAGCATGAATTTTAGCATTAACAATATGAGTGGACAATTAACATCATTAGGCGAACATTAACACCACATTCATGTTTAGAAGCGAATTCAAGCGGACATCGATTACAAGGTTTGCAAATAGTATCGAATTGAATTAATTACGATGCGCCTATGGCTAATACTAGAATCAACACGATTCGTTTTATTCGATTCAAACTTAAAGTTCTTAGATTGTTCTTCACTCTTTTCGATGCACATTCTTAGCTTGCGAGGTCCTATCATTCCTTATATTGTCTTGAGACTTTGACTGCTCCTTTAATGTCATGATTACTCACTGTAGAGGAATGGGAACATTAGTTTGTTTTACTACTCTTTGCACCACTGTTTAGATGTCTTTGGGATCTGAACTACATGCGGGTGCACTACGGTTCACATTCTTAAAACTAGAGTCTTGAGATTTGTACTCTAGAAGGCACACTTGAGTTCTCTTTCTTAGCATTGCGGATCTAGAATCTGAACCCTTAAGGCACACTACGGTTCACATTCAAAACATTGGGAATCGAGTGCATATCATACTTGGCATTAGGCATCGAGCATGGAATCAAAGGATTAACTCTCTCACCTAATGACTTTGGGCATATTGTTATCAAGCATTCTAAGATTTCTTGGGATCGTTTGGCATATAAGCATGCATGTCCAATTGCATTATCATGAGGTTTCTCTAGCTTATCCTCTTCAACAATCTCACGCAGACATTCTAGCCAATCCTTAAGGGATGAGAAATATGTTTGAATGGCAAGTTTGTTGTTCCTTAGATGAGGGGGGACATATGTCACGGATAAAGCATATTTATTACGAGTGAACCTTTGATACAACATTCTCCCCATTGATCATTGGCATTTTCCTTTTACGACTCTTTAGATTCTCAATTTCCTTTTGCAATGAAGCTATTTGTTCGTTGTTTTATTCTGAGTGACTTTAATTGATTCAAACAACTCATTGAAATGACGTTTAACCTTTTCATTTTCTTAGAAAACTTTCGTTTTCCTTTTGTAAAGCATTTACTAGGTTTTGAAGATGAAACATTTGAGAGTTTGAGAATCTAAAGGAGGAGGCATTTGGGAGCTGTCATATTGTTCGTTTGACCCTTTAATTGAGAGATTTGGGCTTTCAACTTTCGATCGTGTTGCCTTGAGCTTGAATCGGTTCATCACGTTTGTTAATTGAAAAGCGCATCAAACTGGAGCATCGAAGATGTCTTGACATTTGAAGTTTTGACATTTTCTTTAAGATGTTGATATTTTAGTTGTAAATTAAAATGCTCAACTTCTAGTTTAGAAAAATGTTTAACGAAATTGTCGTGATCATCGGTTCAATTTTATCGTTTAGTTTAGAATTAGTTTTTCAAGCTCAATGACACGATCATGGGAGACTTTCGGGCCGCAGATAGTTCATGAAATTTGGAAGCATTAATAGAGCAATTTGAAGCGGTGAAAACACATCTTGAGCAACACATTCGGTAATAAGATTCTCATTTAATGTATGCAAGTTCTTTCTCTCAATCTCATTATATTTGATTGCACACTCATAGTCACTAACTTCAACAACCATTGCATCAAATTCCTTTTCCATTCCTTAATATCGGTTTCTATCCCTTTTAAGACTCAAAGTGATCTTTTAGAAGTTTAAAGAAGGGCATGACCTCGATCAAATAACATTCTTTCATTTGTTCAAAACCCTTTCTCCTTGATTATATCGGTGGGTGTGATCCTTTTCTTGCAAGTTTTCTCAAAATCAACAAATAGTTGAAATATAACGTATTGGCTAATTAATGTCTTGCTTTTAGTGGCAATAGTTCTAGGTACAAGATGCATTGGTGTATTAGGAGGATACACGGTCGCTCTAGGCATCTTCAAAGGGAGGTTAGTTTCAACAATATTTTCCGCTTTACGCTTATCTAAATCCTTTTCCGGAAGACTTGTTCTGGGAGTCAACAATGTCGAGGCTTAAACTTGTTTAAGGAAATCCAGTTTTCCTTCTTGTAATCATGAGGAGTGATAATTATGTTTTCTCTTTGCATTTGGGATCATTTTGTTTCTTATTCATCTTTTCCTAGTGATTTCATTTGATTTCTTATCTTCCTCGGTGCACTCAATGCAACTAGGTTTCGCCTAGGCTTAAGGTTTCATTACCATCATAAAGCACCTTATGAGCATTTCTAGCCTTTTTAATTACCTTTGGATTTGGTTCCTCAACAAGGGAATGCTATGCTTATCGCTTAGGACTCGATGTTTAGTGACCATGTGGCGATCGAATGGTGTTTCCTTGTATGTACAACTTGTTTTCAAGTTTGTTTTCAAAGTTTTGATTAGAAAAATCTCTCAAGAGTTTTGATTCCTTTGCATTAAATTCTTTCTTAAGCATTTTCACATTTTCTTGAAGTTCTTGTTTTGTTTAATTTGTTTTAGAAAGTTTTTCTTGCAAGGAATTTAATTCTTGTTTCAATACTTCTTCTCTAAACTTACTTTTCTAATTCTTGTACTCACTTGGTCATCCATTTCCTGCTCATGAGTGGTCAACTCAAACTTTACGTTGTTCATAAATAGCAACACGTTCTTTATAGGCATTTAGTTCAGAAATTACGGAATCATCGGGGGGCATGCGGTGTATTCATCAAAACATAGTCATTATTGATTGCGGAAGATGCATCACTTGGTACAACTTCATTTCACTTTGTTTCACATATTGATCATATGGGACAATATCGATATTACCCATATTTTCAATATTTGATTCAATAGTTTCGATTGATTGTACTTTGTCATGCATCATTGCACATCGACATCATCGTATAGTTTTAATACCTCGAGATTAGCTTGTCATGGGATGGCCCGGCTAGTGGTGAAGAAGAGACCTTGGGAGAAACCATTGGAGAAATGCTAGCCATAAAAATTGTGTGTGCGTAGGTCCATCATCCACATCAGTCGTATGCATCACGGTCGTGACTTGAAGGCATTCGATGATTGTGACCTATCTCACGAATAGGTTTGCTCATCCACATCGCATCATAAGTCTTACCATTACCCTCGGAAGAAGCAGCAATTCCTCTTCATTCAAAGCGGCACCATTGTCACGAGCTTGTGCGGTGACATTTTATCTACGAAGTAATCGGCGTGCGTGGGCGCTTTGGAGATGTGCGTTCCTTGCAATGTGTCCTCACCACCACAGTTATAACATTTGATGGGCTTAGCTTGACCTTGGTTACCATTCCTTCCTCGATTACGGTTGCCAACATAACCTCTCCGGCTCCACCTCGTCACGATCATACTATCTTTCCTGGCTGGTTGCACCACGATCCTTCCATCTTTAACGGTGGCTTGATTGTGTGGGTTAGATGCGATTCGAGGTTGTTGTTGGTTTGTGGGAGAGTATTCATGTTTTGACTAATGAGAAGAGCTAGTTGATTAATGAAGCTACCAGCGTGAGCATCGACATCGACTTGTTTGTACATAGGATCGGGAATGAGTTTGTGATTCCCATTACCCAAGGTATGACTTGTGATGCTTTGGTTGTGATTCCGATGTTTGAGTAGAAATTGTAGAGTCATTAGGCGAGCTTGTCTCTCCACGGTTGGTTTTGAACCGATTGAGAATTAATTTTTCAAACATAGCATGTCTCTTATTACGAAGGAGGAAGGCATAGAGTTGCTCATAGTTTGTATTCTTCAATCCTTTAGTGAGCTTCACAGTGGTAACAAACTTGTGCCATTCGGGATTCATGTTGTTCACAAATTTTGAGTTCAAGCTGAATGTTAGGCATAGTCATTCGATGTTCCTCATGTCATTAACTAACTTATGAAATCTCACATAGTACTCATAGACATTCTCATACGGTTTCATCTTGAAGTGCTCAAATTAAGTCATAGAGTTGGGATTCTCTGTCTTCCATAGTTAATTACGAACACGAGAGAAGCATCTTAACATTGTCCCAAAGCGCCTTAGCATCGGTGTTATGATTGATCGACTTGTAGATGTCTTTAGGAAGACCTTGAAGAACAATGTTTGAAGCCACGATATCGCATCAAATCTCTTTTTATCCTTATCATCAAGCTCATCATACATCTTAGGTCTGTCCATTCCGTAAGCAGAGTACCATCTTCATTAGTATCAAGTATGTCTCTAGTCGTCTCAACTCGATATGGTCCTTCATCAATGGATTTGAGAATGTTGACACCATTTTCCTTTCCAAGGCAATACTGATCGATTCGTTGAGCCCAAGAATCGTAGTCGATTCTGTCAAGCATGGGTGGGCGAGTATCCGAGCCATTGCTTGAACATCATCGACAGCAGTGGAGATGGCGGTAGGAGCGTTGGTAGACATGTTAACAGATTATACGGGATTTTATAACTCTATGATTAAACCGGAAATAGATTCTTTCACGGATTTTACTAAATCAAGAGAAACCGTAAGCGATCACTCAAGTCGCTAGAAGATAATGCACTAAGTCGCTAGAAGATAATGCACTAAGTCGCTAGAAGATAATGCACTAAGTCGCTAACACTTAATTAGCTACACCACTAAGTCGCTAGAGTCCCAGTCGCTAGACAAAAGCAAGTCGCTAAGTAGTAACTCGCTAACCCTCAAGTCGCTAGCAAAATTTTGGCGTGATTAAGCTACATAAGTCGCTAGAGATACAAGTCGCTAAAGAGCAACTCGCTCTGGACCAAGTCGCTACCACCAAGTCGCTACTCGTGGTGGAGAGTCCACTACTTGTACTTTAACTCGCTAGATCTAACTCGCTAGGTTTAAAAGCGTAACTCGCTACAATTTTGTAAAGCAAGTCGCTATGAAGAAAAATAAACCGTGAGCTAAGTCGCTAGCATGAAAAACCATATAAACATCACTTTTCAATCCAAAACAACCCAACCAAGATGATTCTAAACATAAAAGTACTAACAAAATTCAAACTTTAACACAAGAAATCAACCAAATGATGCAAAACCACTAAACTTTTCAAACTCAAAACCACCTAAAACCACTAGAAATCCAAAGATGTGCAAGATATAATCTAACCATGGCTCTTGATACCAATTGTAAGATATAACTTTTCACATACACATCAAACCATAACACTAAGTAGCATATAGATGGAATTCTAGAGAGAAAGTTAGAGGTTTAGGGAACTTAGTGAGAGAAAGTGAAGATATTATTATGAGCTCCAACTCTCTACCTTGGAAGGTAGAGTATTTATAGTCTTACATAAATCGCCACACATCGGGTGTGGATCGGGCATACGGTGGGTAAAGACCCGTCCGTCCTCCAAGGTGTTACTTAACTAATTACTACTTAACTTAAAAGAACTACGACTACGAGCTTTCTAACGATTACATATACTTGAGGTGACCGACTCTTTACTACCGGGAATTTCTAATTCCTAACAGTTTCAATCTCATTATAATAAGTTAACTGTTAAGAATTTAAAGTGTAAAAATTATCATAGTAGCTTGTAACTTAGTACTCTAGCTTAAAGTC
Source organism: Chrysanthemum lavandulifolium (assembly GCA_022545495.1). Lineage (NCBI taxonomy): Eukaryota > Viridiplantae > Streptophyta > Magnoliopsida > Asterales > Asteraceae > Chrysanthemum > Chrysanthemum lavandulifolium. Next base: position 70,364,732 of record CM040240.1, on the reverse strand, counting down.
ATCTTATTTTAGCTTATTATAACATATTCAGTCCATTAAATCAATCCAAAGTTCATTTAAGTCAAAGTCTTAGTGTAAATTAAAAGTCAAAATTTCAATTTGGTCGATTTTGAATAAAATAAATAATTTTATTGTGTATTTAATATCAAGTTTTAGCCTTTAAGCTTTTGGGATAGTAAAATTTAGTTGCTTAAATAAATTAGAAAAATAGTAGTTCACTTCTAATTAGCTTATTAACTGCTTATTCATTAGCTTATTTTGAGTACCTTTTCTGAAAAGTGCCCTGTGCACAGATTTGTTAGCCCATTTCACAAGCTCTTACAGAGCTCATTAATGAGTATAAGCTTGTGCTCTTTAGCTTTTTTAGAAGCTCACCTAGCTATCTCAAAGTTCCAAGTTTAGCTTTTTAATCTGTAGCTTATTTACTAAGCCTGCAAGTGCTTTTTATTTTTGTCCATTTCATTAAGTACAAACCGATCGGTGTTCATAAGTTTTCAAAAGCTTCTCATAAGCTCACCAATGAATCCACTATGAAAGCTTTAGCTTTTGAAAAGCTCAGTTGGTTAGCTTGTTAGTTGCATTGCTTATTTTCATTTCTTAGCTCATTTAAGTGCTTAAAATTAAGCTAGAAAGTGTTTAGAAAACACACAAGGTGTCTGTGCAAGCAGATAAGCTAGTGCTTATTTGGAGTTGTTAAGTGCTTATTTTTAAGTCAAAATGTTTTCTCAATTTTCATATTAGCTTATTATTAGTTACTTAGCTTATTTTCAGCTTAATCTTGTTTATTTCCAGCTTATTAGCCATATTGGCTTAAACCTTGTTCTTATTTCAATTCTAGCTTAACTGTTGAGATAAATAAGCTCAAACTGAGCTTATCAGTCATTTTTATAAAAAGTTCTAGTTGTAAAAGTTGCTTAAAATCATTAGCTTAATAAGTTTCAAAAGAAAAATCAAAAAATAAAATAGTTGCAAAAAGAGTTCTTTGGGATTCGAACCACAGCCACCCACTCACACACACACACTACCACTAGCCCTTGGGTCTTTGGTATTATTATCTTGCACAATTTAATATATAACCTTGTTTTATCTAAATAGCTTATTCGAACAAGTTAGCTTATTTCTAGCTTATTAAAACAAGATTTTTCGACTTTTGCATTTTCTTAGTTTGGTATTAGTATAAAGTATTTTATAAAAAAGTTTCAGATTTTTCTAAATAGTTTTAGTATTTTTAATCATTTAATTGGTGTAAAATAGTATTTAATTCATAATAAAAAATATAAAAATAAAAAAAATATATAAATCTTTTTTCTAAAAATTTTCTTTTGTCATATATTAAGTAAGAAAATTGTTTTTACACTCGTAGGACTTTTATTTCATAAATTTTACGTTTTTACTTGCGCATTCGCGTAATTTTTATTCATAACGTACGTTTTCATTTTAAATCACGTTTTTAGGTAATTTAAGTTTACGTTTTAATTAAAATAGTTTATTTAAGTTATTTTGTTTTATAAATCACAAAAACATCATTGTAAAAATAGTGATAGCGTTTATTTAATATATTTTAACTTTTTAATTTTCTTTAATTTGCATTTAAGCCCCTGTAATTTACAAAACTTTTCTTTAGTTATAAATATTCCAAAAATCCTTCTTGATCGGTATCCTTAGTGATTACTCGACATCCATGCGTGTTAAACACCATTCATCCTCCGTGGGACTTAACGACCGAGAATCCACTATATTCCTCGATCTTAATTGCATTTGTTTTAAATCATTTTAAGTTTATTACGGTTGACCATTCACAAGTGGTTAGCTTGTGTGATTAAACTTGTTGTTGGGAAGCCAATCAAATTTTGGCGCCGCTGTCGGGGAGGCTGTAAGCGTGTTCTAAGCAGTTTTCAGACCCGTACTTGCACATATACCACCGTTTGTAAACAGTTTTTTTTGTAAAGTTATCATAAATCAAAAAGTTCGTTAACACTTTTCCTAAAGTGTTAACAACACCAAACAAAATATAAAACAACAAAACAATCGTAACGTTTTCTAGCTTGTGTTTCTTTTAAGGTGATTCTTAAAGAGATACGATTTGGTTAAACGAGATGATACCAAAAATATTGTCCAAAAGTTTTTAAACCATCAGCACATATCCATACCTCGTCTTTTCGGTGGTACTTAATTAATACATAAAATCAACCACCGCAAATCAAGGCGGTACACCTACTAGCGGGGTGTGACCATAATAAGTTCCCGAACAATGATTTAAAACTTGCCTTTGTGTCCTTGTGATTTGGTGTACCTTTTTCAAAAAGCCATTTCATTTGTGATTATTGGTTTAAGTTCACTTGTCGTTTTGCCTCGCATTTGTGTTGGCGATTTTTATACTTAGTGCATGCGCTCGTTCTTCCAGTTCTACAAGTCCACTACGAGCTTGCAAATATTCCTCGTGAGCGTGAGGGCGTTCGCTCCTTCGGTAGTGAGTGAGGCGTCTACCACCACCACCCCCGTCGAAATGGCGGAAGACAAACCGATGAATGAGCTTCTCAAGCACCCATCGATGGTTACGGAGATGCCATTATTGTCCCAGCCATCGTGGGCGATACCTTTGAGCTCAAAACCGGGTTGCTTAATCTTGTGACCCAAAGCCAATTCTATGGTTTTGAGCGGGACGACCCTCATGCACATATTCGATGGTTTAACAAGATTGCATCTACCATCAAATACAAGAATGTCCCCATGAAGCAATTAAGCTTCTACATTCCCATTTTCTCTAGAGGACAAGCCGGAATTGGCTTGAGAAACAACCCCTCGTTCCATTGAGACATGGGAGGATTTAGTCACCAAGTTCGTTAACAATTCTATCCTCCATCCCGAACTACAAGTCTTAAGAATGAGATAATGAAATTTTCTCAAAGATTTGATGAATCATTCGGGAGGCATGGGATCGTTACAAAGAATTGCTCGCAAGTGTCCGCATCATGGTTTTACCGAGTTAATGCAAATGGATACTTTCTATAATGGTGCGAGACAAGTCGACCAAGACTCTCTAAATGCCTCCACGGAGGTAATTTCTTGAGCAAGACCACAAAAGAAGCCTTACAAATCATAGAAAACAAGTCCCGAGTCCGCCTTTCCGCACAAAGACATATCGACTCGGTCTAATCTTGGACCTTCTACTTCATCTCCGTGAGTACATCTAGCACCGATGCTAAGATTGACAAACTCACAGATATTATTCGAGCTTTGGTTCTTGCTAACCAAAGAAAGTAACTTTCACACGAGACACCATCACATGGTGAAGTGAAGAAAGTTGAAGTTTGTGTTACTTGTGGTGGTCCTCATGCATACTACAAGCTGTCATCGCCATCGATGGTAGTCCGTTTGAAGCCAATGCTATAGCCGGTACTTCAAATCGGGAGGTAATCAATACCGTCCTCAAAATGAACCAAACTACCGAGCTAATACTTATCAGCACCACCGGTTTTAACCGAATCCTAACATACAAAACCGGAATCAAAACCAACCTAGAATGAACCGAGGTTATCAAAACCAAGGTAATTTCTATCCGGACCCAATCAAGGTTTCCAACATCAAGGAAACCTTAATCAAAACTAATTTCAATCGGGGAATCAATTTTAGGAAATGTGAATCCTAACCAAGGAATTTTCAACAACAAGGTCATAATCAAAACATACGACCTCAAAATTTCCCTCCACATCCTCCGGTACCATCATCGATGAGTTATTGAAGCAATTCATGAAATCCCAAGATGAAATGAGCAGGTTGTTGGTCGGTCGGATCGGCGATCTCAAGAAGTCTTTAAATGATCAACCCCGGGCTCGGGAAAACTTCCGAGCAACACGATCGCTAACCCGAGGGGCGATGCAAAGCGATCACAACCGTGGTGTTTCATACAATGGACCCGCTATTCCTACTACCTCTTCTTCTTCTCTCCCAAAGGTAGCGGAAAGTGAATCGAGGCAACAAAGGACAAGGAACTTCCTGCTAATAACGGAGGTACCAATGATGTCCATCCTCGAGTTGTCCCGAAACACAATCCAATCCAGAGTTGTTTTGAACCTCCAAGTAGCTCCGTTGAAAATACCAAATCCAAATCTTCTATTCCTTACCCATCACATTTGAATGAGCAAAAGCTCATGAAAAAGCCGGTCATCAAATGGACAAATTTTTCAAATTTTCCAAGAACTACATTTTGACATAAGCTGCGGATGCTATCATCTTGATGCCCAAGTTTGCATCAACTCTCAAACACATGTTAAGAAACAAGGAAAAGCTGTTTGAAATGGCTAAAACTCCTCTAAGCGAGCGCCGCGTGAGTTATCTTGAAAAAGCTTCGAAAAGCTTGGAGATCCTAGAAAATTTCTCTTACCTTGTGTATTTCGGGAATGGTTGAATGCTTTGCCTTAGCGAGATGTTGGTGCAAGCATCAATCGATGCCTTATTCAATATGGAAGAAACTTTCTCTTAGGAACTTACTCCTACATGCATGACTCTCGAGCTTGCGGATCGTACAATATCCGTCCTCTTGGCATTGCCGAGGGCGTATTTGAAAGTAGGAAAGTTCCATTTTCCGGTGACTTTGTGGTTGTTGATTTCGATGCGATCATCGGGTTCCTCTCATTGTTGGTCGAGGATTCACGAGAGCGGGTCGTGCTCTCATTGATGTATTTGAGCAAGAAATCACATTACGTGTTGGTAATGAAGTATCACCTTTAACCTTGATCAAACTTGAGGTACTCCAAACTATGATTACGAGTCGGTTAACAGAATAGATATCATTGATGTTGCTTCGAAGAGTAATCTCAAGAAGTTCTTGGTTATGATCATAATTCTTGAGTGATAATCTCACTCATTCATCTCAACCCATCATTGCCAATTCTACTCCTTCTCTCACTCCATTTGAGGAAAGTGACTTCATCTTAGAAGAGATTGAAGCATACTTGTCTAGTGATTATGTTCCATGGGAAATTGATCACGCTCCCATCAACATTGAGGGGGACATACTTCTCATTGAGAAGTCGCTTAATGATGATCCATCATCACTCCCTCCCGTCGAGCTTCATAACAAGGAAGTCAAGTCGGTTGAGAAAGCGAAGAATTTCTGAGGTTGAACTTAAGGACTTACCGCCTCATCTCGAGTATGCATTTCTTGAAGGTGATGATAAATTACCCGTCATTATTGCTCGAGATTTGAGTAAAGATGAAAAAGCTGCTCTCATAAAGGTCTTGAAGTCACACAAGCAAGCAATTGCTTGAAACTCTCCGACATTAAGGGTATCAACCACGAATTTTGTACTCACAAAATCTTGATGGAGGATGACTTCAAACCAGCGGTTCAACATCGAGAAGAGTAAATCCAAAATCCATGATGTTATCAAGCAGGAGGTTATCAAACTTCTTGATGCGAGATTGATTTACCCGATCTCGAGATAGTCCTTAGGTTAGCCCAATTCATTGTGTTCCTAAAAGGGTGGCATAGCTGTTGTCACAAATGAAGATAACGAGTTAATTCCAACTCGATTGGTTACGGGATGGCGTGTTTGCATTGACTATCGTAAGTTGAATGACGCCACCCATAAAGACCATTTTCCTCTGCCCTTCATTGACCAAATGCTTGAGATATTAGCAGGGAATGAATACTATTGTTTCCTTGATGGTTTCTCGGGGTACTTTCAGATCCCCATTGATCCAAAGGATCAAGAAAAGACCACATTCACCTACCCATACGAAACTTTTGCCTACAGACGTATGCCTTTTGGCTTATGTAACGCTCACATGCACGTTCCAACGATGTATGATGGCCATTTTCCACGACATGATCGGAAACAATGGAGGTGTTTATGGATGACTTCTCGGTCATTGGGGACTCGTTTCAAACATGTCTCTCCCATTTAGATAAAATGCTCAAAAGGTGTGAAGACACCAATCTTTGTCTAAATTGGGAGAAGAGCCACTTATGGTCAAAGAAGGCATAGTCCTTGGCCATAAGATTTCAAAAATGGGATTGAGGTAGATAGAGCAAAAGTCGATGTTATTGCTAAAGCGCCTCATCCTACTACCGTCAAAGGTATTATGAGTTTTTAGGTCATGCCGGTTTCTATCGTAGATTCATACAAGATTTTCTAAAATCGCCGGCCTATGACCCATCTTCTTGAAAAGGATGCTCCTTTTATCTTCTCACCCGAGTGCATCGAAGCTTTTGAAACATTCTGAGAAAAAGCTTCTTGAATCACCCATTCTCGTTGCTCCATTGGGACTTGCCTTTTGAGCTCATGTGCGATGCAAGTGATTTTGCTATCGGTGCGGTCCTAGGGCAGCGTAGATCCAAGCATTTTCACCTATCCATTACATAAGTAAGACTATGGTGAAGCTCAAACTCATTACACTACCACGGAAAAAGAGCTATTAGCCGTGGTGTATGCATTTGAGAAGTTTCGCCATACTTAATCTTGACCAAATGTGTGGTGTATACGGATCACTCGGCTCTCAAATATCTCTTTGCAAAACAAGATGCAAAGCGAGATTGCTTCGTTGGGTTCTCCTCCTCCGAGAATTTGATATCATTATACGTGATAAAAAGGAGGCGAGAACACAGGCTGCGATCATCTGTCCGTCTAGAGAACCCTCACCAAGATGTTTTCAAAAAGGAAATAAATGAAACATTTCCTCTCGAGACACTCAATGCGGTTTCTTTTCGTGGAAACTCTTCTACCCCATGGTTTCTTGACCGCAAATTACCATGCGGGTAACTTCATAGTGAAAGGGATGTCGACCCAACGGAAAGACAAATTCTTCAAGGATGTTAAACATTACTTCGGGACGACCCTACTTATTCAAAATTTGTGCGGATCAAGTCATCCGACGGTGTGTTTATGGACAAGAAGCTCTTGACATTCTCAAAGCTTGCCATCTTGGACCCGGGGGCCATCATAGTCCAAACTACACTGCCAAAAAGGTGTTTGATTCCGGATTTTATTGGCCCACGATTTATAAGGATGCCCACGATTTTGTCAAAACCTGTGACGCTTGTCAAAGTCATGGAAATATCTCTCAAAGAAATGAAATGCCACAAAATTCCATTCAAGTTTGTGAGATCTTTGACATCTGGGGCATTGACTTTATGGGGCCATTTCCATCTTCTCGAGGAAACAAATACATACTCGTGGTTGTTGACTATTTGTCAAAATGGGTTGAAGCGAAAGCTTTACCTACCAATGATGCTCGAGTTGTTGTGAAATTTTTAAAATCTCTTTTTGCTAGGTTTGGAACTCCGCGAGCTATAATCAGTGATCGTGGTACACATTTCTGCAATGACCAATTTGATCGTGTCATGCAAAAGTATGGTGTAACCCACCGTCTCTCTCGCATACCACCCCGAACAAGTGGGCAAGTGGAAGTCTCCAACCGTGGTATAAAAGAATTCTTGAAAGGACGATGGCGAAAACCATGCATCGGTCGGATAAACTGGATGACTCACGGGCCTTCCGTACATCTTATAAAACACCCATCGGGTGTACTCCATACAAGTGGTGTACGGAAGGCATGTCATCTTCGATTGAGCTTGAGCACAAGGCATCTGGGCCTTGAAGCATGCAAATTCGATATTCGAGACGGTGGTGATCACGAAAGTTCAAATGAATGAACTAAATGAACTCCGTGATCAAGCATACGAGAACTCTTTGATCTGAGACAAAAGACAAAGAAGATTCATGACTCTAAAATCAAGAACCGCGTTTTTAACGTTGGTGATCGAGTCCTTCTTTTCAATTCAAGATTGAAGATATTCTTGGGAAAGCTCAAGTCCGTTAGTGCGGTCCATTTACTATTTCTAAGGTTTATCCTTATGGCACCATTGAGTTATCTCGGCTGATGGTCCAAATTTTAAAGTGAATGGTCATCGATTAAAGCATTATTTTGCGAGAGGACATTCCACCGTGGTTGTCCAGGATCTACAAACTTTCCCATGAGCCAATGAATGCGGGATCGAGTCAAGCTAGCGACTCGGTAATCAAAACGAGTAGCACACCGCATGGGTTTTCACCGTGAGTTCCACCCTAGTGTGGGGAGTTGCCCCGCTATTGTATATAAGCTCTCCAAAAAAAAAAAAAAATGTGTATATATCAAAAATAAAATAATGGCCGTAATATTTCCTTTTCGTTCTAAGTTTCGGCATAACCGCCGGTACTTTGAATATTGAGGAAATATTCATTTCTAAGTGTGGGGGAATTCTCGAATTTTATCATGTAATTATTCCACCCAATTCCCGTTTTGGCCAAATTTTTTTTTTTGGAGTAAGTATTTTCACTTACTCGACAAATGGTAATCGATCCGCCATGTCTAACCCACATAAGGATTGGCTAATCCAGAGCAAGCGGCTCTTGGTAAAGATATCTCAATCCGTTTATGGCTTGCAATTTGCCCAAAATTGTATGGTGTTCAACTCACCATATCTTTAACTAGTGAAAAGTTGGCTAGCCCGCAAGTTTATGGCTTGTGGTAAAGCGTTGAAAAACCATAATTGGTGATCGACTCACCAAAGATAATATTGATAATTTATCTAAGAGTTGGCTAGTCCGAAGCAAGCGACACGGTAAAGACAAATCAAATCCGTTCTGACTTATGATTTGCTCAAAATCATTTGGTTATAATTGTACCAAAGTTCTTACTTGAACTAAAACAATTGGCTACTCGAGTAATGGATTTTGGTAAAGAGATGAAATCCATTAATTTTCTCAAAACATTGCTAGGGACTAGCAATATCTTAGTGTGGGGGATTGATGAGTGTCTAAATACTCATCATTTTCGCACTTTTAGGCGCAAAACATCCGAAAACACTCGAAATGCATCAAAATGATGAAAATATCACAAATAAGTTTTTATGTGTTTTAAATGCAAAATACCAAAATTTGGTGAAAAACATATCAAGTTTGCATAATTGGCAATTTTAGTCCCTCGAGTTTCAAAAGTTGTCAAAAGCAGGTCCACAGTATATCAAAATAAATAAAATGTCATTCAAGGTCCCTGAAATATTCTAAGTTGTCAAAATGGTCCTTGAATAAATCTTTGGCAAAATTACAACTTTAGTCCTCAAGTTTTGAAAATGTCAAATATAGTCCTTGGATTTATGAAAATGAAATTTTATGCAATAGTAGTCCTTGTACTATTCACATATGGCAGGAATGGTCCTTGTGTGAACTTTGGAAGATTGGCAATTTAGGTCCTCATGTTTGCGAATTACACAAATGGTCCTTGTTATTAATACAAAACCAAACGGACCCTTTCTTTGTTATTAACTTGACCAAATCAAAAGACCCACGCCATTTATCCCTTGACCCCCATTGTGAACCCCCTTTATTAATAAAGGTCAAACAAAGTCAAACACCACCCTTACTCTTTGTCTCTCTCACACTTGCCCGCCAAAAACCAGACACGCATCAAACCACCATGGTTTCTCCTTTTCACCTTTACACCTGTCTTCCCAGCTGTATACCAACCCTCTTCCACCTCTACAATCATCCAAGAAGCTTTAATTAGCAAAACCTGCTCAAGAAAAATTGGCGCCAAAATTGCCATTTGTCGAATTTGATGAGTTGGATGAATCCAATGGCTGGAAATTGGTGGGATTTGCTCAGAAATGTCGACAGAGATGAAAAAGATCAATATATAGAAGTTTGGTGCAATGTAATAAAATATCTAGTGTAATTTTTAGTTTTCTATGTCGTTTTATCTTACTTTTAAATTCCAGTGCATGTTTTAGCCTTTAAACTCTGTATTACAAGTTTCTATTATATAATAAAGCTTTTGTGAAACATCAATTTCGATATCAAGTTCCATTTGGTTTATGCAAAATTTTACCTTTGTTCAAAATTTCAATAAGTTCAAATGTTGTTTTAGTTGTTAGTAAGGGTGATAAGCCACATAAGCTCTATATAGCTTATCTAAGCTATTAGAAACCCTTTAAAATCGGTTTAGTAGTCAAAAGCAAAATACTAAAAATACAAAAAATCGGTCATAAATCAAAATCATAAGAAATGAAGAAAAATGCAAGGAGCAAGGTGAATTCTGGATTGCCTTGGGTTTAGTGCTTATTGGGAAGCTTTAGGTTGTGTTTGTATACCTCAGTTCTCAGTTTGAGCTTGGAAACCACTTGTAAGCCATTTTGATCCATTTTGGCATTTCACTATTTAAGTTGGTAATTAGCTTGAATCTCTGTGTTTACATGTTCATTAGTCATAGTTAAGCATAATTAAACAATAAAATAGTAAGCTTGTTCTTTAAAATTCATAGTTGCTAAAAATCTTATTTTCACAGTTAAAATAGTATAAGTGTCAATTCTCAGTTTTATATTGTTATTGTTGTTGTTTAATGATTACGTAGTCTCATGTTATGATAATTTAAAGATTTGAATCGGTTGCATGGTGCGAATTGGTGAAAGCCTTTGGAAATCTTCAAAAGCAGGTCTCAAAAGGATTGTTTGGTTTTAACTAGTTCACTGTGTTAGAGATTGTGAAATCCTTTGTTTTCACTTGTTTCATGTAATATGAGGTCCTAAGAACTCAAAACAACCATAAAACATAGTCCTTGTTTTAGTAAAAGTCAAAATCAGTTTCAATCTCATTATAATAAGTTAACTGTTAAGAATTTAAAGTGTAAAAATTATCATAGTAGCTTGTAACTTAGTACTCTAGCTTAAAGTCATCTTATTTTAGCTTATTATAACATATTCAGTCCATTAAATTAATCCAAAGTTCATTTAAGTCAAAGTCTTAGTGTAAATTAAAAGTCAAAATTTCAATTTGGTCGATTTTGAATAAAATAAATAATTTTATTGTGTATTTAATATCAAGTTTTAGCCTTTAAGCTTTTGGGATAGTAAAATTTAGCTGCTTAACTAAATTAGAAAAATAGTAGTTCACTTCTAATTAGCTTATTAACTGCTTATTCATTAGCTTATTTTGAGTACCTTTTCTGAAAAGTGCCCTGTGCACAGATTTGTTAGCCCATTTCACAAGCTCTTACAGAACTCATTAATGAGTATAAGCTTGTGCTCTTTAGCTTTTTGAGAAGCTCACCTAGCTATCTCAAAGTTCCAAGTTTAGCTTTTCAATCTGTAGCTTATTTACTAAGCCTGCAAGTGCTTTTTATTTTTGTCCATTTCATTAAGTACAAACCAGTCAATGTTCATAAGTTTTTCAAAAGCTTCTCATAAGCTCACCAATGAATCCCACTATGAAAGATTTAGCTTTTTGAAAAGCTCAGTTGGTTAGCTTGTTAGTTGCATTGCTTATTTTCATTTCTTAGCTCATTTAAGTGCTTAAAATTAAGCTAGAAAGTGTTTAGAAAACCACACAGTGTCCTGTGCAAACAGATAAGCTAGTGCTTATTTGGAGTTGTTAAGTGCTTATTTTTAAGTCAAAATGTTTTCTCAGTTTTCATATTAGCTTATTATTAGTTACTTAGCTTATTTTCAGCTTAATCTTGTTTATTTCAGCTTATTTGCCATATTGGCTTAAACCTTGTTCTTATTTCAATTCTAGCTTACCTGTTGAGATAAATAAGCTCAAACTGAGCTTATCAGTCATTTTTATAAAAAGTTCTAGTTGTAAAAGTTGCTTAAAATCATTAGCTTAATAAGTTTCAAAAAGAAAAATAAAAAAAAATAAAATAGTTGCAAAAAGAGTTCTTTGGGATTCGAACCACGCCACCCGACTCACCACACACACACACTACCACTACTTGGGTCTTTTTTATTATTATCTTGCACAATTTAATATATAACCTTGTTTTGTCTAAATAGCTTATTCGAACAAGTTAGCTTATTTCTAGCTTATTAAAACAAGATTTTTCAGCTTTTGCATTTTTCTTAGTTTGGTATTAGTATAAAGTATTTTATAAAAAAGTTTCAGATTTTTCTAAATAGTTTTAGTATTTTTAATCATTTAGTTGGTGTAAAATAGTATTTAATTCATAATAAAAATATAAAAATAAAAAATATATAAATCTTTTTCTAAAAATTTTATTTTGTCATATATTAAGTAAGAAAATTGTTTTACACTCGTGGGACTTTTATTTCATAAATTTTACGTTTTACTTGCGCTCGCGTAACTTTTATTCATAACGTGCGTTTTCATTTTAAATCACGTTTTAGGTAATTTAAGTTTACGTTTTAATTAAAATAGTTTATTTAAGTTATTTTGTTTTATAAATCACAAAAACATCATTGTAAAAATAGTGATAGCGTTTATTTAATATATTTTAACTTTTTAATTTTCTTTAATTTGCATTTAAGCCCTGTAATTTACAAAACTTTTTCTTTAGTTATAAATATTCCAAAATCCCATCGATCGGTATCCTTAGTGATTACTCGACATCATCTCGTGTTAAACACCATTCATCCTCCGTGGGACTTAACGACCGGGAATCCACTATATTCCTCGATCTTAATTGCATTTGTTTACGAAATTGTTTTAAGTTTATTACGGTTGACCATTCACAAGTGGTTAGCTTGTGTGATTAAACTTGACTGTTGGGAAGCCAATCAAGGGAACAAAATTCAAAAAAAGGTTATTAAGCCCGTCTAACTGAAGTCTTTTTGGGATGTCCCTTATTGGCCTTCTCCAATCCTATTTAATAACGGAAGACCCATTATCTAGATAACATCGATCCATGAATTTGCAATCTCTAGTGGACTCAAGTGAAAAAAGCCTAGGAAACAATGTTTTAAGACACTCATCACCAATCCTTATGTCGTGCCAGAAAGAATTCTGGGAACCATCTCATGTTTTCCACTTAATGATATGGTATAAATTGATATTCGTTGTTAATACAAATAAACCGTAAAACGTTTATTAATATTTTGCGATCTCTTTGTGTTTTGTTGATAACAAATATAATGTTATCTTAAGTACAATTATAAGGATACATGTTATTTTTGTAAAGCATTTACATATAGCCATTTAATACAAATTGTTGTAATAAATCATTTGTTGTAATAGTTTATTAGGATGGGTAAAATCACAACCCATGGATCATATCCATAACCCATGGTATTGACCCATACCCACTTGACTAGATACATTGTACTCATTAGATACATTGTATCTAAAAGAATACCCATGGACCAACCCATAACCCATGACCCATGACCCATAACCAAAAACCCATGGGCAAAGAGAGGCGTCCCACGGATCCCTAGGATTACACTAGACGGATCCTTGTGGGAGGGATCCGTGGGATCCGAGGAACGATGGCAGTTTTGCCTATAAATAGAGAGCCATTTCTTCATTCTAACTCACCCCTCTTCTTACTAATTCTCTCATATACTCTCATTCTCTTCTAACAAAAGATCACTTGATCTAGAGAGTACTTCCTTCTTTCTTTCTTTAGTGATTCTCATATAGGTCCTTCTCTAAGGCGAGATCACGAGCATTCTACAAGTCATCCAAGCAAGGGGTCCTTGATTGATTTGTTCCTCCACAAGATTTCTGTAGCAAAGATCTTGTATTTGATATTTCACATATTTGTTGTGTAATAGTCGTGTTGGTTTGGTCCACCGTGTTACGGACTCGGTATTTAGCTTTGTACTGGAAAAAGGTGTAAGCAACGTTGTGAAGGCTTCTCCGCCAAGTTGAAGGAGTTTGTTGACATAGTGCTTGAACTCTCGAGTAGGTGACTCGGGGAGTGGAGTAGGGCAAGGAAGGTGTCCTTGTAGCCGAACCACTATAAATCGGTTGTGTCATTTCTATCCCTTGCTTTACTTTATTTACTTGCTTTATCATTAGATCTATACTTTCTCTACATCCATACGATTTCACATAATATCGAATCTAAAGTTTTGAAACTAACTTAAAATCGGCAAAACTATTCAACCCCCTTCTAGTTTTCCACAATTGGCATCAAGAGCTAAGTTTATAAAAGTTTTAAAGTAAACCGTATTTTAAAAACTTTTCGATCACTATGGGTTCTGAAAATTACAAGGAAGGGCAATCTATGCAACGACCACCACTACTTGAAACTAATGGTTTTATATATTGGAAAAATAGATTCAAAACGTATGTGAAGTCTAAAGATATTGATCTTTGGTACATTATTGTTGAAGGCGATTTTGAGGCTACCTCAAAAGATGATAAAGGAAATTTAGTTAACATACCTCATGATAAACTAAACGATGAAATGAAGAAAAGCTTTCTAAAAATAGTGAAGCTAAAATGGTTTTGTATAATGCTTTACCCAAAAGGAATTGAAAGAATTTCTATGCTTAAAACCTCTAAAGAAATTTGGAATTCTTTAGTTGTAACTCATCAAGGTAATCAACAAGTTAAAAATAATAAAATTGATTTATTTGTTCAACAATATGAACAATTTTCAATATCGGATGAGGAAACTATAGATCATTCATTTGCTAATTTTAATACTATTATTACATCTTTACAAGCACTTGATGAATCTTTTCTAGCCGTAACCATGTTAGGAGATATCTAAGGGCACTTCCATCCAAGTGGAGATCCAAGGTGACGCGATCGAAGAGTCAAAATATTTGACAATCCTCACCCTTGATGAACTCATAGGCAACTTAAAAGTCTACGAGCTTGTCCTTGCTAAAGATTTCGAAGCCTCAAAGGTGAAAGAGAAACACAAATCTCTTGCCCTTAAAGCCAAAAAGGCTTCAAGCGATGAAGAGAACTCCTCTTCGGATAGTGACGACGAGTATGCTATGGCGGTGAGGGACTTTAAAAGTTCTTTAGAAGGAAGGAAGATCGTCAAACAACCGTATGACGACAAGAAAGGATTCGGAAAAGCAAAGAGGACGAGAAGCCAAGGGATGATCGTGCTTGCTTTAAATGTGGGGACCCAAACCACTTTATTAGTAAGTGTCCCAAACGGGATGATCAAAAGGCATTCGTGAGCGGCACGTGGGGAATGAGCGACGAGGAGGACGAAGAAATTTGTCTCATGGCAAATGACGAGGTGTGCTTAAAGGCTTAAAGGTCGACCTAGACCCGGATGAATGGGTCAAGGATAGCGGGTGCACGAGGAACATGACCGGCAATAAAGATCTATTCTCCACATATGAATCCTTCAATGGAGGTAATGTGGTGTTTGGAAATAGAAAAAGTAAAATCATCGGTAAAGGTACGATTTCTAACAAATCTCTAACCATTAACGATGTGTGTCACGTAGAAAACCTAAACTTTAACCTCTTAAGTATAGGACAAATATGTGATAAAAGTGCAATGTACTTTTACCAAAACCGTAGTAAGATATTAAAAATGGCATAACCATAGGAAGAGGAATTAGGAAACATGGAGTCTATGTCATTAAAATCGGTAATGAACCTAAAGACAAACTTTGTCTTACCTCTATGGATGATACTTCGACCTTATGGCATCGAAGATTGGGTCATGCCAATATGCGACTTCTTCAATCGCTATCATCCAAAGATCTAGTAAGAGATCTACCTAAGTTAAAATATGAACATCACTTTTGTGATGCTTGTAATGTAGGAAAACAAGTTCATTCTAGTCATAAAGCTAAAAACATGGTGTCTACAACTAAGTGTCTAGAATTACTACACATGGATTTATTTGGTCCATCCGCTATCCAAAGTTATGGAGGCAACTACTACACTTTGGTCATAGTGGATGATTACTCTAGGTACACATGGACAAAATTCTTAAAGAACAAAACGGAAACGTTTAATTATTTTGAAATATTAAGCAAGAAAATCCAAAGACAACTAGGAAGTCCTATAGTGTCTATTAGAACGGATCATGGTAGGGAATTCGATAATGAAGTGCAATTTGGAGCCTTTTGTGACGCTAATGGTATTACTCACAACTTCTCGGCTCCGCGCACTCCACAATCGAATGGGGTAGTTGAAAGAAAGAATAGAACCCTACAAGAAATGAGTCGCACCATGCTTAATGAGCAATCCATACCTCAAAAGTTTTGGTGCAATGCCGTTGATACTTCAACGTACATACTCAATCGAGTCTTAATTAGACCAATCTTAGGTAAAACTCCATACGAGTTACTCCGAGGCAAAAAGCCTACGTTAGATCACTTTAGAGTCTTTGGTAGCAAATGTTTTCTTCTTAACACTAAAGATTACCTTACAAAATTTGATCCTAAATCAACCGAAGGTATCTTTCTAGGTTACTCTCCAAATAGCAAAGCTTACGTCATATTAAATAAAGAAACAATGAAGGTAGAAGAGTCATTAAATGTAAAATTTGATGAAAGTCCACCCAAACCCTCTCCACCTCTTGTCGATGACGAGATTGTAGAAAGTGAAGCTATAGTAATAAAGAAAAGATAAATGAAGAAGAAGAACCTTTAAATGATGAAGTCATAAATATTAAAGAGTCCAAAGATCACCCGTAGATAAGGTCATAGGAAAGCTAAACGAAAGAACATTAAGGTCTCAAGTTCAAAACCAAAGTAGCTTATTTTGTTTTGTTTCAACCATAGAACCTAAGAATACACAAGAAGCCATAAAAGATGAAAGTTGGGTAATGGCTATGCAAGAAGAGTTAAATCAATTTGTTTCTAATGATATTTGGACACTTGTCCCTCCACCTAGTAATCAAACCATAATAGGAACCAAATGGGTTTATAAAAACAAGTTAGATGCAAACGGAGCAGTGTATAGAAACAATGCTAGACTCGTTGCCCAAGGGTATAACCAACAAGAAGGAATAGACTTTGATGAGACCTATGCCCCTGTGGCTAGATTAGAGTCTATAAGAATACTTCTTGCTGATGCTTGTGCTAATGATCTAAAGCTTTATCAAATGGATGTCAAAAGTGCGTTTCTAAATGGTTTTATTAATGAAGAAGTATATGTAGCTCAACCTCGGGGCTTCATCGATTTTGAAAAACATAAACATGTGTATAAGTTAAAGAAAGCCCTTTACGGTCTTAAACAAGCTCCAAAAGCTTGGTATGCTAGACTCAAGTCATTCTTAATCAAACACAACTATACCATGGGGTTAGTTGACAACGCACTTTTTACTAAGAAAAGAGAGTCACACATAATCATAGTTCAAATATATGTAGATGATATTATATTCGGATCCACTTGTCAAGACATGTGTGATGATTTCTCTAAAATCATGCATGACGAGTTCGAGATGAGTATGATGGGAGAACTTAGTTTCTTTCTTGGTCTACAAATCAAACAAGTAGAAGATGGTATCTTCTTTAATCAATCTAAATACATAAAAGAGATGTTAAAGAAATTCGGTCTAGAAGAGTCAAAACCAATTAGGACACCAATGTCATCCGACACCAAACTCACAAAAGATGAAGACGGCGAATCCGTCGATAATACTAAATATCGTGGCATGATTGGTAGTCTTCTCTACCTCACGGCTAGTAGGCGGATATCATGTTTAGTGTTTGCTTATGTGCTAGGTTTCAAGAAGACCCTAAAACATCACACCTAGAAGCCGTAAAAGAATATTTAGATATATTAAGGGTACAACACAATTAGGATTATGGTATCCTAAGGGCACGGAGTAGAAACAATTGTATATGCAGATTCGACCATGCGGTGATTATGTTGACCGAAAAAGTACAAGTGGGGTATGTACTTTTATGGGATGTTGTTTAACATCTTGGTTTTCAAAGAAACAAACGGCATTAGCAATATCAACAACGAAGCCGAATCGTCTCCGCCCGGCAAAGCATGCCAACAAGCACTATGGATGAAACAAGCGTTAGTTGACTACGACATTCATCTAAGTGACATAGCCATTCTATGTGACAACAAGGGTGCCATAGATTTAAGCAAGAATCCGGTATTACATTCTCGCACAAAGCATATAGAGATTCGTCATCACTTCTTAAGAGACAATGTTCAAAAGGGGAACATCTCTATTGAGAAGGTAGCGTCCGAAGACAACATAGCCGACGTCCTCACCAAACCGTTGAAGCGGGAACAATTCAACCTACTTCGTCTTGGTCTTGGTCTCATGGAACAAACGTCGTAATTTTTTTTTTACTCTACAAGGTATGTAAACACTAGCCTTCTTCTTTCTGAGTCTAGGATCTCTATTTCACGCACAACTCACAAACATACTGGAATTTTCAAAACCCAAGATAAGTTTTTCACTTATAACTCATAGTTTTCTTATTTTCTTTCAAAATAAGTACAAGTTGCAAACACATAATTACATACACATCTTCTTTTCAAAGGATAAACGATTTTTATTCGCAAATGGAAACCTCTTTTGAAACGTTTTCTAAAATGATACCTCTTCCGTATCAATTTCACAAAAGCAATTTCTCACGTCTAGGACAAATCGCTTTTCATTATTAATACAAAGTAAAACCCGTTTTCATTGCATCTCATGTCTTTTGAATGCTAAAGGGATACATAACTAATATGTGTTTTCGGGTACATTCATTTAAGCAACAATGAATTAGGAGCACTCGGGTTATCTCACATAATAGTATGCTTTTTCACTTCTAGTTTACTTTTTATTTTCTTTTCTTCTTAGGAGTCGAGATAACCGCAACTCCAAATAGTTTGCATATAGGCACACACTAGGCAAAAATGTTTCCAAAAGGAAAATTTTGTCTTTGCTGAATCACCGGACCCACGGATCCCGCCTTTAATCTTTGGACGGATCCTCGAGGAAGGATCCGTGGGATCCGTGAGAGACGAAGCTAGTTTTATCTTCTATTTTCTCACTTTGGATGAAAACTCCAACATTTTTTTTTTTTTTGGAGTATGTTCTTTAATGCTTGTGTTCTCATGATCACATGCCTTAAATTCATATCTAATCATTAGATTTTAATCCACATTTTGGGTCAAGCATTCATTACAATGCATTGTTTTTCTATATATAGAACTCCCAAAATGCTTGCATAATTCATCTCATCTTCACAAACAAACAACACCATGTCATTCACAAGATCTTACAACTTAGATGAATCACCTAGTACAAACAATCCTCTTCATGAAACCCAAACTTTTGTACTACCACCTTCCAAAATACCACAATCAAACTCTAGGATATCTGCAAGGATTAGCATCCGATCTTGTTGCTTAGCAAAACCATCATCAAATGGCTCATCACCATCAAATAACTCACCACAAGATGCTTCCATTATAGCACCTCCTTCATCACCAACAAGTACACCAACTTCATCACCTAAAGTCACTCTTTTGGAACTCCTTAAGACTCCAACAAGATCTCAACAACCAAAACAAAAAGAAATAGCCTTTTTGACACCTCCCACTTCTCCAAACACAATATTCAATGATCTTGAAACATCACCACCCTTAGCTCCCATTAAACTACAAGAACATCTAGGTTCTTTTCCACCACCACTTCCAAACATTCCGGACTTTGATCCGTATTTTCCTATTTTTCCACCACATCTTCCGCAACTCACAAATCAAAACAACCCGGAAAACTTCCGCACTCATTACCCACATCACTTACATTGTGAACATTGCCAATCCACTAGGGAAATTGCAATAGAAGTTAGGGAAGAAATGCGATTCATACTCAACCTCATCCTTGATCGCATCAATACCATTACTCATCAAAACCTCCATCCATAACCTTATGCAAGCATGGAAGGAATCATTATTACTATTTTCTATTTTTAGTACTTTTCTTTTGAGTCATTTTCAAGAACAAGTCTTGTTCTTATTTTTACATGCTTGTAGGTGGCATAAATACCACTACACTTTGTTGTTTTATTACAAGGCCTTGTTTACATACCTTGGCTCCCAATCTTGATTCTCGTCAATCACAAGATTATTTAAGCATGTTACTAACCTTTCTCTTTGTAGGATTTTTTTTATTTTTCTTCACTTGACGCCCCAAACTAGGGGGAGCTACCGTCAAGGGGGAGTAAGCGATACGTGGACTATTTTTCCACACTTTTATTTCTTCGATGGGTTAACTTTTTGTTTCGACAAAAAGGGGGAGAAGAAGTAAAACTTAGGGCTTTCAAAACATACATCTATTCTTAAGTTTTACTCATCATAACATTATGTTTTGTCATCAACAAAAGGGAGATTGTTAATACAAATAAACCGTAAAAGCGTTTATTAATATTTTGCGATCTCTTTGTGTTTTGTTGATAACAAATATAATGTTATCTTAAGTACAATTATAAGGATACATGTTATTTTTGTAAAGCATTTACATATAGCCATTTAATACAAATTGTTGTAATAAATCATTTGTTGTAATAGTTTATTAGGATGGGTAAAATCACAACCCATGGATCATATCCATAACCCATGGTATTGACCCATACCCACTTGACTAGATACATTGTACTCATTAGATACATTGTATCTAAAAGAATACCCATGGACCAACCCATAACCCATGACCCATGACCCATAACCAAAAAACCCATGGGCAAAGAGGAGCGTCCCACGGATCCCTAGGATTACACTAGACGGATCCCTTGTGGGAGGGATCCGGGGAACAGTGGCAAGTTTTGCCTATAAATAGAGAGCCATTTCTTCATTCTAACTCACCCCTCTTCTTACTAATTCTCTCATATACTCTCATTCTCTTCTAACAAAAGATCACTTGATCTAGAGAGTACTTCTTTCTTTCTTTCTTTAGTGATTCTCATATAGGTCCTTCTCTAAGGCGAGATCACGAGCATTCTACAAGTCATCCAAGCAAGGGTCCTTGATTGATTTGTTCCTCCACAAGATTTCTGTAGCAAAGATCTTGTATTTGATATTTCACATATTTGTTGTGTAATAGTCGTGTTGGTTTGGTCCACCGTGTTACGGACTCGGTATTTAGCTTTGTACGGAAAAGGTGTAAGCAAAGTTGTGAAGGCTTCTCCGCCAAGTTGAAGGAGTTTGTTGACATAGTGCTTGAACTCTCGAGTAGGTGACTCGGGGAGTGGAGTAAGGCAAGGAAGGTGTCCTTGTAGCCGAACCACTATAAATCGGTTGTGTCATTTCTATCCCTTGCTTTACTTTATTTACTTGCTTTATCATTAGATCTATACTTTCTCTACATCCATACGATCTCATATTATCGAATCTAAAGTTTTGAAACTAACTTAAAATCGGCAAAACTATTCAACCCCCGGAATTAATCCGTCTAGTTCAAAACGCTTGACCATGTCTATAAAATCATTACCAATCATGTCCCAATACAGTTTTATGAACTTAAAAGTAAACCCATCGGGACCCGGTGCTTTTTCACCTCTACAGTTTCAAACCGCCTCTCTAGTCTCTAAATTTGTGAATGGAGCATCAAGAAGAGACACCTCTTGGCTCGTAAGTTTTTTGAAGAGGTTGCTCGTGAAACGTGGACGGTTGATGACATTGTTTTGGAATTTATGTTTCTGGAAGTTAAAAATATAAGAGGTGACAAGGATTGGGTCTATAACCCATGATCCATGAATGGAGATGCCGTTGTTTCTAGACCGAGAGAACTTGTTGTTGATGATCCCATAGAAGAACTTGGAGTTTTCGTCCTCTTCAATAGCCTAATTGAATTTAGCCTTTTGATTAAGGTCGAGATTTTTCAAGTGTTCAAGGTCTTCCAATGTCTTTAAATGTGAGAGTCTATCAGCTATATCTTGGTCAACTCGCCTTTACACCAAGCACGGATTTGAGATTTTAGGTGTTGGAGTTTTTTTTTGAGGTTGATAACTAGGTGGCTGGGATAATTAAATTGGGATAGCAGAGAGTATGCAGAATTTATGGTAGATCAGCCATGCGTGACCACATTATGAAACTCGCCATTTAAAAGCCAGGAATTGAAGAATTTAAATGGTATAGGACCACAATTAGTGGAGTGAGTTTTAAGTACAAGGGGATGAGGGAGGGCAGTTAGGGCAGAGTTAGGTCATAATGTGGTAAGATGTTGAGATACAAGGATGTGGTCAAGCTTACTCAATTTGGTACCATATTTGTTCATATGAGTAAATTTTCTACCACCCATTGGAAGATCAATTAGCTCTGATTTTTCAATGAATTCGTTCAAAAAGCTTTGCCCCTCTGACACAAAAAGTAGTTCCCAATCTTTCATTGTCGCATCTAACCTCATTGAAATCTCCAAGGACGATATACATAAAGTTGCAACATTTAACCATATTGTGAATTTTGTCCCACAACAGACTTTTGTTTACAAGATCTTATGGAGCGTAAACTACAACCAAGAGGCAAGAAATTTTAAGGTTGATCCATTCACCCTGTATTGCAAGAAATCCCTTGTCACCATGAGTAACCACAGATGTTTTGAATAAAGAAGAGTCCCATATTGTACTGATGCCGCCTGAGTTACCTTCTGACTTTTTGTAAGAAAAATCACAACCTCCATTACCCCATAAATAATGTATGAGATTAGAGTTTACCTTGTCAGTTTTGGTCTCTTAAATACCGATAAAGTTTGCTTGATTTTCGAGACAAAGCCTTCTAATCCGTTTTATTTTTGGGGAGGATCCAACCCCATTAATGTTAATGGATACAACAATCATTGGTCCACATTCTTATCACCAATGACAGCAAAAACTTTAGTTTCTTTGCCTGCCATATCATAGCCTATGATGGATCCTACTTCAATTGTTTTTTACTTTCTGAGGAACTTGGAGTTGCACATTTGGTAGCTCTTATGTTGCAACGGTTGGATACATGACTCGTTGTTTGACATGGAGTTTTCATAAGAGACCGAGGCTACAGGGTTGTCCAATATGTTGATATTTTTGCACCTTACTGGTTTTTTCTTGGAAATATGTGGGGGTTTCCATGTATGGGGTCGAATAATTTTAATGATGTGCGATTGGTGGGTTTTTGGTGATGTTTTATTTTGACAATATGTTTTATTTTAATGATGTGCGACTGGTGTTGGACCTATGTGTGATAGGCTTGGAGATTGAGGGATATGTATTTGGAATAAAAGAGTCCATGTTGTTTATGATTACCTTGGGCTTCCGTTTGTATAGAATAGGATACTATAGTGGTATTTTTTAGTATTTCTAGGGGATATGGATACATACTTATCAGCCACACATGTGACCTTATCAGCACCTTATCAGCCACACAAGGGTTTGTCCTCTCAGAAGTCATACCACCATCTGTCTGTGCAGATTTAGCTGTATCCTTAATTAGGCTTTCTGACACATGATCACGAGAATGTTCCATAGTCATTCCTTCCTCAATTAGAGATTCGTCTTTGACCGTTTGACTGTCACCACTTGCTGGAATATTCAAATTTTCCATTATTGGATGTTCACATAAATCTAAAGGTTTAGTCTGTGATTATATGTTTAATTCAGAGCTCATCATAATGTTGCAATCATCCACCTGTTCGGTTTCTTTTATCAGCCTCCATCTCTCATTAGGAAATCATCACAGTCATCACCATCATCGAAGAGGTCATTATCTTCCTCATCATCTTCATTATTATTTTCACTGATGTAACCATTGACCGTATTTTCGTTATCTGAACTTGTGTTGTCCAAATATTCTGACGGATTCTGAGAGGGAAAATTTTCATCAGATTCCCCATATTCTAATACAAGTGTGGATATCGTCAATGAGTACTGGAATATTGTGTTGAATGATGTCCATTGTTATTCGAATGGCCTTCAACCAAAATTGTTTCTACTGCTGTTGCGTTTTGTGACAGAAAAGATGCAGAAACAAAAAAGGGTTTGGGACAGCAATTATGTAACAGAAAAATAGAAATAAATATGTTGTATAAACATAATTTTATATACTAATTGTAATTGTATTGAATTGATGATTTGTTTACAGAAATCTAACATATATATACTTAATGAAGCGGCACTAATAGAAGGGATGTACCGTTTCTGTAAAAGTAAACGACACCCAATCTTCTTAACCGTTGTATCCTAAAAGACCTAAACGACCCATTTGACCCAAACCCATATTCCAAGTGTTTTCTGTGCTTTACACATTTACGTAACATAAAACATAATATACTAATACTACCCTATCTTTGCTTCTATAACATTAATGGTCCTACATTCACCCCTAACGTTATAGGCGACAAAGTCTTCAATTCTTCAAGTTCTTTTATAGCAATGGTGCGCAAGTATTGGTTCGTCATCTTCGTATTGCGTAAGTTTACTTCTTCATCCTTCTTGTGCATTCGTATTTATAATGTCCAAATTTGTTGCACTTGAAGCATTTTATGTGACTCTTATCCTTTTGTAGTTGATTACCATCTTTATTCCAATTTCTTTCGCGGCTTCTTCCTTTGTTACCCCGATTCGACTTCCTATAACCACAACGCTCACAGCTATGTTGTTTTTCTTGTTCCTTTTCATTGTGTTGGAGTATAGAAGTCTATCATGTACATCTTATTTGTTTGGCTTCTTGTCGTTCCTCATATGCTTTTAATCTTCCAGTAGCTTCTTGAAATTTCATGGTGTTAAGATCAAGAAATTGTTCAATTCTGACAACAATCTGGATAAACTTTGTTAGGACAGGTCCTAGAAGTTTTCGAACCAATCTTTGTTTTCAATTGTGGAACCAAGGCGCTTGCTTGTGACACGAGTTGACTAATCTTTCGGTGAATTCATCAAGTGATTGATTCTTTCATTTTCAAGGTTTCAAATTCGATTCTAACGTTTGTAGTCTAGCCTCCTTGACTTTGTCTATACCACGAATCGAGCCTTGAGTCATTCCACATATCGGTGACCTTCGTATGATGAGCAACTTGTAATGTGAGTGATTCGGGAAAGGCTTGAAATAGATAAGCAATAGCCATTGTGTTTTTCTTTGTATCCACTTCTTCTTCTGGTTCGAGTGCTCCCCATATTCCATAAACATTAAATAGTGTTTTAATTTTTACGGCCCAAATAGTATAATTTGTAGAATCCAAAATTGGGCATTGGAATGTCATTGACATCCCTCCTTCATCTTTCTTTGATGTTCCAGCAACAATTGTCTCTCGCAGTTCTTTGGTTTTTCTAATTCCCGGGCAAATCTAAAAAAACTTTTTTTTCTCCAGTTTTGCAAGGCGAATTAAACCAACTCTTCCTTTGGTCTTATAATTCTCGGGCAAACCCAAAAAAAATTCTCCTATTTGCGGGGCGAATTAAACCAACTGTTCCTTTGGTCTTATAATTCCCGGGCAAACCTAAATCTTAATCGGCTTGGGTTCCTAAGCTATGTCTATCACAAACGAATTAAGGTTTCCTAAATATATGCAAACTGTTTTATGAACAAAACTAAAAGAGAAAAAGTCATATTTAAAAGGAAAAGGGAATGTATCTTTTGTGATTCTCCTATGATCGGTTGTATACTTGCACTCGTTCTTCCCTGATCAATCCAGCGGCTCTGATGCCACTGTTATTCGAATGGCCTTCAACCAAAATTGTTTCTACTGCTGTTGCGTTTTGTGACAGAAAAGATGCAGAAACAAAAAAGGGTTTGGGACAGCAATTATGTAACAGAAATAAATATGTTGTATAAACAGAATTTTATATACTAATTGTAATTGTAATGAATTGATGATTTGTTTACAGAAATCTAACATATATATACTTAATGAAGCGGCACTAATAGAAGGGATGTACCGTTTCTGTAAAAGTAAACGACGCCCAATCTTCTTAACCGTTGTATCCTAAAAGACCTAAACGACCCATTTGACCCAGCCCATATTCCAAGTGTTTTACAGGCTTTACACATTTACAGAACATAAAACATAATATACTAATACTACCCCTATCTTTTCTTCTATAACATTAATGGTCCTACATCCATACAAGGTTTTATGATGCAAACTTTTCCAGCAACCAAGTTGTGGTTCATGGAGTTGCACTTTTTCGGGAAGACCACATCACCCCAAACACTAGCAATCTAGGTAATGCTGCTTCATGCCAGGCTTGGGGTGGCAGTCCCTCGATAGAGAGCCATGTAAGTCTATCCTCGAGGCGGAAGGTGTTGTTCCAAGGATTCAAGGATTTAAAATAGTTTAAGAGAGTGGGATTGTATATGGCAGCTATTTTTGAGGTTTCAGATGGCATGAGCATAAGGATGTGGAACCCACCAAGGTATTTTAACTTGGTTTCAAAAAAGCCCGGGTCAAGTAATATTGAGGGGAGGTTGGGTAACGTATCCAGGTTGTTAAGTTCTCCACAAATACAGAGAGAGAGGGATGTGATCAAATCAGGGCAAGAGTGAATATGAGTGGTGTAGGTGGGTTTTTGATGGTGTTTTCTCTAGTAAGAATTTCAGCAAAAGATTTGTGGGAGGTGAGTTTCATGATGTGTGTTGCAGGTTTAGTTTTACGTGTTGCTGGTTATTGCTGGCAGTTGAGATTTTTGGGTGGTGCTGGTGTATGTCTTTTCCATTTTGATACCTATCAATGTTGACATCAGGTGGTGT
This sequence comes from Chrysanthemum lavandulifolium, assembly GCA_022545495.1. Classification (NCBI taxonomy): domain Eukaryota; kingdom Viridiplantae; phylum Streptophyta; class Magnoliopsida; order Asterales; family Asteraceae; genus Chrysanthemum; species Chrysanthemum lavandulifolium. Next base: position 70,338,355 of record CM040240.1, on the reverse strand, counting down.
GTTCCGAGGGTTATGGATTTTAGGGATAGTTCAAGGGTTTTGGGGTTGTCAACATTGGTGAATCTAGCGAAACCAAAGTCTTTCCCGCTTGTGGTTTTTTTTCTTAGTTAGATAAATGTCCACGATCCTTCCATACTTAGCTAAAGCTTTCCAGAGAGCCGTCTCATTCCAACCATTCGGGATGTCTATGAACTAGTAGGATATGATTGTACTTCAAGTTTTTGAAGCCTTTTTCTCCTTCTGTTTACTATGGTCCAATATTTTGGTTTTGTTTATGGGTTGTGTAGTTGGGATTTTCGTGGTTGATTGAGGTGTGGTGGGTAGAAATATTTTGGTTATGTTTGTTGGGTATGTGGTTGGGATTTTGGTGGTTGATGGTTGGAGTGGTGGTAGTGATTTTCTGTTTCCATTGACCCTTGGGAGAAAAAGTCTTAGTTCTTTTGTGCCTTTTATTACATGAATATTTGAGTTGACCAAGCCTTTTTCACAGTGTATAGTGTTAGTTAACAAACACTATAAATAGAAGCATATGGTAGCTCAGTTCATCTTGCAATCTTTTCCTTTCCAAGTACTAAGTTTCCTAGTGTGTGAGAATATTAGAGAGTTTGGTACATCTCTTAACTACAAGAGATAAATATTGTTAATCCTTGTAATTAAAGAGAATGTGTAATTCCTAATTTCCATCATAGTGAAACGTATTTTTCTTTGTCCGTGGTTTTTACCCTATTGCGGTTTTCCACGTAAAATCCGTGCATCATTTATTAGCATTTTCTTATTTTAGTTTCGGATTTGCTTCAATCCGATATCGCTTTTCTCAACACTTTCATAACCTAATATTTGATTATCGCGTATATACTAGACAAAATTTCTAGATCTTTAGTTTGAAGTTACATTTTGACTTATTATTTGGATGCGACACCATATAACGCATCATAGCTCGAGTCGTTCAACCACCAACTATTATACGTAAAAGAAATGCAACAACATTTTGTTACATATTTAAAACACATTGAGAAGATGCCATGAGTAATCATATAAAGAATCAGATCATAGATGTTAAAGTTTGGATGAAGCAAGTAACTTTTGTTGCTCTTGGAGAATATGATTGTTGTTGTCTTGCAACAGCATGTTGTTTAGCTCTTTCACAAATTTATTCATCGCGGCACTTGGCAAACATATAGGTACTATGATTCCAGACTCACCCTTATTGTTTTGGGAAGGTATATAGTAACTAGCAAGACCTGGGATATTGCCTCCTCCCCCATTGGCAGCACTTGCGTAGGCCGCCTTCCCCCATCCAAAATCAACTGCTATTCTGTTCTTCATCTTCATCTTCAAGACTAACACCAAAATTTGTGAGCAGATAATCTCGCTCTACTGCTTCATCCATGAAGACAAAAACCTGAAGGGCCAAACCTGCCCGTTTCAAACATTTAAACCGCCAAGCGGTTATTATGGTTATTATAGTTATGTTAGTTATTTTCAGAACCAACATGTCGTTTGGGAGATACCCTTTCGATATCTATATATAGATGAACATGTACAGAAATTTCGACAGTTAAACATATTGACAAGTTATTCATATATTGCAATTTCATTATAATTTGTTTACTCATATCGGGACCAACATGTTATTCCTGTTCCGTCAGTCATGGTATGATTGTATCGTATCGCAAAGATAAAACCTCGACATAATAGTCGTGTCACCTAACAATCAAGATTGGTGATCAGATCTAAAGTTATTGGAAAATGAATATTTTACGTTCTTATATGACAACTGAAAGGTATAATAAGAGAATCACCCACATCGTATAATATTTATGCAGAAGCATGCTTAAAATGTAGTGTTGCATGAATCAATTTTAATTGTTTCCATGATTTCAACCTACCAAACACATATTGTCCCATAAAATTTCACCTGAATTAATAGCAAAGGTGAATCAAGGATGCCACTAGAGCCAGGAACATCATATAGGAGCTCTTCCATACAAGGGAATGGGGGATGAAGCGCGTGCCCAAACTGCTTGAGCGTAACATCTGCCTCCGCCTCAATAAACAACACACCCTCGCCAGAGCAATTTACCATCAGCTTCCCCGTGGGACCTTCTTTTAGCCGTCCTGCAAACGGATAGTAAAACACCAACACTTTAGCCAGTGCCTCCCTGATGACACTTTCCGGATTCTTATTTTTCTTTTCTGGATCCCCTCTATAAAAACAGATAATTGGGACCTGAAACCAAAGGACTTTTTGATCATCAATGTCAGAGAGAGGCTTTAGTTCTTGAGGCGTGGGTTTTTCGGGAACAATGAGCTCTGGTGCCAATCTTCGTACCGTAAAAGTTAAAGGAGTGCTGATTTGTGTCATTTTGAACTTTGTACATGACTATTTGCTTGATGCCTGAAAGTATATTTATAGCAGTTTTGAAACTAGAGATACGTAGCATTACTAATTAACTGAGTTGATAGATCAGTTCGGATCAAAAGAGGTCGATCATCAACTTCGTTTCATAAAAATAAATGTTATAACTAATTAATTTGGTACGATTGCAAAACAATAACTAAGCTAGCTAGTAACTAGCGATGATCTTTTGAAAAAATGGTATGCAGTTAGGCAGTTCATGTGCTAATTTACTAACATAGCATTCAGACTTGAAACTTCAAAATACTTTCGTTCAAGCTGCAATACAATGTGTAAAAATAAACTTTTTAAAGACTTATACTAAATATGTCATTGATTCCGTCATAACAGAATGAAGAGAGGATTTTATGTATCAAGTTGTATTTGACAAGAAGCTATAATTTCATGGAGCGTTATAATTTGTCATTAAAGTATTGTGAATTATGATCACTTCTGATGTTAGCTATAAATTTTACAATGTACACAAAAGATTTTGAAATCAAAAAAACAACCCACTGTAAATATTGATAATTTAGTGGTGGTTAAAAAAATTAAACATAGAATATAAATTAAAAAAAATAAGGTCATCTTGGTTCTTTCAGATGTCTATTTGTCTGGTTCTTGGTAACTACTGTTTGCATCTGATGCCTCGTTTGGTTGTTTTCCCTGCAACATAATAGACACATTAATGCTAGCATCAGTAGACACATGTTATGTTTGTTCAAACTCTTTCAGAAATGAGATGTACAAATGTTTAGTTTGATTAATATAATTCACCTTTGCAAAAAAAAAAAAAAAAAAAAAAAAAAAAAAAAAAAGACTCTTTCAGAAATGGCTACGGCAGATGAGTGAAATACAAAAACTGTCAAATGGGTTCGGACCAAAACGGGTCAGATCAGGTTGGGTTCAACTGTCAACATATTGTGTCCACCTTTTCCATTTTGTAAATAAATGATGTAATAGATATGAAAATGAAAGCTATATTATTAATATAACATGATCAAATAGAAACTAAATAAAACGATTTAGGACATTGAAAGCATGTAAATAATAAATGGGCAACTTTCGACCCATTTTGTCTTTAGCTATTTTTCTACATGTGACCTCTAACATAAATGTAAATGGTATTTTGTGTTGTAAAGGAGACTTAAGTGAAAGAAAATTCTACTACATGCTAGCTATGGACATTAATTATACTGCCTATGAAAACTAGAATATCATCCTTCGGCTTAATTGATTTCTACAAGGTTGCTTTTTATCAGCATTATAGATATTATTGAAAAAGTATATAAGTTTTCTAAACTATGTGGAAATTTTGAGCACTGAAATTATGAAAGCGAGGGAGTAGCTTATTACAGTAATTTGGAAGTGGCAAAATGAGCCAGGTTGGGTAACGGGTCAATTGTCCGGTTGGGTTGACATATAACACTTCTAGTACAAACAGTTAGCGTGTTAAAATGCTCTTTGGGAGACTTTGGGCCCCTTTGACATGTTTTTACTTTCACTTCATAATTTACACCTTTTGGCATGTTAGAGATAGAACATAACTAGAATCCACCCATTCATTAGTAAATGGGTCGAAATTGCCACCTAATATTATGCAAGAAAGAATGTAGTCAATAGTTGTGTGGTAACTGACTAGATAATTTAGCTAGTTAGAACATAAAGACAGATTCACAAAAGTAGTCAAAAATACTAACCTTATTCTTATCACGCCAACCTAGTCCAAATGAAAGTAGGCCTGTCTTTCTTGTATTGGCGTTGGTGGTGTTGTCTTTTATAGACTCAGGACGAATGGCACTAGATAGCATAATGACTTAAATTAGTCTCCGTAATAGTCAATTAAGCAACAATGCATGAACAAACTGTCATAAAATTACTCTAACTGTTACTGTAAATGAGTCCAAGATCATTGAGGGGTGTTTCTTTGAAAAAAATCATAATAGCCGATTTGGTAAAATTGGTAGGTTAGGCAGTTTTTAAGTGTGCGTCAAACGGGTTGGGCCAAAACAAATAAAATATCCAAATTTTTTAACTTAAAAAATAAATAAATTGCTAACAGTATTCATAACAAAAAGTAAACTAACCATTAAAATTAAATCAGTTTAAAAGATTTTAATGCAGTTCAATACACTTCAGATGACTATGTACCATTCACCCGTTAATTCATTGTGAATGGCATGAAACTGAAGAAATAAACTTATAGTTCCAAACAAAAGTTAAAAATGCATGTACCCTGGTGGCACTTGTGCTTTAACTTGACCAGAATTGTATTGCAGTGTCGCCTCTAACATTGATTCTGCCATTACAGCCCTCTTTCCATCTGAGCAAGTGAGCTTATAGCTTGTTCATACTTCACCTGTATGTATTATATACCAAACTATTAGAAGTAATTACAGAATCCATTTATTCTAAATGAACCAAATAAAAGTTTATCAGCCTCAAGAAATGATTCTTCGTTATGCTGAATATTCAATCGCGGCCATTTCTAAACATACTATAACGATAAAAAAGAGGAAGGAGATGGCCCAACTCTTTTAGGCACACTATTTGGCAGAGTGAGTCTGTTGGTTTCAATCGATACACTATTTGTCAAACACAATAATCTAAATGAATAGTTTGTCAAATATGATTACAGATATAGTAATATATAACTTATATAACTCCTTTTGACATGCTTCCTTTGAATCTTTATATAACTTTAGTTTTACCTCGTTAGTTGAAAATGTAGTAGAAAAGCAGATGAAAATTTACCTCAAGTACACTCGCTAAATATCTCTGAGCAGCTGCATCCCGCTCTGCAGATATACGAGCATCTTCTGTGACCTTCTGGTCTTGCTCAACTCGCATTAGCACCTGTATTTATGACCATGGCGCTATATAATATATCCTGACTTATAGAGGGATTCCTTATCTACTTAAAAGTTATTACAAAATATAAATACAATTAGTCGAACCTCAAGCATTGCTTTTTCTTGTTCTTTCTTATCAGCAAGAATTTGTTGCAGGTCTAACACCTCTTCTTCCATATATTCAATCTGCATGACGTAGGAAATATTAAATCACTTTTTTAAAAGGTTATAAATAGTGTGAGGCGTGGCGTGGCGGCATGACCAAGCCTCACGCCTTAGTGGCCAAGGCGAAGCTTGTGCGTTTATAAGGCGTGGCATAATGCGGCACAAAATATGAAAATATTTATATATTTGTATCATATTTCATATATATCGAGTTCACAAAAAGACGTGGCATAAGGCGTGGCGTGGCGGCATGACCAACCTCACGCCTTTGCGGAGCCTTTGTGCACCTTTTAGATGAGATTTTTTTCACATTTTTGGTGCCTAACACGAAGAGATACATACAACCAAAATGAGCCGGTTAAATAGTTAGTAGCAATGCGTTTATCATATCGAAACTCGTAATCCAAATCTAGAAATTGTAAAGGTAATAGGCGGTTCACAATTCTTCAATGTGGCATAGTAGCCTATCGGTGGTGGCAAACGGCAGGTCAGACCGGTTGGAGGGGTTAACACAGCTCGGGTCAAATCGTCATTTGATAACATGTCACAGCAGGCGGGTTGATCTGCAAGCATTTTTCTATTTTAACCAAGTTTTAGAGTTCACCGTTTGTCCCTTTAGATGTGATACATTATTATATCACCTGACTCAACTAATCTTTTAGGTAAATGTGTTTTAGGTTGTTTTGGGTGTTTGGCTTTTAGTCGTCCCTTTGCCTTGCCCTTCATGCTTTTTGGTTTTGTGGCCTCTTCTTTGCTTTGCCGTAGCTTTAGGCCCCGTGCGTGGTTTGCGTTGCTTTGTTGTTACCCCCTTAGGTTTGCCTGCTTTTTCTTGCCCCATGCATTTTGGTTTAGGTGCTTCATGTTTTTTGCCTTAGCTTTTGGCCCGTGTGTTGTTTTGCTTTGCTCTGTGCTACCCCCTTTAGTTGGTCTGCTTTTATGTGTGCCTTGGCTCTTTGTTTTTTGTTGCGTTTTGTTGTTGGCTACTTTGCGTGTGCTTGAGCGCGGTTTCTTTCTTCCCTTTATGCTATGTTTGCTTGTTCGGCATGCTTTCTTTATCTGCGTTTTGCATATTGTTTTCTGTCTTTTGCTCTTATTTCTTTACTATCTCACCCGCACACATGCACTTGCCGGAGGTCTCGTTAGAAGCAGTCTCTCTACCCACGGGTTTACCCTGGTGTAGGGGTAGGATCTGTCTACATTTTACCTCCCCCATACCCTGCCTCGGCGGGATTGGGTTTGTTGTTGTTGTTGTTGTTGTGTTTAATGTAGCAGTTTGGAAATGTGTTAATGTAGCAGTTTGGTACCTATAAGACATACCCTCTCTAATTGTACCATACTAAGGAAAGTTTTAAATGTGCATCAATAAAAAACATAAGAAATGTTAGATATATAGGATGTGGGAATACCCTTGCGCTCAATTCCCGTCGATTATCTTGTTGAGCCATCTCCATAAGGGCTGTCTCCAATTCCTCAGCTCTGAAAGGCCACAAGTAGCTTGTTATAGGTCCATATTTTATTTCATGAAGAACATTGATAAAATGAATTGAACAAAATTGATGCCAAGTAGTAATGAAATATTTCATAAGTTCTACAATAAAAAAGCATGCATGTCGATAACAAATATGGCTACGAACCAAAAAGAGCATGGGTGCATCCAATTCAAAGAACTAGGATTAAGATTCACAATATTCCATTTGAGATCATTTTAGGAGATTAAACCACTCTTCATTCCTATATACTTTATCTATAATTTGCTTATGCCATCTTGCATTCAGAATGTCAGCACAAGGAGGTTAAAATGGTAATTAACAACACTTCATGAAACTAACCTAATTGTAGCAGATCTCTTGTCCTCCAGCATTGAGCACAACTGGGCCTTCAACCAGATAACCTGTACAAACAACCATTATATAAATACCAATACCAAAACTACTTATGCGAATGCGCTATCAGTAAATAAGAATTAGCTCTTACCTGGTCCTGAAGATCTGGAAGTGAATCTACATCGGTAGCAAGGGGGTTATTAGGAGGCCCATCCCGTTTAAGAGGAGACATCAAGTCCAAGATATCTTTATCTACATTCTTATCAGTTTTTCCTTTCTTTATACTTAGTTCACGCATAGGTGGCTCACGTTCATGCTTGAAACTATAGAGCTTGGTTGCAAGCTGTTTGGAACTTTTCCTTGCATGCTGCCCTTTAATTCTTTCTTGAACTGCCGCTACCACATCTGGTCTATGTTTATTTCTTAGATTTTGTAATATATCCTCTGTTACATTTGAGAAACTTATGCAAGCAGTCACAACTAGGTTGCTGCTATCAAACGTCGAACCAACAAGTGATTGTAATAATGTAATAGCATCTCCAGCATCAAGAGTCGTACTCTAAATCAGGACCTGCAAAATTTGTTAATTCATTGTGAGATATCATCCGATGATAGCCTCAGAGTACAAAAATAACTAAAACTAAGGTGACAATGCGTTATCAGGTCAAAAAAGTTATTTGACTATTTCTAATACAGATCAAAAGGGATCAGGTTGGGTTTGGTTAGCCCAGCAACACTTTTTGGTCCGTTTTTAGTTTATTTTATGATTTATGCATAAGTTATGATTACAGAAACAATATTATTTTGGATACCTTTAAACTATTTGACCCGTACCACCCATTCATGTTTTAAGCGAAGTTTTTTTGTTGAGTCATTTGACCAGTAAAACACAACCCCAATCGACCCATTCATAAGTCAATGGGTCGAAATTTCCTCCTGGATTAAAAAGTGTAAAGGAGTCTCAATACCATATAACTCCATTAAAGCCAATGCAGTTCGCAATAACATCGCACGGTTTCCTTCAAATAAAATAACATCCCAAACACGAAGGACTGCAGATAAAAGAAAATTGATCATTATCGTAAGGAGCCTGCCTTTTGAGAGTAATGATAAAGAATAATTGCTTGGATTTGACATCTAATTATGAATTGTTTTCCCTTTGTAAATTTTCAAACAATATAACTAAATAAGCCTTACCACTTTCCCATGGAATAATATTTACAAAGATGGACAGAAACCACGGTCCACAGATCCATCCCATCTCTACTCCCATGAGATCAAAATGATTGACTATAGAGCAAGGATAACAGGAGATTAGAAAATGCATGTTATATACTAACTAGTAAATAGAATTATCATGGACTGGCAGAGGAGAAACCTAGGTTAGGGTATCGTTCACGCATTAAATCTTCAAAAACAAGTTGATCCACCTGAATAATAAGACTTCCATTCAGTAAGTAAAACAAATAATATAAAGATCTAATGCGAGAATAGAAAATTGATACTCTCGAAAAATCCAAGGTAAACTGAAAGAAGTACCTGGGATTCTATCATGTCTGTTGTAAAGTATCCATCAAAGTAATCATCAATCATGCCCACCAAAGTCCTAAAAAATGTCCAAGTGAAGTGAATAGTCAACGGTTCATCAAGTATGCCAAACAAGTGATTCCAGAACGAAATATTTATCATGAAACTTTAGTTGAGTTAGAAATTACTGGCAAATATTTCTAAAATTTTGGATAAATTCAAATGTGACCTGCAGTAGCAGCGCAGTGGCAGTTTACTTTATCTTCTTAGTTCTTATATTAGAGAAAAATGATGTGTCGTGTATAATATGTGAATGTTCCATGATGAAATACCAATGGAGAAATATAAACAAGTGAATACGTACCAAAATGCATTTTCTTCAGGCATCACTAGCAGCAACATTGCAGCAAAAAAATTCATTGCCTACATTACAAAATAAAGAACTGGCCTTCAGATAAAGTTGTTACAATAGCTAACAAAACAATACTCAAAAAGGTTCTGAATTTGTTATAAAAGAACATAGCGAGTATTATTCCATGAAACAAAAAGTTTGTATCCAAAATGTTGCATGGACCATACGAAGTATTATTTGCAAGATGATATAACAAAGCACAAGTTACCTGACAATACCCAACAGAAGGGTTGTGTCGAGCATAGGCTAAAAGTAACCGCCTCAACGAGTTCCTACCCTCCTCATCTAATGCAGGATGACCAGGAAATGTTCGCGGTAGATCCTGCATTAGTAAGAAGATACTAGTTCAGTAAAAAACAATGTTAATCATGTAAAAATAAAATAAATTTCAGGGAAAATGCATATATGACCTTTTCAATTTGTTTTTTAGTTTTTTCTGGCACAATAGCTTTATCTGCTAGTTCACTTTCATCGAGTAAATCTTGGTAGTAACTCTCCACCCGACGTGCTTTCACACCAACAAAGGCTTGCCATACCTGAAACAAGGTATTTTCATGCTCAAAGGTAGATGTGGCGAAGAGGGGTCTCGGAGGGGTGTGCAACAGGTGCCATCACACAGGGCCTCCACTTAAAAAGGGCCACATTTTTATTAGTTTTGCATATAAATACGTATATATCAAACATATATGAGTCATATAATTCAAGTTTATATGCAATTTCTCTTTAGTTTACAAGTGTAGTATGGCCTCTTTGTTATTATTGCCTAGGGCCACTGAAAACCACGAGACGGCCCTGCGAAATAATTACTTAAAGTATTAAAATTTTCAAACGATTTTAGTAAATTTCTCGCTTGTCAAAGTAATGGAAGTTCAATTTCCAAAAATTTAGAATCGGGTACTTATATTTCTTAGATTTTGAACTTACTCATACTAGACATTAGCAATTTGGTATATTTAGTACCTTTCTTGACATTTTCCTAAAGATAAATCATGTTATAAATATGATTTGTGAAAAGTTAACTATCACAACAGTGATCTAAATTTTATAAAGCGGTTTAGAGGTTGTATGAACCAATAATTATGCTTTGGGCAACTTTTAACCCGTTCGACCCATTTCCATTTAGCTTTAGTTTTTCATTATCCCACTTGACCCATCAGAAATAGAACATAACCCAGATCCACCCGTTACTAAAAAGTGAAAACTGGTTGAAATTGCCATATTTACTATAAGTACAAAAGGACACCTCTCCTCTGAGGTCTCGTGGCACACCCCCACGAACAAGTGACTCCAATTCTATCAAAGGAAACGAATATGGCTCCTCAGTATCTGTTAACTCCTCGTTAGTATCCTCATTAGATGGTTCTTCTTCCTCTTTTATAGACTGCATATGTTTTTGAGGACTGCTGTTTGGATCAGGTCTATTTTTGACACGATGACACATAATATTCTCGATGGTAGTGAGAGATGATCTGACATCTGCCCAATTTCGCACTGCTGGTTTTTTTGGTTTTGGTGTCTTTGGTGTCCTTGGCGTCTTCGGTGTCCTTGGTGAGATAACTTTTTCAGGAACACTCTCTGTCTGATTGTCATTTGTTGGATTGTTGTCACTTATACTTGATTCCAAGACGGGATCTGTTGTTAGATTGTTGTCACTTATAACATCTGCCTCTCCACTTGATTCCAAGACGGGATCTGTTGTTAGATTGTTGTCACTTATAACATCTGCCTCTCCACTTGAATCTACGACGGGATCTGTTGAATTGTTGTCACTTGAAACATCAGCCTCTCCACTTGATTCCAAGACGGGATTTGTAGGTGGATTGTTTTCACTTAAAACGTCTGCCTCGCCACTTGATTCCAAGACAGGGTCGGTTTTAATTTCTGTAACTTCAGCATCAGTTTTAGTGACATTCTCCTCGACAACTGAGTTTAGTCTATTAAGTTCCTCATGCTCCTCAAGAAAGCACTCCCATTTTGTCGCCCTTTCCTCTTCCTCATTCTGAAATATGAATTTCATGTTGTCACGGTTATATGAATAGATACGTATCAAATCGAGCAAAGCAAAACTATACATATCCCACCCACTACTCATTTAGTGATGAGTTACGTTGGGACAACTAACAATCATAAAGCACGTCTTTGGAGTACTAAATTGTTTACGCCTTAAATAAAATATGTGACCCTAATGTCTTCAAAGTTCAAACTCAAGGTTTAAGCATAGTGTATTGGTGTTTAACAATATATTTCAGAGCATAGGACACAAGCTAGGTTCATGCATATATGTAGTTTTACTGATATAAACATGTATGCATCCATTTTATCAATGTTCAATTCGTGTCAGAAGCTAGTTTAGTAATGAACATTCACATGATTAAAAATTAGCCACTTACCCTATAGATAGCATCAAACTCCTTGAACGCCTCAAGGTACTGAGGTCTGACAGTAAATCCATATGCATCCCTGCCAATTCAATACTTACACATTAGACCGAATATCATAGACATGATATCTTGAAATAAACTACTAATCCATATGCTAGTCAGTCAACTTTTGTTCCATACGCAATATTTACAAAAAAGACAACCGAGATTAGCTATATACCTGAAATCAGCACGTAAAGTTCGCTTACTTAGCAAAGATAGCAACATACTTCAAAAACTTCACCGAGACTACATCCCATATCGTTGAAATCGCTTTAATTCATTACTACAAACTTGACCTTCATACCACCATTCTAGAATTTGCAGACTCAACACTATTTGTTTCATTCCACATATACAATATATACTGCCTAATTAATTTTACTACCTATGTTATCGAAAAAATCAAAATCATATAACCCAGACCCTAAAAGAAAGAAACATCTATGGTTCTTTATAATGCCATTGTATCGCGATTCACATCTGAATTGAGATAACAAAGGCTAACATAATCAAATTGATGAACAAATAATCCCAGTCTCCGATCGAAATGTGATTGATCTGATTCAATAATGTTTGAAACAACATTCCTAAAATTTCTGACCATAAATTTGTTAGATAAAGTTTGAGTAAAAATCAACGGAAATTATGCATGTAATTGTAAAATAATGAAACTATGAGAATACCCTTTGCGGGAAATTCTGTTTTAATCTAGTGGGTGGTAATTACTATGATTTTTATTACCATTTTATGTTCTCATACACCTCTAACAACCTTAATGAAATAATTTGTTGAAAATGAAGTGAAGTATATTTGTTGATTAGTCTCGAGCGCGACTTGAGCTCATTCACAGGTCAAGCATGATCAAGTACACGAACCGAGTTCAAATCATGGTTTGTTACAACTATTGTTTAGCTATCTAACATCCGTGACCAATGTCCAGCTTGCATTGTTAACACGCGTAGAAGTTGTCATATGAAATTCATGCGAACACCTAAGGTCATCGAGTCACGCTTGAACTAGTCTCATCTCCTTTGTAGCCAAACACAAGATGTCTAACTAGGACCAAAATGAATTAGCCAGAGCAGTGTGGCATGCTTTTTAAAAAGCGGATAATAAACCACATGAGAAAACACACCTTTACAAGGTTTGTAGTTATAATTGCACCATCAAAACCACAAAAGGATAAAAATTAAATTTCTATAGGGACACCCAAAATTTTGATACAAGCAACAACGATACACTACAGATATATTAGAATATTGATGGTATGTGAGCTATTTGATTAATGAACTACCCCTAAATCCATATCAAAACAGATAATCTTATAAGATCCAGGCACAAATTGTACAGAACATCGATACTCAATCCTCTTTGGTGGTAGAAAGTCTAGCACGGTGCTTGAGTTCTGCTCGTTTCCACTTCACAATAAGATTACACAAGGAAAACAATGTGTTGACCTGCAAAGATTGGGTAACGGAATAGTATCAGTTTGCGATTCCTGAGTTTGTACATAGCCAAACCTCGTCTTAAATACGTGGTATATCATGTAGAAGCAATATAGAAGCTGGAGAATCAACATCTTGCGACATATATACCAAAATGTACTTAATGAAGCATATAGTCTTACGCCATCTAGTCTTTCATTATCATTTCAAGTTCTCAACAAACACCACTTAACATAGATTTATGTTAACGTGGTGGCTAATAAGTTCTAGCTCAATACATTCTAAAGTTCCAAAAAGAAAATCCAAGTAACGTAACTATTACAAATAATAAGATGTAACAACATCCCACGACAATGAAGAATCAGAATTGGATAAACGGTCAAAAGGAAAATAACCGGTTCAGGTATAAACGGGCTATTTTCTAGTGTTGGTCAAAACTGGTTGGGTCAATCGGTTATTAACACTTTTAGTCCATTTTCAAATATAAGCAAAATATGTGTCAACTATGGTTAAAAAGCAATTTTACAAAGATAATAATAAACAAAATGAATTAAAAGATTTTACACACAAAAAATAGTCCATCCATTTGAGATAGAACGCAAACAAAGTCATTACTCAATATATCTTCAAATAGAAGGGAAAGGGTAATGACAATAGAACAAATAAAAGCACATACCAGAATTATCGTCGCGAAAATCAGAAGAGGACCAGACCAGAGTACTGAGAGGAAGACTCCATGCCGATCAAAATAATTCTGACCAGCGAAGCTTTTCCAGTTATTACTCAAGACAGTGTTTAGCCGTTCAGCAAGATAGACACCAGCCACTGCACCAAGTTAATCATTCAGTATGATCGATTCAATACAACCATCAAACATAATCACATAGAAAGTCAAGTTCAATTTACATGCCATCCGATTAACACAAACTGATATCCATCAGAGAAGACTGCTTGCTCAAGTCCTATCAACTGAAACACTCATTTTTTGTGGTACTGTATAATTAAAGCTAATAACTACCTATTCGCCAGGGAAACAAAAACAAAGAAGATTAACTAAAACGAGAACGGATCAAAAATTTTCCAAATATATTTAGAACAGACAAAACCCCCTAAATCGTTTCAATCAAAAAATACTGAAATAAGTTAACTTTGTAAATCATATTTGAGACACCAAATGTACAAAACAGCGGATACAGAAAGTGTTTTGGTTCAACCAAACCTGGACAGACCCGTTTCCACTAATACCAACTATTACATGTTTTGACGTAATTCATGCCCAAAAAGCTTGACAGAGATTGTTACAATAATAAGGAAATTAATGCTAATGAAATAATAGACCTACATGAAAGAAGAAAGAGGTACATCTGAAAGTTGATATTCTTCCTTGATGTGATAATTACTATCAGCGCCATAAAATGGAAAATCATCAAACCCACTAACCAAGGTTCCTGAAAGATACACAACACAGAGTAAACGAAACATCAGGATTTTATAAGAACAAGCAATGACAACGACTTATAAAGTTTTCCTAGGTTGGATTGGCATAAATAGACGACCTTTGTTGTGGATTATTGTTTTATCTTGAAACTTAGTATGGATCAATGCGGAAAAATGTACCTTCCAATCAATGGCATGAAAGAAGCCAATGAAGTTATCAACAGCTGGCTGCATCCCAACTCGAAGCTCAGCTGAAACTTTCTCAAGAATTTCTTGCATTTGATCCATGTGGTCGCTCATCGCCGTCTTAAGCTCGTCCATAATTCAGATTTTTGTTAATTTACTGAATAATAATTTGAACGTTTCCTGCAAAGACAATGACAATCTCCTAAATATCAGAACAGATGATACCAATCACGCTCACACTATTAAGACATATGCAATAAGATATGTACGAGAACACCAATTTACACCACATTATGACTAAAGCAAATTTTCGCAATTTTGACGATATAAGCAACCCATCTAACACTAACAAATCAACTGTGATTCTGTGACCACATTTACGGAGAACAAAAGTAATTGTACAAACACACACCATAACATAAAAAATAAGCTAGTTTGTCTGATATATCTTAAGAGATCCTGGTCGAAGATGCATAGCATTTGTGATAAATTGACACTCCAACCCACTTATAGTTTGTAATTAGAAAGCGCGAATGACTAAAGTACACAATATAAGTAGAATCACAGAGATAAACATCCGAACACCAAACCGTAGAAAACACTCAGCGCAAGTGAAGTCCAGATAGCAACTAAAGCTTTTTTAAAAGCCTATAAAAGAAAGGAAGTATATACGGGGCTTTTGAAATTTGGTTCTTTCACCACGAAAAAACGCAAAACCTATTTTGTTCTAAGGTTGTTCAAACATTATCTTCTGATTATTTACGACTTTGCATTTATCATATAATCACTCCCCCGGACCCTCATATGGTACCTAATTACTCACTAATTCATAAATCAATAAACATCAACCCCCTTATCTAAATTACAAGCCTTTATAGTTTAATAGTTTAATATTAAGTATATTAACTAAACCCCTAATCTCACCTAAATCTTGTTATTTTGCAATGAGCAGTAATGCTTATAAATGTGAAGATATAATAAATAAATCACGTGCTAAATTAGAATAAGAATATGGTAATAAAAGCATATAATGAATTGAATTGAAGATGAGATTGAGGAGTTACTGTGACGGTGACGGAGAGATCGCCGGGGATTGAAATTTGGTGCCGGTGATGACTGAGATTTGATTTGATTTGATTTGGGGAGTTGCAAATGAAGTTGAGTTTATAATGTTTTTGTTGATTGGTGCCCTTCAAGTTTTTAAAACTTGATATTCTACTCCCTTCTGGAGTTTTCTTCTCATGTCGACCTCATTCTCATGCATTTATTTTTGAGAAACATACGTGATTTAAACTTGGTCTAAAGTTAGATCTAAAACCACTTGTCATTATCTTGATAGTTGTAGATAGGGACTCATTTATTTTACAACTCGTCAGGATGATGACAAGTGTTTTAGATCTTTAAGCCTGGTTCAATCTACGATCATTCTCTTATTTTTGTATATGCATATGAAATATGAAGTGGTGGTTTCTCATTTAACTTATTCTTCTCTTAACTTTATTTTCTTATTCTAAAACTAAAATTTTGGATTATCTTATTACTTTCTCGTCTTAAAATGATTGTCTATCTTTTGATGAAAACTAAAAACAAAAAAAAAACAATCCATCAATATTTAGGGGTGCTTGTTTCAAACTCGGGAAAGGAAAAGATAATGATAATAGTAGGGAAAAGGAGAAAAAAACATTCCCTCCAATTTATTAGGTAATGGTCCATTACTCACTATTAAGTAATGGGTTATTCCATTATATAGCATCAAACATTATTTTTCATTACATTTATCATTACTCACTCAAAAACATCCTACCAAGCACCCCCTTACTTTTTAAGGCGACCAGCTTGTGTACCAATGGATGGTGCGCTAATGGCGTCGTCGACGGTGTATTACGGCGACGCCTTTGGTTAATTTTTTTAGCGAATGGCTAGCCAACCGTCCCTGTACCGTGCTCTAGAATTAGTTAATCATTCTTTGAAACTTTGTGATAATAATTTTAAGTAAGGATATGATAAACTATATCGAGTTTTTATCTATTTTTCGTAATAAGGCAACTATTTCGAGGGAAAAAAAAAGTGAACTATTATTTCTCTTACAACCGTGTACCGCCAGGTACCAACTGGCTCTTTCTTTTTGTTTTGTTTTGTTTTTGAATCTTATAAAGCTAATGCTTATGATGATCGCAATTTTCTGTTGTCACCCTGCCACATCAGCTTTCTCTTTTCAAGACTACATTTCAATCACAATTTGCTAATTATGACCGTAATGACGACCGTAACTTTTTAAAAAAATAAAATTTCATTCATAATTAAAAATATATTACAATGATAATTCAAAAAAAAAAAAAAAAAAAAAAAAAAAAAAAAAAACCTTTAAGATGAAAACTAAAACAAACTTAAACTAATAGTCTAAAATTGTAACACTCTTTGATTTGTTGCTTCAAGGCCAAGCACCTCTCTAGTGCTTTTCCGGTCAAATGCTCATGTGATGAAGTGTAGTACATGATGTCTTTCTCCATTTTTTATAGTTTTTGTCATCCATATTGTTCACGTTAAAACTGAAGTTGTTGTCTCTTGTGTGCAAGCCTCTGTTCTTCAATTTTCCGTTGTTAAGCAAGCCGCTTTTCTTCCATTCTTTCTTTCCTTTCAAGCTTTAGTTTCTCCAATTCCAAATCCTGTTCCATTATTTTCAAATATGAAGATGAAGATTCACGCCTTTGGGTAAACAATGGGGACGCGACATCTGACCATTTATTGAGCAACGTCTCATAAAGAGCAGGGTCGACATCGAACTGAGGCCGATCCTTGCTAATGAGTAGCAGAGGCTGATGCTTTCTTCTTTGCCTTGTCTCATCCGATAGGTGGAACCTCATGAACCTTACATCATTTAAATCATCTACTTCGTCGTTCAGATCCAAACCAAAATGTGATGAGTCACCTAGTTTGTGTGAGCTGCCATCTGATGTCCTAGATTTTTTGGAACCACTTGATTTGGATTTTAAAAAATTTGGCATTTCTACATGTTGCCATTTGGGGTGGTCCTTCAAAATCTTCTAGCACTCAAACAATGTGAATGGTGCACCGTAAGTAGCACGATACTCTCTATGTGCTAGTCCACTTCAAATGCACCACTCTTTGGCCTCGATTTCAAATTGTAAATCGCAGAAAAATGCGAAACTTTAGGATGAAGCCTGCCTTTCCATTTGGAGTTGCAAGCATCGTATGAATGTTTCTCCTCCTTCAATTCATTCGCAAGGTATGCAATTACATCCGTCCAAAACCCATTAGCCTTTCTAGCATTTCCTTTAGCGCTACTCTCGGACACATCTACCAAGCTTTATACAAAGCTATCTCTTCCTCAGTGCTTCATGTTCATTCTCCCTTTTGTCATTTTTCTTGGATTGTGTCGGCTTTTTTGTATACTTCCTTTGCGAACACTGCCACCTCCTCGACGGGAGAGTCCAAACGAACGGGTTGGGATGGACCTTCCAAGCTTGAGTAGAAAAGGGTTCAAAAGGTTGAGAAGGCGCCCACAACGGCGAGATCGGTGAAGATTGAGAATGTTGGTTATCTGTAGTGATGCCATATGTGGATAATAAAATTGACTTTGTGCTTGTTGGTTATAAAATTGAGCCAAATAAGGATTAGGTGGGTAAAATTGATTTTGTGAAGGCATTGATTGGTTACAAAGTGTCGGTGGTGAATGGCCGTGTAAAATGAATTTGGGATTGTTGTTATCGAAAAGTTTGGTTGTAGTCAGGGTTTTGGTATTTTATTTTTGAGAGTTTTTGAGACATTGTTTGAGTTGGTAGAATGGATAAGAGAAGTTTGAAAAAAAATGTTTTTGAGACTATTTTTTGTTCAAAGCTCAACGTTCAAAAAATAGGGGAAATGTGCGATTTTTCGATTGCCAACAAATCGAAACATTGAAATGGTTGGGGTGGAGCGAGGTTAGGTGGGTTGTCGGTTGGGGGGGAGGCGGACCATTAGCATTGGTCTAGCCGATATTTACTTGGAAGGCATTTTGGTGGTGTCTATATATAAAAGAGTGGGTTATTTGACGATTCCAATGTTCTTTTCATCTCAATTTATTAGTGCATGTTTCTATTTTGGATTGTCTCAAAATACTTGTTCACTTTAATATTGCAGTCAATCAAAAATAGACTTTAATAAGAATTTTTTGAACCGCGTGTAAATATGAAAATGAACTTATAATCCAAGAGTGAGGGGTATCACATATGCTTATATTGAACCTCATATGTTTACGTTTAGCATCGACATACATAGGAGTATAAATTTTGTGTATACCCCAAAAAGAATCGAGGTTAGGTTCATGTATTGGGAATTATAGTATCCCGTATCCTCGTCTCATCCACGGTTTCATTATCGAGGACTCCCCCTCCCCATCTGTATCCCCTATCAACTCACGGATTCTTCGGTCAAATCAATGTACAGATCGCATCCCCATCAAATGCGAATATTTTTACCATCTCTATTCTTGTTGAAAGTATAGTTAATATATTGGCGGGGCGGTGATTGGCATGTGCGGCAAGTGCGAGCGACAAGGCCACCGATTTTAGAGGGCCTCAAACTCATGCAAGTCCATTATATACATGTAGGATGTAGGCGTGTTTTTAGTTTTCAACCCAACAAAAGCTCATATTTAATTATTTAGATAGGCTAATTATGTTAAAGGATGATAATTAGGGTGACAACATGCTAAAAAACGTGAACACAAGAGGACAATCAATATGTTACAATTAATTCAGTCAATTCTTACCAATTAACTTGGACAGTTTGTTCTCTCTATTTTCCTATATAACATTTCATAATAATGTGTTACTGCTATTTGAAGTTAATTTTTAAGCTTCTAATACGCAGTAATTACTAACTTGATATAGAAATACCAACTATGAATCTATCAAACTAACTTTGTGTTTTTACCATGTCGATCAGAACATTGTTGTGAGATGCAGTCTTAGGCAATGCGTTTAGGTTCCTTATTACAATCTGTGTACTAATTAACATTTCATTTACATTGCCCTATTAAGCAATGTGCCTAGGTTCCTTATTATAATATGTGTATTAATTAACATTTCATTTACATTTAATAGGCATTCCGTATCAATTGGGCCTAGTTTACGTTATAGCACATGGCCACCGAAATTCACGGAACGGCCTTGATATTGGCGCACCCTTGATATTACGCTAGTGATAATTCCTTTAAACTCAACTCATGGGCCGACTCGATTCGTTTAACAGGTTCAAACAACTACGTACATGGATTATATGACTATCTAGGAACAGGTTGTGCTTTCATTTAAAAACCCCAAATTAAGGAAAGATACACTCGGTGACACATTAGGACCCATGTCTGTCATTCTCTAGTATTTCCTCAGATCTCAAAATAAAAACAAAAGCATGCGAGACAATATTATTTTTAAATTGATGCAAAGTATACTAGAATGTTTAACGATTAATAGCAAGGGAAAGTTGCGAAGAAAAGATAACTAGAAAATTTGTAAATTTCATAGGAAATGAAGTTATCCATCCTTTAAAAGCTCAAGGAGATGCTAACTGATATTGGAGGTAGACTTTGAGGCTTGAGACGGTGTCGTCAATCAAATTGAACTTTGTCGACATGGTGTTGGAGGAGATTAATTTTCGGAGTAAAGCTATTGCATTCGCGTTTTTCATCTATATACAATAAGCGAAATTTGTTTGGGTCTTGTCGAGAGGGTTGAGAAAAGGCTATCTTCTATCGCCATTTCATTTAATATTGCTAGGAAGGTTTTAAAGTGTTGATGGCGCCAAAGCTATTAAGGGTTAGTGTGAGGGTGGAAGCTAGTCGTATATCTCCCTTTCGGATATCTTGCTTACAAGTTACTAATGACACTTTAATCTCGACATTGCTTCAAACAAAAGGACCAAACTTGCTCGATATAAAGATTTCAACCGCCAAGCGGTTGATAGTTAGTTATAGGTAGTTATATAACCGTTTAGCGGTTATGGGTAGTTAGAAAACAGTTATAGCGGCTATTAGCGTAGTTACAAGCGGTTACTTCTTAACCGTTACAACGTTTGGGAACACACCCATTCGTTTAGTATATATACTCGTGAAATGTAACATTACACAAGTTAGGCGATTTAGTTATTCAAAGTTTATTATTGTTTTGCATTTCATATCGACTCACACATTTGGGACCAACATTTGGCATCAAGAGCCTTTGTTGCACGCTCGTTACACCATCAAACATCACCAAATCCTTGTTAACGAGGCATATCAAAACCGGAAATCTCAACGAGAAAAGAAGGAACCAAAAGCGAAGAAAGCAACGAAATTTTGTTTCGGGAAGAAGAAGAAGAACTCTTTTTGTTTCAATATCAATATCAGGCGTTGTTTGGATAACTAGGGGCATAAGATAAGTAGTATCGACTTACCTTTGTGTCGAAGCGCAACGAGAGGACACCAAATCTCACGTGGTGTCGGATTCCTGTTGTGAGTTTTATGCGCAAGAAGAAGAAAAGAAAAAGGAGTACCTTGTTGGTGTCTTGCACACGACAACAAGAAGAAAAGAGGATACCTTGTTACAATTCATAACGTGACAAGAAGAAAAGAAGGCGTCGAGAGGATACCTTGTATATACACGAGATATACAAGAAGAAAAGAAGAAAGTTGCTTGGAGAAAAAGAAATATACGGTTAGAAAAACAATCTAGGATTGTTTTGGAAGAAAACGCTAGCAATACAAAGATAACAACGAAAAATACAACACGATCAATTGTATTTTTGGAAATACCGAAAGGTATTTTTATTGTGGCACATTCGATGTGGAACAAAAAAGAAAAGAGGTATTGTGGAGCGCGGACAAGCAACGAAGGAAAACAAGGTTTTAAGCATAACGCTCTCCTTGTTTAAGGATACTACCATCATAGTGGTAAAGAAGAAAACAAGCAAATCGACTTGTTTTGGAAAAATACCGAGAGGTATTTGTGGTACTTGTGTTCGATTGAAGTCAAAAACAACAAACAACAACCTTGTTGTTTTACCGAGAAGAAAGCCGAGACCAAGAGTTCTAAGGCACGTTTATTTTCAAGTCGACACAAAAGAAAAAAGAGAAGAGACAACGTGGTGGAAGAAAAGTATATTGAAAGCAATTCGACAACATCAAAGAAGGTGCGAATTGGTTTAGTATCGTGGGAAAGAAAGAAAGTGGTTGGTATCAAACTCAAGTACCAACACAAGTGGGAATACGACTGTGTTTAAAACACAACAACGAGGTCACAAATTCAAACTTTGGATTTCTCTTTTATACTTTAGATAGTATAGATCGTTATTTTACATTATTAGGAAATCCCGAGAACTATATATTGATCCCGTACTATTAGATTCCTGAATAACTATTTCTGTTCCCGTAGTATTAAGAATACCATACTTAGTTAGAATTCCCATACAAATTAGAAAGTGAAGATCATAAGCACTATCAAAATGCCCAGTGACGATGCGAGTAGCAGTAACACTACACCAAAACCCGTAACCCCAATGGCACAGTATCAATGCCCTAAACTCAAAACCACAAACTACACAGTTTGGACTATACAAATTAAGGTGATACTAGAAGCACAAGGTTTATGGGAAGCAATAGAACCTAAGGAAAACACACAAGTAGATGATAAGAAGGATAAGGCAACAACGGCCTTCCTATATCAAGCATTGACCGAAGATGTGATCTTACAAGTAGCAAGTTGCAAAACGGCAAAAGAATTATGGGATTCATTAAGAAAGAGACACGTTGGAGAAGAGAAAGTGCAACAAGCACGGTTACAATCATTGATGATTGGATTTGGACCCTTGGATGAAGGAAGATGAAGCGGTGGATGCATTCTGACCAAGCTGAGCGGCTACGCCACGAAGGCTAAAGAATTAGGAAAAGCATTGGATGAATCACTTTTAGTACGAAAACTATTAGATTCCACACGGATAGGTTCATTCAAATAGTAGCATCCATAGAGCAGACGAATGATCTCGATGACATTACGTTAGATGAGATCATTTGGAAAACTTAAGGCATTCGAGGAGAGAATAAAACTCCGAAAGGGAGGACAAGTAGAAAGCCAAGATAACCTATTATTCGCACAAGGCGAACACTCTAGAAATAAGAAACGATTTACCAAATATAGAGGTAGATCAAACTATTCACGAGGAAATTGGCAAAATAAGGGAAATAGAGACAACTCGAATGGAGGAAACTCAACTCACAATAAGAATAAAGGTGAGTGGGATAAAAAGAACTTGAAATGTTTCAATTGCGGGAAACCCGGACATTTCAAGAGAAATTGTAGAAGTCCACCAACAACTCAGGAACAATCAAACCTTATCTTAGAAGACGATGAACCATCATTATTAATGGCTACACACGAAACTGAAGAAATCTTGTTAAATGAAGAACAAGTACAACCCCGAAAATATGCTACAACAGATGCTAGCATATGGTATTTAGATAATGGTGCAAGTAACCATATGACGGGCACCAAAGGCCATTTTAAGGATATTGACGAAAACATCACTGGACGCGTTCGTTTTGGAGATGGATCGTATGTAGAGATAAAGGGTAGAGGTTCAATATTATTAGGATGTAGAAACCTACAACAGAAGATGATTTCGGACGTTTACTACATTCCAAACCTCAAGAGCAACATACTTAGTCTAGGACAACTTACAGAAATAGGTTGCAAGATCATCATGGATGGAAACTTACTGACTTTGTATGATAAGAACAAGAAGTTGTTGATGAAAGTAGAACGATCTAAGAATCGACTTTACAGTATTAGATTACATATAGTAGCACCTATATGTCTCTTAGCAAACGTAGATGACCAAGCATGGTTATGGCATGCTAGATTAGGTCACCTGAACTTTGACGCGATAGACAAGATGACAAGAAAAGGTCTAGTGGATGGAATACCGAGAATAAATCATGCAGGACAAATCTGTGATGCATGTTTATTAGGAAAACACATCAGAACACCTTTTCCAAACCAAGCTAAATTCAGATCAAAGAACCCGTTGGACTTAGTATATGGAGATCTTTGTGGTCCCATAAGTCCAGCAACACACTCTGGAAAGAAGCTCATCTTCTTATTAGTAGATGACTGCACACGTTTCATGTGGGCTTACTTTCTAAACTCGAAAGATCAAGCATTCAACACATTCAAGGAATTTAGACAGCAGATTGAATCAAAGTTGAAGTTGAAAATAAAGATGCTAAGAACGGATAGAGGAGGTGAATTTACATCACATGAATTCACCAAATATTGTAAGGAGAATGGAATAGAAAGACAATTGTGACACCATACTCACCGCAGCGAGAATGGTGTAGTAGAGAGGAGAAATAGGACGGTGTTATCAACTACTAGGAGTATGATGAAAGCGATGAAGTTACCCTTAACTTTTGGGCGGAAGCGGTCGGCACGCCATTTACATACTCAACGGGGTACCTACGAAAGCCACGGAAGATAAAACACCATATGAAGCCCTACTGAAAACCAAACCTAGAATACCTAAGAATATTCGAATGCACAGCTTATGCTAAGATAACGATACCTCACTTGAAGAAGTTGGATGATAGAAGCATTCCAATGATTTACTTAGGAGTTGAAGAAGGATCAAAAGCATGTAGGCTATATGATCCAGTAGGAAAGAAGAAACATGTTAGTAGGGATGTAAAGTTTATGGAAACAAAACCGTGGGATTGGAATAACAATGAAGAGGATACAAGTACAGAGGATACGTTTTGGACTAGCTTTGTAATAGATGGAGTTGACTATGATAATCCTACACCAGTCAACACAGAAAACACTTATAACACGTATCATGAACAAGAACCTATACGGATCCACCTCACCAATCACACCACCATCATACACTTACAACCCTAACTCGGAAGATGAAGAAGGAGCTACTATAAGCTCATTAGAAAGCTCGGATCCTAGATTTGATCATAGACCAATACAAGGTTTAAAGAATATTACGAAATCTACTGAACTGCACGTGAAGTAGAAGCACCAAGCTTATTCTTCACGAGAAGAAGAACCCGTAATTACAAGGAAGCATCAAAAGATGAGAAGTGGATTGAGGCCATGGAAATTGAATTAGATTCAATTAACAAAACAACACATGGACCCTTACCACATTGCCGAAAATCGAAGGCAATAGGACTCAAATGGGTTTATAAAACCAAGAGATGCACAAGGAAGGATCATAAAGTATAAAGCAAGATTAGTAGCAAAGGTTATGTACAAGAACAAGGAATAGACTTGATGAGGTGTTTGCACGGTTGCTAGGATAGAGGCAGTTCGATTGATATTAGCACTAGCGACATATCATGGATGGCAAGTACACCACTTAGATGTAAAATCGACATTTTACATGGAGAATTGAAGGAAGAAGTCTATGTTACACAACACGAAGGTTTCATTCAACAAGGAAACCTAGGAAAAGTCTACAAGCTAACTAAAGCATTGTATGGCTTAAGACAAGCACCTAGAGCTTGGAGCGTGAAGCTTGACCAAACCTTGAAGTCATTAGACTTTAAGAAATGTAATCTCGAACAAGCAGTTTACACAAAGAGAAGCAAGACTTCTACACTTATCGTTGGAGTATATGTAGATGATTTGATAATCACGGGCACTCCAAAGAAGGAAATAGACTTGTTCAAATCCCAGATGGAAGAAAAAATTGAAATGAGCGACTTAGGGTTGCTAGCATATTACCTTGGGATAGAAGTTACACAGACAGGAGGAGAGATTACAATCAAGCAAACAGGATACATTAACAAGATCTTAAAAGAAACAAGCATGACGGACAGTAATGACACGAAGACACCAATGGATCCCGGCACTAAGTTGGTCAAGGCGGAAGATGGAAACCCAGTTGACGCAACTTACTACAAAGCCTAATTGGAAGTCTCGGATACTTACTACATACAAGACCGGATCTTAGTTACTCGATCGGACTACTCGTGATTTATGCAAGACCGAAGGATCATCACACGAAGGCGGTGAAACAAGTAATCCGATACATCAAAGGAACAAAGGAGCATGGCATAATATACAAGAAAGAAGGCGGTGCAAGATTACGGGATACAACGACGGTAGTTATGGAATCAATACGGATCAAGGAAAAGGAACTCTTGGAATAGTATTTTACTTTGGAGAGTCACCTATTCACTTGGTGTACTCGGAAGCAACCGACGAGTAGCACTCTCATCATGTGAATCGAATTCATGGCGGCTCTTTGCGTGACATGTCAAGCCTTATGGTTAAAACGTTTACTCAGTGAATTAACTGGATTGGAAGAAACAAAGATAACGCTTAGAGTTGACAACATATCAGCTATAGCACTCGTAAAGAACCCAGTTTTTCATGGAAGGAGCAAGCACATAGACATTCGCTATCATTTCATTCGTGAATGCGTAGAGAATGGTCATATCAAAGTGGAACACGTAAGTGGAGAACTACAAAGAGCAGATATCTTAACAAAAGCTTTACCAAGACTCAAGTTCGTGACTATGCGACAAATGCTCGGAGTTCAAGACTTAGGACGAAGCAACGATCAAGATTAAGGAGGAGAATGTAGATGCTAATCTCGACATTGCTTCAAACTCGAAGGACCAAAGTTGCTCGTTATAAAGATTTATAACGCCAAGCGGTTAATAGTTAGTTAAGGTAGTTATATAACGAAAAAGCGGTTATGGTAGTTAAAAGTAGTTATAAGCGGTTAAAATGGTTACAAGCGGTTACTTCTTAACCGTCACAACGTTTGGGAACACACCCTTCGTTTAGTATATATACTCATACATGTAACATTACAAAGTTAGGCGATTTAGTTATTCAAAGTTTATTATTGTTTGCATTTCATATCGACTCATTCAATTTGGGACCAACAGCTTATAGACATGCCACCATACACGCTTGCTCCAGTGCTGTATGACCACAAAATTTCCCGGTTGTAGCGCTCATTGCATAAATGGGTCCGGTCCATTGGTTGACCCAGCAAACAGAACACCATTTGCTAAACTCACAGGGCCACTTGCACTCGGATCACTAGGATTTTTAATTGACCACAAAACATTGCCACTTGTGCCATCCATGGACACCCATCCGCCGCTAGTAGTCGTGATATTTGATGGCTTCAATGTAAAATTCGTTCCTAAACTATTGGCAATGTTTGTGTAAACTGTCTTTC
The DNA here is from genome assembly GCA_022545495.1 of Chrysanthemum lavandulifolium. Classification (NCBI taxonomy): domain Eukaryota; kingdom Viridiplantae; phylum Streptophyta; class Magnoliopsida; order Asterales; family Asteraceae; genus Chrysanthemum; species Chrysanthemum lavandulifolium. The sequence goes on along the minus strand of CM040240.1, from coordinate 70,311,450 downwards.
CATCCGTCGCTGATCCCCATGTACCTCCTCCACCTGGACCTCCAGGTCCGGCTTCCTGCAATAACACACTTATATCGACTGAATACCCGTGTACATACCTAATAAAAAGCAATGAGGAAAATATATAGATACCAGTAAGTGAAAATATCTACAAATTTTCTTTTCATGTCGCCATTTTGATTAGTTTGATGATCGTTTATATTTGTTTTGGAATAAAATGAAATGATTATTTGAGACATTCTAATTAGTATGGTAGTTATCAGAACCATTATATCTACACGAAAAACCATAATGAATACAACAAAGTTTACCGTAGACCAAACAATGCTACCATTATCACGATCCAAAGCCCAAGCGAACCCACTTTTTTGTACAGCCATAACGATGTCACGCTTGTTTCCACGGACATTGGTTGTTAGCATCACCGGCGCTTCTCCAAAGTCTGCATCAGGATTAGGGCCAGGCGGACACCCTGAAGTAGAAAGATTATTACAAGCAAAAAACCAAACGTCGTAACCCCCTAATTGCTTATACCATTGGATGTGTCCTAAATCCAAATCAAGAGCTAGGATCGAGTTGGAATGATTTTCGGGCTCTACGCACTTATCTTCTTCTGTTGGTGTAGTTTGATTGTTTTGTGCTTCTTGGCATTGTTGAACATGCAAAGGGGCATGATACAAGTTTCCAGTGGCAATGTAGACTGCATTGCGTCGAATATCAATGGAAGGACTACTGCCCCATAAGGCTGCACCGGCATATCCGCCCTTGCTACCGTTATTATCTGGCAACATGTACGTTTGCCACAAGATGTCTCCATTTCTGGCATTTAACTTCAAAAAACTCCCTCTAAATGTGCAACATGCTTCGATGCTTGAGCTTTCTTCTAGTGAAGAGACTCCCACATAGAACGAACTACACATGATCATATTGACAAAAATGAAATAATTCTAACGGATAATCTGACTCGATTCTCGAATTGCTTTATAATTTTCGGAAGAATTGCGTTTAGCATAAATGAAAACAAACATATGTGTCTGTAGCTTATATAGTTGTGTCACTACATGAATCGCCTAGGCAAATAAAGCTGAGTACTTGAGCGGCATACGCGTTTATTATCACGAATGGAAACATCATTCGGTTAAAACTTAAAACATCCACTTATGGTGGTTTACAAATAGACGAAGATGTCTATTATTTTGTCAACCTTAGTAGAAATTTGTCTCATGCTATGTGGCATGAAGATGTCAAATATTTTGAATATCTTTGTAATTTATTGCATATGAATTATTAGTGATGTATATGCCTTATTATTTTCTTAAAGTATATAAAAACTAAAAAGTCAACTTTGATCCAATTATTTGCAATAATCTACAACTTTTTAGGCATACCTCAATCAAACTTTGTCAACCACCCAGTTTCGAAAGATAACTAGAAATATATTTAAAATTTATTGAAATTAATAAAGCTCACACTTAGATGAAACATGTTTTTTATATGAAATAAATTAAGTATTTACCTTCTATGATAAGTTCCTGACATGGTGATAAGAGAGGCATAATGTGTATCAAGTTGCTTAGACCACACAAGCTCCCCATTGCAACGTTTAAGCCCAAGAACGTACGCTGGACCATAAACTCCAACTATCAAAAGATCATCAGCAATAGTCGGGGTAGACCTTGACACGGTCCAGTTTACCCCTATTACAATTCCTGTCGAATTAAGCCTCGCTAGTTGTCCAATATTTTGTTGCCAAATGAGTGACCCGTCTAATGCATCTAAGGCGTATATGTTTCCATTCCAACTTGGAAAATATATGGTGTCATTGTATATAGCTGGTGTCGCACTTATATCTTTTCCAGCAACGAACTTCCATTTTAGCCGAAGGTTAGCCACAGTGTCTGGGCTAATCTTAGTTTCTCCATATGCATACCTTCGATTGCTTAAATCTCCACCATGGTTTGTCCAATCAGTTGGCTACAATAGATCGATAAGTCAATAGTTAGCTCAAGTTGCAATACTCATTACAAATACAACTACTTAAGATTAAGATAACTCCAAATGGTAAGAAGAAAGCACATACATTTGCTGCGATTAGGAGCAAAAGGGGCAACGAAAGGAGGATGAAGTAGAAGCAAGTAGTTGCCATGAAATTGGTGATTTGTGTTCCAAAGTAGAGTTGCCATTTTCTATTTATATTTGCTTAAGGTCTTTATTCTTGATACTAATTATTAGTCAAGGTTAGAATTTAAAGTAATGCCTCTTTCGTATTGAACAAGCAAATTTATAGAAAAATATAGAACCTTGAGTGTCTAACTTTGCATCTATTTATATATATGTTTTGAAGATCATATGAGGGATCCATCATCAAAACTGCACTTGCATCTTCTTTCGGGTTGAGCCACCTTTGTTGCATTAACGTGCCGAAAAAGCTAAATTTTCTCAAATATCATATTTCATATTTCATATGTTCCTACCGAAATAAGAACAAAACAATGTAAAAACTTCGTTAATAAGTTTAGGGATAAAGACTAAAATGGGGATAGTATGCTGGAGAGATCAACATATATAGAGTATTCAATATTGACCCGATTTTATTAAAAAAAAAAGGAGTCAATTCAAACAGAAAGCTAAGTTCAAACTAATCGGATGCATTTATTTCAAACTTTACAACGAAAATACCAACGAAATATTGAAAACAAATTGGAAACAAGATTTTATTGGTTAACGTTGCAAATCCGAAGCAATTATTTTGTAAATTGCAAGCATATTGAAATGAAATAGTAAAAATAAATAAAAAATAAATTATGATCATGTTTCATTGCAAAACAATAACAATTATACAAAAAGTTGCAATGATTTTGCAACGGATTCAAATGATATTTTCTTTTATATTTAATTTAAATATTTTGTTTCAAATCCCAAAAGATTTTGCAATGGATTTGCAACGGATTATTAAATATAAATTGAAATTAAATTGTTATGCTTATTCCGTTGCAAATCCATAACAATTATTTAAAATTTTGCAACGATTTTGCAATGGAAGCCAATAATTGTTTCTTTTACATATTTTTTTAATACTCCGTTGTAAATCCGTTACAAATTTCAAATAAACTTGACAGATTTGCAACGGAATATTTTAAAATAACTATAAAATAAATTACTTTAGTTTTTGCAACGGATTTGCAACGGGTTTCTGTGTCATTGCTAATCCGTTGAAAATATGTTGCAAACCCGTTGGAGATTTGCAACGGAAAATTTCCGTTGCAAATTTCCGTAGCATTTGCCCAGTTTTGTAGTAGTGACTCTCCTCCAATCTATTGAAATCTCTAAAAACTTTAGTTAAGAGATGAAGTTGTTTTACATAATCAACAGATGGATAGCTATAATTGGGTGTTAGTTCCTAAAATTATGAATAGTTTAATACCCGTGTGATACATGTTTCATCTAAACGAAGCATTCAAAGTGATACATGGTGGATACTAAATATTAATAAAACAATGTTTACATTTGAATCAAATATAAACCGAGTATTTTAATAAGATGCTCTTACTCATTAAATAAGAGTCTCTTTAGTTTGTAGGTGGGTTTAGAATTAGAATTTGGATTAGGATTAAAATTTAGGTGCTGTTTATTTATTAAGAGACTCTAAATCTGAATCTGATTCGCACATCTGAATCTGAATCTGAGACGGAAACATCTGAATCATATAACGTTGTTTGTTTTTTTCTGTCAAAATGTCTGAATGTTTTACGTAGTAATTATTAGTGTTTGGAACCAGTTCCATTAAATGGCAAAATATTCGAAGACATTGTCGATCTTGTTGAGTTTCTACGATCACGTCATCCCGGTCATCATATTGTAGATTGTTATGTTACTATCATGTATTTTACGATAAGTTTATTGAGCAAAAAAAGAAAACAGAAACTCATCACTTTCATGACCAAAAAACTAACAAAATAGCCCACAAAAAAAATTTTAAAGAAAAAGATTATCACAATGAAGTAGAGTATCAAGTCTACTGGTCACTAAACGAAACATTCAAAGTGCAATCAAATAACCTTCAACTTCTATAATTTTATTCACAATTCCTCTAATTTCATTCATCTTCATAACCCCATAGAAACACAATTTTTTCCCACTTTATATTCATCATCAAACAAATCTTTTTCTAACTGTTCATCTTCATCAATTAATACTCAACTTCTCCCACTTTATATTCCTCATAAAAAATCTACTCTTCATTATTTTAGTTTTTACTAATGAAGGTGTACGCACACCTACAAATCCTAGAACAAGATGTGCAGTGGTGGCAGGAGGTTGGATTAACGTTTGGGATAGTTGGGGAGGAGATGGGAGATAAAAATGATAGAGTAAATTACACCGTTCGTCCTTGTGGTTTGCGTTGACCCCAACATTTTGTCCTTTGACCAAAAAAAATGCGCCGTTCGTCCTTAAGTGGCAAACGTTATGCGCCGTTCGATCCTTGACCAAAGCGGCGTTAAGTTTGTTGTTAAACTCCCTCATGTGACTTGCACATGAGGGTAAAATATCATTTCATCCACCCTTATATAGTTTGTAGTCAATACTCTTCCATAAACACAAAACCTACAAAATCCTTTATCTCCATTTGATCATCTTCTTCTCTCACACAAACACAAACACAGATCCAACTACAAACAATCCTTAAACCACCCCACCGCCACAAATCCGACTACAAACCATCTCATTCTCTTCATCTCAAAACACTCTCTTGCCCACCTCCATCTTCTTTCATATCTCCTTCATCTCTAAACTACTTGTTATTATTGTTATTATAAGCAAATCCAAACGAACCTTAATTCATATATCATCATATATGTATCTTTGTGAAACACTCAAATCCTAATGAATCAGTTCACAAATTTACACACACTCATGAAAACCACTTCCCCATCTTTATCTCCATCTTCAAGAATCAAAACCAAAAACTCTAAAACAAAAAATCAAATGCAAAAATTTCATACAAACACTCTAAACAATTCCACCCCCTCGACTGCTACCACCACCAACTCCCGCCACCCCCTCGACTGCTACCACCACGAAACCACCGTGACCAGCGTGACAACCACAAATCCAAGAATCTGTGGTTGATGGTCGTTTTTAGTTTTTACAAAAATTAGGGATTTTGTTTTTCTATTAAATTGGAGGAATTGGTTGAAGGTTTGTGTTGCTTGAGTGTGACTTACTTATTTATGAGGTTAATTTCGTGATTTGAGTTTAAATTTTAGGGTTTGGGTTCTAAATTCTTTTTATCAAATTTGGGGATTTTGAGATTTTTGTTGGAATTAAGGAAATTTGTTGAAAGGGTTAATGTTTGGTGTTGTTATAATGAAGGAAGAAAGTGTTTCATGGTTATGTTGATTGTGATGTCGATGGTTTTTTTCCAGATTTTGTATTAGTGTTGATGGGAGGAAGTGAGACTAGTTTGCCTTGTTGTTGAGTTTTTTTGGATATAGAAAGTGTTTGATGGTTATATCCAAAACATAACATTATTTCACATTATTTTAGGTTTTTTCTTTTGCCTTTTTTCTTTTTTATTTTTCTTTTTTTTCCTTGTTTGTTGTTTTTTTTTCCAAATTTGATGAATGTTTAGAGTAGAAAAAAAGAGAGAAGATAAAGAGTAGTATGGTGTAATCGTGTGTCGTGTCTTTGGTCGGAATCTGGGGAGGATGTATTATCTTTGAATGAAGCTAGCCAAGTTTACACCGTTCGTCCTTATGGTTGCGAAATGACGAGTATACCCTCTTAGGAAAACAAGTTAACGAGCGTTAGTGGGCTCCGTTAGAGGGAGGGACGAACGGCGCATAACGTTTGCCACTTAAGGACGAACGGCGCATTTTTTTTGGTCAAAGGACGAAAGGCTGCGGTCAACACAAACCACAAGGACGAACGGTGTAATTTACTCAAAATGATATAGCCATGTTTTGTTTTTTGTTTTTTTATTAACAAGAGGTAAACAAATGTTATTTCAAGTCTGACTTAACAAGAGATTTCCTCATCTGACCGTGTCTGAACAACAACAAAAAAACAAACACGCTTTTGGCTCCTAACCTCTCACCGAATCAGACATTTGGTATATTAAGAGGCCAAGAGTTGAGATCAATATAGATCTCATATTTGACATAGATCAAATAAATTAATCTTAGCCATCAAAATTAATAAAAATATCATTTTCACCCTTTTTTTCAAAAGCAACATATCTTGCAAACGGTAAATCTTCAAACTACAAAAAATACACTATCGCGACGAGAATTAAATTATCTTTCTATAGATATGCACTTCTCAATATTTTTGACAAATTTTTTTTTCAAAGTGATTTGTAAAATCATATATGATTTGAAAAAATCACATGTGATTTGATTTTCAAAATCACATGTGATTTGTAAAAATCAAATCACATGTGATTTTCAAATAATATATGATTTTACAAATCACATATAATTTGCAAAATAATATATGATTTGTAAAATCAAATCATATGATTTTACAAATCATATATAATTTCTGAGAAATTTTGAAAAAAATCGTTAAAATATATAAGTGCATATCTATAGAAAAGATAATTTGGTATGATTTTTTCGTAACGATTAACAGTTTGCGAGATAATTAATTTTTAAAAAAAGGGTGAAAGTTTATTTTATTTTTTTTATTAGGAAAATGAATAGCTATGATTGGTTCATTGGATCTATGGTAAATTTTATATATATATTGAACTTTTGCCAAGAGGCCAATCAGACCTCTTTACAAAAAAACAAACATCACCTGTTTTGGATTTAGATTTGAATTTGATGTAAAAAAAAGAAAATAATATTTAAAAGTATATATGAAATATTTTATATTAAGACTAAAATACACCGTTGGTCCCTAAACTTGGCAAAACGCTTCGTGATGGGACAAAACTCGGCTCTATCATTGCCAGAGGTCCATGTTAATACAAATAAACCGTAAAAACGTTTATTAATATTTTGCGATCTCTTTGTGTTTTGTTGATAACAAATATAATGTTATCTTAAGTACAATTATAAGGATAAATGTTATTTTTGTAAACCATTTACATATAGCCATTTAATACAAAAATGTTGTAATTAATCATTTGTTGTAATAGTTTATTAGGATCGGTAAAAACCACAACCCATGGATCATAACCCATACCCAAGATGGTTAGATACAATGTATACTTTAGATACATTGAATCTAAGGAAAACCATGGACCAACCCATAACCATGACCCATAACCAAAAACCCATGGGCAAAGAGGCGTCCGGATCCCTAGGATTACACTAGGCGGATCCCAGTGGGAGGGATCCGTCGCGATCCGGGAACGATGGAAGAAATGGCTATAAATAGAGAGTCATTTCTTCATTCTAACTCACTCCTCTTCTTACTAAATCTCTCAAACATTCTCATTCTCTTCTAACATATAGATCGACTTGATCTAGAGTTGTTCTTCTTTCTTTCTATTGTGATTCTCATATGGGTCCTTCTAAGGCGAGATCACGAGCATTCTAAAGTCATCGAGGAAGGGTCCTTGATTGATTTGTCACTCCGCAAGATTACAGTGAAGATCTTGTATTTGATATTTCACATATTTATTGTGTAATAGTCGTGTTGGTTTGGTCCACCGTGTTCTGGACTCGGTATCTAAGCTTTGTCTTAGGAAAAGGTGTAAGCAAGCGTTGTGAAGGCTTCTCCGCCAAGTGAAGGAGTTTGTTGACATAGTGCTTGAACTCTCGAGTAGGTGACTCGGGGGAGTGGAGTAGGGCAAGGAAGGTGTCCTTGTAGCGAACCACTATACATCGGTTGTGTCATTTCTATCCATTTGCTTTACTTTATTTACTTGCTTTATCATTAGATCTATACTTTCTCTACATCTATAAGATCTCACATATTAACGAATCTAAAGTTTTGAAACTAACTTAAAATCGTAAAACTATTCAACCCCCTTCTAGTTTTCCACGGTCCAACCTTGGCCTTTAAATGCCAAAATCGTCCCTTGACCGAGATTGGCATAGTCAAACCTAATTTTATGGATTTCCTTGAGGGTATAATAGACCATTACATTTTGACCCAACCTAGTTAAAATGTAACCCATCCTTCAACCATATATGTATTTCGACAAACATTGAACCTAAAATACAATCAACACACATTCTACCCAAAGCAAAAAAAAAACTATAATGGCACAAAGCGGTAGGGAAGGCTTTGTTGAGTTCGTTGAGAAGCGGTGCCCAAAATGAAAAGGGTTTGGGTGTTAAGAAAGAGAAGGAAGAGGTGACATCTTGTTATCAAAGTTTAACGATTTGGGAGAAAGGATTAAAATCGGAAATTTTGTTTAAATATCTTAAGGAAAGGAAGGAAAAGAAGGAAAAGCGATGATAGGAGAGTTGTGGGTCTAGCTAAGTGTATGTTTAGATGATAGTAAACATTTGTAGTTCTTGAGAACAAGAAATCGATGAATAAAAATTGGGTTCTTATTTAAGTAATTGTGTTTGAAATCGTTTGCATTTCTTAATAGGTTTGACTTACCCAAGTCATACCACAATAGTAAGTTACAATTTGTTGCCTTTCATAATTTTGTTTGACTTGGGTAAGTCAAAATTCAAGATGTTACAATACACCATTGTTAATACATTGTTATTCTTGCTAAAGCGTTTGAATTTTCAACCCGTATTTTAAACCACTACCTCTAATTTTCGATGTCTGGGTGTTTGGTTTCTTGTAACAACTTTTTTGATAAAAGAACATTTGGTTTAAGCGATACAAGGGGATGTTTGGTGATACATTATGATTTAGTGCTAAAGTATTTGCATTTTCAACACATCTTTTTAAACCATTGCCTTTGCTTTTCTTGATACAAGGGTGTGTTTGGTTTTCTCGATTAAAGTTTTTTGATACAAGGGGATACATTTGGTTTCTTGATATAAGGGGATGTTTGGTTTTGTTGATACTAATTAAACTAAAATACACAATATCATAATACAAGAACAGATTAAACAACACATAACCAAGATGATATTTTATCATTAATAAAGTATGTTAAACATCATAAACAACTACATCAAATCTAATTTACATACCCTTTTTAGAAACCTATATTCCAAAAACTATCACCCAAAAGACCGTCTTTATCTACCCCCATGGAAAATCCAAAATTCAGGCATTATCTTCAGCCATTTTCTTAACAAAGTCTTGGTTAAAACGAATAGCTTCATCTGTTTCACCAACAATCTGTATGAGTTAGGCAAGTTGGTGTGTGCCTCATTGGATTTTTCGTCGAGCATCCACACAGTCAGCGCAATTCCATGAGGTCCCAGAGCTTCATTCTTTCTATCATCTCCCTACGCTTCATGATTCTGTCTTGAGATGTTGAATGCCTTTGAAGAACTAGCTTCAGAATCCCTCTGGGCGACCTCTTGTTCAAACCAGATAGCCATACGATCATTCAAATTTGGTGAATCAAGAACCTCCATGAGTTCATTCAAAATGGGAAATATGCCATTGGAAAAATTTTGTGTGTGGAAAAAGTGGTTGATGAGTTTATCGTTTGGTGTGCACACAGTTAATATCGTCTCAGGTTAAGAGGCGGTCAAGGTCTAATAGTTACTTTTTTCACACTCGGTCCCCGAATTTGTCTTGTTTGTTGTTGTCATACTTAAAACTCTCGCTCAATAATCACTTTAGAATACACAATTGGTCCCTCAAGTTGCCAACTTATGTAAACTACAACTTAGTTGAAGATTAAACAACACAAAACCATTAGAAGTTTGACTTTGTTAAGTCAAACTTCTAAAATATATCAAATTATCAATTAACTTCAAAACAAATATTGAGTAATGGTTTTGCAATTTTGACTTTACAAAGTCAAATATTGAGTAATGATTTTGAAATTTTGACTTTACATAGTCAAATATTGAGTAATGGTTTTGCAATTTTGACTTTACATAGTCAAATTGCAAATACTACCTACAATCAAATTGCCACTATCAAATTGAAATGCTAAATGAAAGTTTGACTTTCTATTGTCAAACTTGCATCACCTACAATACGCACAAACAACAACATATGAACAAGCTAATTTTAACCAAACCATATAAACAAATAGTGTACCAAAATACCAAAACAATTTTGCAACATTAATTGTCATAGGGTATTCAACCCATACATAAACTACAACCACTCAAATAATTCTACCACGGCTGATATTCATTGACTTTAGGGACTGGGAACACGCAAGTATAAACTTTATTAAAGTTAATTCATGCTCTTCGGGAAAAGCTCGAAACACCACTGCATCGTAGCTTGCCATGGTGAATGTGTTTTTTCTACAACATTGGGAAAATTTTCCAAGGTAGAACACTAAGCGTGTTTGCACGAAAATCAAATAGTGTTGAGATACTCAAACATGGCAATTTAGGAATGTTTATTTGCTACATATGCATTACTCCAAAACACTTACTCGGTATCCAACATTTCCAATTTGGACATCCACGAATCATTTCAATGATGAGCGATTGTTGGGATATAAAGCTAAAATCTTGAAGAAAGTCAAAGCATCGCCGTCAAGAAATCTTGATATGCTAAAGGATCGCTATGCAAATCATTCAAGGATTATTATGTAATTCTAGAATATTCTTATATTAGAATTAGTATTACTTGTCGACAAGGATTGTAATTGTAAACCGACTAGGTACTCCTTATGCCTATAAAAGGACCCCTAGATTGGCATTAGAGAATCTGAATCGACTTAGAACTTACATGCAAGCACGATATTAGAGTTATTTAGCGATTAGATTTGTTAGTGAATTTGTATAACAAGCGGGTTCAAGTTTGGTTTAATATAATCGTTGAAGTTTAAGTTATTCTTCTTAGCTTTATTGAAATAGTTTCGCATACTTAATAGAGTTATATCGGTGTTTCATTGTTAGTAATTTAGGATTTATCCAAGGTTGCTAAACCCTTAAAAGCTATATAGTTAGTTTGGTGAGTATATCGATCCAACAAGTGGTATCGAGCTTGTGTGGAAACTACGATTAAGAAGAAACCCTTAAAACCGATTTAACTACAAACCCTAAAGATGTCGATTGAAGCGCACCACCCCATCCATCACCTCACTCGAATTCTTATCATCAAAAGTGAGAATATGATCTCGGAGCATGAAGATGAGGTTGTACATTGCAATTGCTGAGACCATGCATTATGGGAAGTGATTTGTCAATGGTAATATCGTTCTTGAAGAACACAGTAGAAGTTCTGGACAACCTAAACCACCTAAGCCTACCTTGCCGGCCGCTACAAAAGAAATCAAGAAAAGGCTCTCAACATCTGTTGTCTCGCTATTCTGATGGTCACTTACTAAAGTTCCATGATGCTAAGGATGCAAAACAACTATGGGCTCGCTCTCGAAGACAAGATTTGGAGGTAATGATGCTTCCAAGAAGATGCATAGAAATCTGAAGCAACAGTTTGAAACATTCACTGTTGGTGAAAGATAAGGTCTTGATGTTGCCTATGACTGATTCCAAAATCTTCTTAGTATGCTAGAGTTATACAATGCAGAGGTATATGTTGAAGATGCAAACCTGAAGTTCTTAAGAAGTGTTAGGAATTAGAAATTCCCGGTATTAAAGAGTCGGTCACCTCAAGTATATGTAATCGTTAGAAAGCTCGTAGTCGTAGTTCTTTTTAAGTTAAGTAGTTATTTAGTTAAGTAACACCGTGGAGGACGGACGGGTCTTTACCCATCTGTATGCTCGATCCGGCCCGGAAGTGTGGCGAATTATGTAAGACTATAAATACTCTCTACCTTCCAAGGTAGAGAGTTGGAGCTCATAATATCTTTCACTTTCTCTACACTAAGTTCCCAAAACCTCTAACTTTTCTCTCTAGAATTCCATCTTATTCGCCACCTTGTGTTATGGTTTGATGTGTATGTGAAAAGTTATATCTTACAATTGGTATCAAGAGCCATGGTTAGATCATATCTTGCACATCTTTGGATTTATAGTGGTTTTTAGGTGGTTTTGAGTTTGAAAAAGTTTAGTGGTTTTGCATCATTTGGTTGATTTCTTGTGTTAAAGTTTGAATTTTGTTGGTACTTTTATGTTTAGAATCATCAAAAGTGTTTAGGTTTTCATTTGGTAAGCTTGAATCATCTTGGTTGGGTTGTTTTGGATTGAAAAGTGAAGGTTATTTGGTTTTTCAAGCTAGCGACTTAGCTCTCGGACTTGTGTTCTTGGTAGCGACTTACTCATAGTTTTGTAGCGACTTACGGTTATAAAAGCTAGCGAGTTAGAGCTAGCGAGTTAAAGCACAAGTAGTGGAATCTCCACTACGGTTAGCTTACTTATGGTAGCGACTTAGTTCTGCAGTGAGTTGCTCTTTAGCGACTTGCATATCTAGCGACTTGTGTAGCAATAATCTGACAAAATTACCTGCTACGACTGAGCCCTAGCGAGTTACTACTAGCGACTTGCATTTGTCTAGCGACTTGGGATCCTAGAGCGACTTAGTGGTAGTGAATTAAGTGTTAGCGACTTAGCACTTAGCGACTTGGTTCAAGGGTTATAGCGACTTGGTTGATTTTTACGAAGAGGTTTGACCAAAGTTGACTTTAACGTCACAACTTCAAACGGCCATAACTTTTGAACCAGAATCTGCCAAATAAATACCGCCAAAACGACCGAACAAACTGAATATTGTGAAGTTTCACCACGATGTCGTGAAACTAATTTTCGAGGCCCAAATCCACTCCGAAGGAAGTTATTGAGCTTTTAAGTTTTTAGACCTAAAATTCTCCGTAAAACGTGCTTCAACCAATCCAAATCTCAACCAATCAACATTTGACCTTTTCCTATTAACAATCTAAAGTCCTATCACACAATCGTCTTTCATTGTATCATTCCATCGGGTCATCTTAACAATCTCTACTTGGTCATTGCTTAACGGTTCGTTTTGATTTTAGTAAAATCGCGAAAGATTCTATTTCTCGGTTTAAATCATAGACGTGTAAAATCCGTGCATCCTTCCACATCATGTCTTACTCTACGTGACCAAAGGATTTCGTAGTGCTTAAACTATATGATGTTGTGGACAACAATGATAATGTATGCTACACTGAACGATTAAAAGATGATTGAATTAAGCAATGAGGATGTGAGATCTCCATGTTCGTAATCTAATGAGAGAATTGCACCAAATTAAGCTACGAATGCCATGCAAATGAATGCAAGATTGAGCCCTATCGCTACTTCATCTCGCACCTTATTCAGCTTGTTATCCATAGTGGGGATCGAACATGTAGTGCTCTTTTCCGCCAGACTTACCTACATTGACAAGAAGTTGTCTTTGTTGAACTTAGAGCATTTAAAGTCGCAACTTACCAATGAAGAAGTTCAAAAGGATGGTTCCAAGGCAAGTCTTTTCAAGTAATCTACAAACAATTTCAACCATTCATCGTTGGGGAATATTCATAGATTACAATCAACACTTGACCGAATTTCCTTCAAAAACATACCGAATGGAAATTGAAATTCATTGAGACATTTATCCAACTCATGGATAATATGAAAAGTTCATTGAAGAATCGCACAAAGAATGAAGACGTGAATGAGTGTCTGTGCAGCTTGAAAATTGTTGTGATAAGTTGGGTAATGTATCCGTGAAGAATCGGGTGGTCTTGAATGCGAATGTTTAGAAAACAAGTAATGATGAGTCGGACAATGCTAAAATAGAATCTTCATGCTCATGTCTACAAGAAAGAGAGGTGCACCAACACAACCCGTAAGCTAATGCAAAGGAACGCATACATGGAAGCTCGATGTACCCAAGATAGATGCACCGCCACAACCCCGTACACGTTAATGCAGAGGAAACTTGCATGAAAGTTTCAGATACCTAGGTATGCATCTTCTTCTCAAATGATGATTATGGATTGCATGAGTACAACCGTGCATTTATGCACGATGATTCCTTGACCACCGAACTCAATACCTATAAGGATCGAGTTGCCATATACGAACAACGTGCTAAGTTTGAACTTACCACTCGTGGAGCGTGAGATGGATATCCAAATGCGCACAATTATTAGAAAAGTAATTTTAGAGAAGTATTAAAACAAGAGTTAAACTCCTTACAAGAAAAGCTTTCCAAAGCCGCTACAAAAACACGAACTTCAAGAAAATGTTAAAATGCTTAAGCAAGAATTCAAGGCTAAGGAATCAAAACTTTTGAATGATTTTTCCAATCTAAAACTTTGAAAACAAGCTTGAAAATAAGTTGTACGTACAAGGAATACCATTCAAACCGCTCACATGATCACTAAGCATCGAGTCTTAGCGATAAGCATAGCATTCCCTTGTTGAGGAACCAAACCAGAGGTAATTAAAAAGGCTAGAAATGCTCATAAGGTGCTTTATGATGGTAATGAAATCCTTAAGCCTAGGCGGAAACCTAGTTGCGTTGAGTGCACCGAGGAAGATAAGAAATCATGAAGTCACTAGGAGAAAATGAATAAGAAGTTAAGATCCCGAGTGTAAAAAGAATAACATAACGATCAAACCCCATAATTACACTAAAGAAAATTGGATCTCCTTGAACAAGTTTAAGCCTCGACTCTATTAACCCCAACAAGTGTTTCGAAAAGGATATGGAAATGCAAAAGTCGAAAATCTTGTTGAAAAGAACTTGTAGAAACCCGCTAAATCAACGTGTATCCTCCTAATACACCAATGCACTTAGTTCCTAGATCTCTTGCCACTTAAAAGCAAGACCTTAATCGATGAATATGTTATCTTTCAACTATTTGTTGATTTTGAGAAACTTGTAAGAAAAGGATCACACCCACCGGTATAACCAAGGGAAAGGGTTTGAGCAACTAAAGAATGCTATTTAACCGAGGTCATGCCTTTCTTTAAACAACTAAAAGATCAATTTGAGAGTCTTAAAAGGGACGATTCGATATTAAAGAAATGGAAAAGGTATTTGATGCAATGATTGTTGAGGTTAGTGATTATGAGAGAATTAAAATATAATGAGATTGAGAGGAAGAACTTGCATACAATCGAATGAGAATCGATTTTGAATGTATTGCTCAAGATGTGTTTTTCAACGCTCAAATTGTTCCATTGATGCTTTCAATTTCATGAATTATCTGCTTGCTCGAAAGTCTCCCATGATCGTGTCATTGGGCTTGAAACAACAAATTCAAAATTGCATGAGAAAATAGAAATGGATGATCATGATAACTTGGTCAAACATTATTCTAAATTAGAAGTTGAACATCTTGCTTTGCAATTAAAACATCAACATCTCAAAGAAAATGTTAAAACCTCAAATATCAAGACATCCTCCTCGATGCTCGAGTTTGATGCGCTTTTGAAATTAGCAAACGTGATGAACAAATTCGAGCTCATCGCCACACGATCAAAAGATTGAAAGCCCAAATTTCACAAACTGAAGGTGAAAAGGATGCGATCTGTTCCCATATGCCTCACCTTTAGATTCTCGTAATTTCCAACTTCAAAACATAATTGATAACTTGCAAAAGGAAAATGATTGTTTTAAAGTCGAAATTTCAAAGGTTAATGATCAAAACAAAGAGTTATGTGATTCATTTAAAGTTAATCATGATAAACAAATTGAAAAGATAACTTCTTTACTTAACGATATTGAGAATCAAGTGAGGTGAAAGGAAAGTTGCCAATCCCCAATTGCAAATACTGCTCCTAAGGTTTCGATTGTGATAAATATGCTATAGATATGTTATATATTCCTCCGCCCATTAGGAATAATGAACTGCACATAAAGCATATCTCATACCTTAAGGAAAGTTCATGGTCTCCGTGAGATTGTTGAAGATGAAAGATTTGAAAACCTTGATAGTACTATAGCCTATGCCGCATGGATGCCAAACGATCTCAGAACTCTTAGAGTATGTAATTGTCACAAGTCCGAAATCTAGCAATAGGCTAGATAGAATAGTCAGGCCTTTGTTCTATGCCTAAAGCCAAGCATGTGACCCTTGATATGCCTTGTTCCATGTCAAAATTCAAGCAAGCAACCTTGATGCCTCCTAGAACTAGATCCCAAGACTTTAGACCGTAAATGCAGAAAGTAGTGAAGCCATGTAATGTTCCCATCATATTTCTACAGATGTTAAGATTGACACTAAAGTTAGCGGTCAAAACCTAGAAGCAATGCAAAGAAGGATAGGATTACGTAAACTAAAAGTGTTCATGATAAGGAAGTGAAAGAACACCAGGGACGAGAAGTTTGATTTGAACAAAAGAATCGTGTTAGTTCTAGTATTAGCTCTAAGCGCATCAAATTAATTCGAGGCTCATGTCGTCTCGCAAAACATGTAAAAATGTTTATTTTCTGGTAATCATGATAAATGTGATGTGTTATTTCGAGGTCTAAGATTCATAACCCGCTAAGAAAGTTTGGAGAGCTAAACAGATAAGCAATCTTGAAACCACAGGAATGTGTTTACAAATGTAGGATTTCAATGGAAGCCCACGGTGTCTAATATTAACGAATGGCAAACCTTACCCCTTAGCTAGATCCACTATGCCTAGAATAGTGCTCATTAAGGTTTGAAGCCAACCGGTAGAATAATCCCATTACACAAATGTCATTTGACTAAGTCCGATGCTTCTACTAGTTCGGCTCCTAGGGATAATGCCATAGCATCTAGGGTTTCGCTGGATTCAAAGATCCCGTTTCCAAGCTAACCAAAAGGAACCCATCAAGACGCGGGGATCCAATGTTTCCAATTCTCGTCTTCGTCTGTTGTCCAAAGCGGTCGTATAAACCGTCCTTCGTTTTGGATTCTAAGGCTCTAAACATATGGGTGGCTTTTAACAATGACGTCTGCTCAAATCGATCAAGGACTCCTGACTTCAACACTATGAGCGTCTGCAGATAACACTTCGTGCCCTGCTCCTCAAAGAAAGAAAGGTATGCGCTTCAGTGCGCTTTATCTTCTTAAGAAGAGAAATCTTCATGTTTATGACCATTCTCATCGACATTCTTCTTCATCAACATGCTTCATGCTTTTTCCATGCGCTTGGTCATCAAGTGAACGGACTCACCGATAATTACTCTTATTCCTCCTCTCAATATAATGAAGATGGCGACATCATGTGCTAATTTTCGGGGGAGAAGTGTGAATATAATACATTTGGATGATAATCACTTTGTTAATCAAGAATGGCATCTGTATGCAATTTTCGGGGAAGAAAGAAGTGTGAATTTTTGCATGGTTGACCGATATTTGAGAATATATGGTCAAAGCGGCTCCTAACCCATGTAAGAACCGAGATTCTTATCGGATCATCTTCACATGTAGTTTCTTCTAAGAGCCGTTGGTTGACATCTTCACACAGCCGATATGATTAAATGACAAAGTGCTTCTAGTTCTTGTCAATGATTTCTTTGATGAGCATCTTTACGTTCTTGTTTGATTGGGAGGATTTTAATTAAGGGATTTGCTATTTACAAGTTAACGGGAATGCCTTTGGTGTGAAGAAGATGTTAATCGCCTATTTCCCCATTCGGATAATCTTGAAGAGGTCGAGTCTACAATCTAATCTACATTTGAAAGCTACATGATTAGAAGACTAAAGACTAATTGCATTTGATGATCTAAAGACTTTTCTTAATCCCGGCGAGAAGAACACTTGAAAATCTTCGTCGGTTTAGGGAGAGCACTAATTGGGAAGATTGAAAAGCCAAAATTTAATCCCCATTATAGACTTGCTCGATTCTTTAGCAATGATTCAT